>CM042335.1:25727640-26112038 GCA_023566125.1 Zingel zingel | reverse complement strand
CGGGACTGTCAGACAGAAAAGGTTGGGAACCACTGAGCTAGTGTACTGTCCTACATCTACCTGCCCACTCATGTACCACCTTCACTCCATTTCAGTGTGTTTCCACCTTTAACAGGCAGCACAATGAACAAAACCAAAATGACCACTGCTCATTTTGAACACCTGCTGTGACATCACTGATTGGGGTGTGGCCTCAGGGTTCTGTTCTTTATACTTTAAGTGGATAACTGAACTAAATTGTTGATTTGAGTTCTTTAAAGCTGGCTTAGTTGGTAATTGGAGCTGTTTGAATGTTTAGAAGAATCCAAACATGAAAAGGTGCAGGCAACACATTATAGGTCAATAGTTTAAGCAAGATGGTGTGCCTTTAATCTGAGATTTTGTCAGGTTTCATTGCACAGTAATAACATGTTTACGGTGTTCCTCAGCTTTAAATTAGCCACCGTGCCATGTCGGACACTCATCAGCTCAGTTATATGATCCCCACATCAGCATGGGAGTGCTGATAATGGTGCCGAATATTTAGTCATGTTGCCGATATTTCAAATGAAAAACAAACTGTTATAACTTTATCCACAGCTAGTTCCATTAGAATGATAAGAATCATGTTTGGCTTACATGCTGTTAGCCTATATTAGTTAAGCCACATTTGAAGAAGATGTCCAGAGCAGCACCAGTTTTCTGTCCTGTGTCATTGAGCCTGCTCAAAGGTGTTTTCTCTTATATTTCACTATCAGTAAAATGAACATATATGAGAAAAGCTGTAAAATAAATTCTGCAATACAGTTCTAGATTTTTCAATCAAATTCCCTGACTCTCCCTGTTGGGAACATGGCTAGCACTTCCCTGCCATTCCTCTGCGTCTGCTGGGAGCCTGGAGTGTGTAAATGTGTGCAACGTACAAACATTTTTACATATATTCAAACTCTGGCTTCTCACACTGATGTGAGAGATGAACATGCAAATCCATTCATCCACATTCATTCTTCCCCACCTTGGCAGCTGGCGCATTCGCAGCTGTGTATGATGGGCAGGACGATCGGCTCGCTCTCTCCACTCTCACACTGAAGGCTGAGGAAACGGACTGGGTTGTCAGGATCCAAACGGTAACTACAGCACTTGCAAACTGACTGGAGGTAGGGCTCCTGTAGAGAAGGAGGGAGGACAAGAGAGAATGAAATGATGGAAGAGGAGGAGTGACGCAAAAGGACGAGAAGAGGTGAAAGGAGAGCCAGAGGGATAAGATGGAGGGAGCCAATTAGGAGACGAGAATATGATGAGGAGAGGGTGAAATTAGAGGAGGAGGAGTTTAATAAAGGAGGGGAAATAGTATCAGCAGGATTAATATAGGAGGAGAGAGGAGGCAGATGAAGAAATTACAACGCCTGACCTATTAAATGACAAAATGAGAGTGTGTGAACTAAAGTATACAGTATTGAGGACAAATAGATTATAACTTCAATATAGGGGGAGTATATATCTTCCTCTACTTTGTGGAATATGCAGGTCATTAACTGCATATGGACCAAAAAAAACAAACTGATAGACTTTGGGGTCAGAGGTGCTTGCAACTGATGGTTTCGAGTGTGTGTGTGTGTGTGTGTGTGTGTGTGGGGGGGGGGGGGGGGGTGTAGCTAGGCGGAACGAGGGAGAGAATACCATTGCAGTATTGAATAATTGGAACCCAGGCACAATTTTGTAATGTTCTAAATTTCTGATCCTCTGAATAAAAACAGAAAATTGGAAAAACAGTTTAAATATCCAATTTTTTAATTTGTCAAGGCAGGAAAAAAATGAAAAATTGGATATTTGAAACCATTTTTCTGTTTTTCCAAATGTCCGTTTGTGCTTAGAAAATTGAACTGATAAGCGTTACACGGACCTGTAAGGCAGTGTTTCCTCTATGTTGATATTACCGTGGCTGAAAGATGCCAAAATGCTTCCTAGAGCTGAGGGGAACTGCAGAGTCAATAGACAATTATCTGTAGGTTTTAAATTACTCATATTGCTTAGACTTAGACCTTTTGGTGATCTTACATTATAAACATGAATAATAATGATATTAACAGTTGTAATAATAGTTTGTGCCTTTTAAGCTACTCAAAGATGCATTACATGACAAATCAAAAAGTAAAACAAATAACCTAGACAGCTCAAACACAATACAAGCACATAATTGAGAATGAGGTGGTAATTTGGTATTTTTGTAACTCTTGAAATCCAAAACCCCAGCCTTGGTGTTTTGCATGACAGAAGGTAGCTTCTTGGGAGTTGTGCTTGTGTTTCCAATTAGTTTAGGAAGAGGAGAGAGATTGTGGAAGGGTACAATGGCTGGTAGCAGAGAATGATAGGTAGACTTTTTATATTGCAGAAATGTCTAACTTTAGAGGCGGTTATTGCACTACATGATTAAATATTATTAGCTGTGCAGCCCAGATGGGCAATTTGCAAACAACAGCTTTTTTTTTCGGTTCCAGTTCTGATCTCTTTTAGTCCACTTTGCTGCCTGCATTGATGTTAACTACCAGCTTTCACTCATGTTAAAGCTCCATTGTGTAATGTTTTGAATTGATTCTTAGCAACAACAAAAAAAACATTAGCCAAAGAGGGACATACCTCCGCCTTTCGCGCTTTTAAACTCAGTGGCACTGTGACGAATGCCAGGGGGAGAATACTCCATTTGCCGGCAGATTTGAAAGCCTGTTATAGACGGAGGATCACGGTGATACTTTGTTAACATTAGCTTGCATGCGTTTGGGAACCTGATAACTGATGTTAGCAATGAAATAGTACCAAAATAACGAAAATGTAAAACTGTTATTACACTGGAAGGAACACTCACGGCCAAAGTCATATTTCTTGAAATAATACGGCCACCGTAGGAGTTAAAATGTGCTCTGAATGGGAGGGGCTAGAAAGTAATATTCACTTGGTTGTCATATACAATTTCACTGCTAGATGGGAGAAATTCTTACACAATGTAGCTTTAAAGTCAATACTCGTCATGTTCAGAGAGTAATATCTTGTCTTTGTGTGTTCTCTGTACCTCCAGGATGACATCTGTCCTGGACAGACAGCGTCCCCGGCAGAAGCTGACCTCCACGTTGTCAAGCCGACAGTTTCCCTTGGTGATGTTCTTGACCTGCACATAGCGACGACACTCTGGCACAGGCTCGTCTGGTAGAAACACAGAGAGGAGGGAGGGAGAAGGGGCGAAATGAGATTGGACAGAGCAAAGGGGGGAACAGAGGGCAAGGAAAAGGAGATTATGAGAAACCATCATTTTTGCATAAAAAAAGGAGGAACAATAGAAGAGACTTAGCCAGAGAGCCTGGGTTTAGGATGACAATTGAGCCACTGAACAGTCTCTAAGTTGATGTGTGATGTGTTTTCCTGCATACTGTATGTTGTACTAACCTGGAAACTGCTTTCTACAGACTGGACAGCATCTGCCTGGCTCCTCCACCTTGACCTCACCCTGAGAGAGAGATAACGTGAGTTATGGCCCATTTTTTTAGTCAGTCTCAGGCAGAAAACAGACATATGCAGTGATGAACAAACGATTTAGTGATAAACAAAACATTTAAAATAATCTCCCTTACTCACACGGTTCAACACTCACAGCCAATTTATTGGATGGAGTTATGTTTGGGCATAACCACTTGCATCATACCCTGGAAATCCAGAGTGCTCGCAAGAGCATAATTTGAATTTGCTCAGCAAGTCACTGTGGCATTCAGTAATGCTGCTCATTAACTATGCCCTTGTAGCTGTGCTGCACCAATCACATCGGTGTATCTGATATAGGCGGGCCAGAGGTGAGCTAAACAGATGACGACAGTTTAATCTACCAGTTAGCTCCGCTGGTAGCTAAGCGTATGGGGCTCTGGAT
Organism: Zingel zingel; assembly: GCA_023566125.1. Taxonomy (NCBI): domain Eukaryota; kingdom Metazoa; phylum Chordata; class Actinopteri; order Perciformes; family Percidae; genus Zingel; species Zingel zingel. The sequence goes on along the minus strand of CM042335.1, from coordinate 26,108,146 downwards.
ACGTTACCCGGTGTATTGTTATGATTGGTTGCGTGCGGTGAGATTTTTAAATACATGCTTGGTGCCGCCCCTCGAGGTGGGCCATTTTCATTACTCAGTGCCAGACCCTTAATCTTTCAGATTTGGGTCTGGATTTCCAGGCTACTTGCATCATGCATTTCATTCAACATGTGACAATGAGAACGCATAGTATAGAGTAGGGGTGGGTGATATGGCTCTAATATAATATCACATTATTTCAGGTTATTCTAGATGATATGACAAATTACTGAAAAATATTTCAAGAGCATACAATTGCTTGTGGTTGATTTTATACTGTCGTACTGTAATGTTGTACTTTTCTACAGAGGCTATTGTTTTTTCTTACATACTAAAAACTGAGAAACTTTTTGTTTAAATTTGATATTTAAAGGCAATCTGTGACGTTTATGTTGATATATAAAACCCTGGTACTTCTGCTTGAGATGGTAAAATAAGTTTGTTGTATTGCCCCCTTTTGATGTTACATTCTTCTTGCACCACTTACATATTACAGTTTTTCTTGATTGCTTTGATGCAGCAGTCAACTCAAACTCCACATTTTCAAAACAGTTAACACACAGGCCCAAACAGTGGCACTCATGGTCAAAATGACATTTTGTTTGCAAAAGGCTGTAACTGTGCCAAAACATTTAAAATATGCAACAAAAGAAACTTTTGCCTTCAAACAACACAACTTGCAAACAAGTGTATGAGCTCTTCCAATCAACCGTTACACAGTGGACAACTAAATACTAAATACAGCACTCAGTGGGAATCAGTGCACCATTACTTGTCATTGTAGTCTATTACTGTATGTAGCTTTCATGCCAGTGACATTTGTTGACAAATTTGCCTTCTTGCAAAAAATTGGATCCAGAATCAGAAATGCTTTGATGCAAATGTTATTGATTCCATTGATTCTTATTTTGAAACTGTGGCTGAAAACTGAAATACTGTAAATATTACACAAAATACATGTAAACCAAAATAAAATCTATTAGAGTATAACACATTAAGAAAATACAAATAAAATCTATTACAGTAAAGTATAAACATCTATTACTGTAGAGTATAAGAAATAGCCACTATTGATACTCAGTCTCTTCTGTCTTAGACCTCTTCCATCCATGTTGGCAAAGAACAACACAGACGCTGCACCTTTAAGGCCTAAAGACTGATTGCTAATTGAAGATTTGTGTGAAGTGTCAAACAGGTGCTCCGGTGATGTCATACTGATGGAGGTAGTTTCTCATAGTTAGGAACAGATGGTTTCTGTTTGCCATAGCTAAAACAATGGAGTTTGGACTGCTTGATTGACACCCGTGTTAACTGTTCTGCAAAAGGGGGGGGGGTGTCAATCCAATGAGAAAGGGTTAACACATTTGCAAGAGGTGTGTTCTGCTCTGCTGAGACAGTGATGATGAAATCCCAGTGGATCCCACTTTCTTTAAGCAGGTCAAAGCAATCAAGAAAAACTGTAACGTAGTTTGTTGTACATCTGATATTTGGTAACCAAACCACTTCCACACTACTAAAGATGCTCCCCTTTTTGGAACTAACTCTCCCACCACCGTGGAGCCGGTAGCCACTATGCTTTCAGCCATGTTTGTTGTTGCTGTGCCGGTAACGGTATGACGTCATTACGTCATCCATGGACATGTTTAAAAAAACTTCTCAAACACCACCTGTTCACCACAGCCTACAACCTTTGTTTCGTAATATACAGTACACATACAGGACAACATCCAATCCTCGGGACCTAGCAATACATTCTCCAAAAGAGGAAAATAAAAAAATAAAAACACCACTGGCAGGGGAAAAAAACCTAAAACAAAACTAAGGTCCACCCAGGTGAAGCATTGCCACTCGGATGGTCTTATTTTGCCAGACCATCCACATGCTGCGGAGCGGAGGAGCGTCTGGCTAGTCCACACAGCATTCAGGTATGGGAGGAAAACGTGCTCTGGTTTATTGGCATTTCTTTAAACCAATCACAATCGTCTTGGGCGGGGCTAAGCACCACACGAAGCCGCTGCAAAATAGTCATGAGAGACAAAACTCAGATTGGACAGATAGTCTAGCTAGCTGTCTGGATTTACCCTGCAGAGATCTGAGGAGCAGTTAACTAAAGTCCTCAGATGGTTTACAAATTATGAGCAACTTCAACTGTTGATGTTGCTCATAATTAACATGACACAAATTACATGGACAACATATTAATTGTGTTAATATTTGTCTAAAATTATATATATATATATATATATATATATATATACACATACACACACACATACACATATACACACACACACACACACACTCAAAAAGTATATATACTTTTCTGTACTCAAAAAGTGCTTACAATGGCAATGCTAGCATTCTGATCCGGTCACTATCTTAATTTAGCATCTCGCTAACATTTGCTAATTAGCCAAAATGTCATTAGTGTTGGGCATAAACCAAATAAATTTGACCTGATGATATCACTAGATGAAAAATTATTAAAATGTATTTTATGTAAATTTCATGGGCATCCAATCATTTTTTAGACATTTCACTAAAAAACTAAAATGTACAGTAATCTCATGGTGGTGCTAGAGGAAAAGCCAGGGGATCACCAAAGACTCTCGGATAGACCACAAATGTCTGTGTAAAATGCCGTTGTAATCCATCCAATAGTTGTTGAGATATTTCAGTTGGGACCAAAGTGGTCTCGCATTGCCAGACCTTCCTCCACAGAGCTGCAAAGGAGGGTCTGGCTAGTCTACACAGCATTCCGGGATGGGAGAAAAGCTTGTTCTGGTTTTTTGGCATTTCTTTAAACCAATTAAAAATCGTCATGGACGGCGATGGAACATGTGTACGTTCAAAAGTAGTTTTAGTCGTGTGAGAGAAAACTCAGATTGGATAGCTGTCTGGATTTACCCTGCAGAGATCTGAGGAGCAGTTAGTGGATTTGTGAGGACCATAGTCCTCACAAATCCACTGGAGTTTAAAATTACAACACAAAGAAAGTGTAAGTTAAAAGGACAACCGGCCAAAATGGACGTACGGTGGAATTTCCGGCGGAGCAATCCCGGAAGTTGAAGGTCCTGGATATAGACTAGGACCAAAGTGGTGGGCTGACCAACCTGCCCAAGAGCTAGCATGGCTAAAAACCAATATAGTATAAAATAGACATACCAATACAAAACCTTTGAGAATTGACTGCGTTAAGACAGACTATTAAAAACATTAGTCCCTGCTCTCACCTCCCAGAGGACTGCTGGGAATCATTTAGGCCAGTTTAGGACCAATTTAGACCAGGGTTGAGATCCAGCATAGAGATAGGAAAAGGACCAGATATATAAAAGGCAAAAAGGTTGACATGAAGACCAACAACAGCGAGAGAGTGAGACAGTGACGTAAGGACATAAAGGACGTGGACAGAGGGAGCGAAGCCACTGAGGAAGAGAGATCCAGAACAGTCCTGAGAAAAGCAGGGTGTCCCGTGGTGTCCCGGTCTGAGAATAGCTGCTGTTAGCATGCAGAGTCGCACATACATACAGTCTGACAGCCGGCTTCAGCACCCCCACCAACACCAGCCTCAGTTCACCCCTAATAACTTCACCCAACTATAAAATGCCTCTAACACACACAACTGTTCACCCCGAGGACTTCTCCTTCCGCTCTGCACTGCCGCCAGCCTTCCGCCAGCCCACTCACTTTACAGGTGGGAGCCATTTTAAGCCTTTAAGTCAAGAGACTGTATGCATGTATGCATCTGTGTGTGTGTGTGTGTGTGTGTGTGTGTGTGTGTGTGATGCAGCAAGGGGTAGAAATGGTGTGAAATGTGGATTCCTGGTTATTTCAAATGAAAAGGCAGATGGCATTTAAAGTACTGTACGGGTTGTGAGATAGACATCAGAGCTCTATTAATGTGTCTGGTACAGAAGTATATCAACATAGTCTTGTTGAAAAGAGTTAATTTACCCTAATCACCCTTTAAATATGGCATAGAGTTGCAGCTGAGAAACAAGGAGAGAAGATGAATTGCAAAAGGACATTTGGGAGAAATTAGTTTTATCCCATAGAGAGCAGCCTGGTGGGATGCTACCAAAAATGTTAATTTAGGCATTGTCATACCCTTCTCCTATATTTCTATCCAAAGCAGGACTGGATAGAATCTGTTTGTATGTGGTACCAAAAGTTCACCTGTCTCAAAAAATTTTTCATATATAATATGGAGTTTATTTTTTTCTTCATCTGCATCTAGTTTCTACAGAGCACATACATAATTTAACCACTCAGGCATATATGCATATGATTGATCTTTATTTGCGAAAATGAAGTAATTGTTTTCTGTGATGTGTTCTCACTAACAATGACAAGCATGAACTGGTACCCATAATCCCTCATGCGCGACAATCCAATTACCCAAACCATATGCAAAAAGTTAATTGATGAATATTTAAAATCTAAAGAAGATGCTATACTTGACATATAATGCTCTTAAATCTGACTCAAAATTTCAACTGTAATTAAAAGTGTGCTTTATATAACATACATGGTGCCATTCATTTTACAGAACAGGCCAAAATGTTGATATGTTGTGTTGGAATGAAATTCAATAACGCTTAATGAGGAAACCAGGTTTCAGTATTTCATGGCAGGAAGAAGGACACGGTGAAGGAGAAAGTGCAGGCTTGTGGGAGGATCGGACAGTCAGGTATTCATCTACTTCAGCCAGCGACTTGCAGAGAACATCCCACACATTCTTGAGGGACCAAAGCATCTCTCTCTCAGAGTAATTGAGATGTTTGTGACCAACAGAGACGCTGCATGAACTGTACCACATTGGGATAGGAGTGGTGGTTGTGTGGACAGATGTGTTTGTCTGAGGGACTGATCGTGCATCTGTATGTGAACCCTGATCTCTCTTTACAGTAAAACTCATTCAGTCCGTTTGCCAGGTGCATAAACAAATGCACGATCAGTGATATTAAATGATTTATCAGCTGGTAGAGATTTTTAAGAGCAATGTTGCAAGCAAGACCTCTTTCAAGCAATATATACAGGATTTCTGCCTTAATGCCTCAGATGTCAGTTTAGTACGGAGTAGGGTTGGGTACCGAAACCCGGTTCCACTATGGAACCGGTTCCTACGCAAACGGTAGTATTCGGACCGGATTAGAATGCAAATTTCGGTTCCTCATTTCGGTTCCGACTGAAATATTTCCCCTCTGTCGCTGCGGCAGACTCTTTTTTTCCTTTCTCCCTTTTCTGCCGAGTCCACGCTATTCCCCCGACATACACTCTACAATCACTGCTGATAGACGGCTTTTTGTACACGCTCCGAAACGGACATAAAAATATCACACTTGCTCTGTAGTCTACCGTTAGCTAGCTACCGTTAATGTAGGCTACTTTTGGGCTCACCATAACGGAGTAAAAGCATATTAAACATTCATTGACTGCACGTGATCACTAGTAAACAGATTATACTGGCTCTGCTAGTCTACCGTTCAGGACCAGACCCTGTAGCCTGGTGGTGGGGGAGTCTGCCCTTTCTAACTCCTCCCTGTGTGTCCAGGCCTCTTGGACACCATCTGAGAGGTTTCTCCTGTGCAGGACATGCCATTAGTCAGGAGATGTGTCTATCTTGCCAGAGAAGCAAATATGGTAATTTTTCTGCAAAAGAACTGCTAAAGTTTGAAGCTGGTTGGCATACCAACTCAACAACATTTATTTAGTTGTTACTTGTTAATAGTGTAACTGTTATTTGTTAAATTATTGTAGTTATGTGTTAGGTGACTTAAGTTTACTTATTATATATTTAAGTACTTTAAAACGCTAATATATTGTTCAATTTAAATAGTTTTAATTAAAAAAAAAAAAAGCCTTTCTTTGATGTCATTTTTCAATTTTTCAAGAATCGGTTTAGGAATCGGTATCGTTTTAAAAGTAGGGGTTCGGCATCGGAATCGTAAAAATCCAAACGATACCCAACCCTAGTACTGAGTGTCAGTGTGTGTGTCTTACCTCATCACAGTTGAGTGGCGGACATCTTAACTGGCATAGTTTCTTCCCGTTCACACAGCGACATGTCATACAGCCTTCATCCCACTCTGATCCGGCCTGGCTCACGCAAACAAAAACACACACAATGTTAATATTGACTTACTAGACTTTAGAAATGCAGGAATTATGAAGATCCCTCAACAGCCTGTTAGTCTGTCAGTTCAACTGTTCAGGTTTGACAAAGTGCAACTCGTCATAGCACAGGATAAAGCTCTGCCTGCACCTTTGTGCATAGTTTAGGTTATGGAGGCCCTTTATGATGCTGTAGTCATAAAAAAAATAATACAGATTACATTAAGTATTTTCTGTGTGTGTTAGCTATTGGAATCATTAACAGTGCACCGTTTTTACCCACACAAAGGCACCAACTAGGGAGTGCCTTTTGAATTAATAGTCATGAGGTAGTTAATTAGAAAACCATAGAGGGTCTTTATATTGACATTAGTCATCACCAGCTGACAGACAGTGAGAGAGAAACAGTGTAGACAGGCGGAAAGAAAGAAAGAGACAGATAGGAAGAATGACTGAGAGGGGCAGATGAAGCAAGACAAAGAAAGAAAGAGGAAGACTGAGGGAGAATGGAGGATGAAAAGAAAAGTGTTGGAGAAAGCAAGGGATTGAACAAAAATCCTGTAATGAAAGCACAAGAGGTACTAGTGAGGACTAAAACAGAGGTATGGGAAGAGAAATAAAAAAATGAGGGAATAAAATGCCTGAAGAAGAACTATCAAGAGGGGGATGTGACCTCTGTCAGTGTATGATTAACTCTTATAATCCTATAATATCCCTTCCTTCATAAATAATTTCTGGCAGGCTTGCCCAGTTGCGGTCCCAGCGCCGGCTTTTTACGCCACTTCCTACATAATTGATTAGGCTGAGAGTTGGAAAGGCACTGTCATGTCACTCATCTTCTAATAGGCCCTTCTTTAGGGGTAAATAACACAATGAGAGTGAATTGGAGGGAACGTAAACACCATGGTAATGGTAAGGTTCAGATGCACGACACAATGAGGCAGACACAATGAGTACAAGCTGCCAAGTTAGCTGGGCAGCAGATATATGTGTGTGTGTGTGTGTGTGTGTGTGTGTGTGTGTGTGTGTGTGTGTGTACCTCCCGCAGGATGCCCTGGTCATGGCAGGGACAGAGGGCAGGGATGACACAAACACCCTCAGTGTTGCGGTAAAGCCCCTCCCCACACACGCAGCCCTCGATGGAGCGGCTGCAGTTGACAGCAGAGGAAGAGTAAATGTCTTGGCAGCTCCTCTCGCACAGTGAAACCTCCTCCGACGCGCTCCTCTTCCACTGCTCCCCGTCAGGACACGCTACAGGGGAAGAGGAGAGGGATAGGAGTGAGATAAGTGTAAGAGGAGAGAAGATGAGACAGAAAGATGGTAGGATGGAGAGGGGAAATTGTGGAGAGAATTTAATGATACATTGGTGGGGTAAAGGGAGGACGGGGAATCAAAAGGTGGTGGAGACAGAAAATGAGTGTATTTGAAGGCACAGTATTACTCAGCATGCACTTTATTATGACAAATTATTGTCATTACATAACAAATGCTTGGTTCAAACTACACGACTTTAGCCCTGAATTCCCACTCAGCAACAGTTTTTGAAGCTCCCTGACAAAAGCCCCAGGTCAGAAGCAAATCGACGTTCTCGGTGCTCGCAAATCGGCGCTCGAGCACACTGTGTCAACTGTACAATGACGCTTTAAGTTTACCGATCTATGGACGATGAATTCCTGCTATCTAGCAGGCTAAATATCTGGACCTGTCAGGGAGTTGGTGGAAGAGCTACAGCCAATGAGAGCGAGGGGTCACATTTAACAACGGGAACTTTACTGTATGTGTTGCATTTGCAAAACAAAATAGACCAAAGTTTTTGTTGTACCTAGAGGAAACAGGCTATAAATAGTAAAGATGTATGGAAACAGGTTATAGGCTCTAAACCTTCTTTTGTTCTTGTTTTATCGTTGCAAATCAACAATATGATGTGTGAAAAAAACCACGACTTCAAGACTCCTTAAGACATGGCAAACTGTCAATGTATACCCTATTTGCTTTAACAAGAGAATATGTTCCACACTGCCATGAACAGGAGATGTTGTATTGTTCTTTATTAGTGGTTTTATTCAACTTGTCACTTATTAAAACCATTCCCACATTTCCAACTATTCTCACTACTCACCACTTAGCTATTAATCCTGTTTAGCTTTAGCAATTTAGCTATTCAGCATTCAAACACATTTTCTGCAGCAAATGCATTTTCAAATTTTTTTCGTAAACACTAACATAAGTCTCCTAAAATGACAGTTCTATTAGGAACTACATACACAGATGTTTCCATTCTATCTAGCATAAGCACTATAATTCTAGCCTGACAAGCCAGACCCACATCAAAATGTTGAGTCTGGGAACTCACCATTGGCAGGGCTCAATCCGAGGGGCGGGATAAACGGATAGCGCAACAACCAACCAGAGCAACACTAGTTGATAGATTAAACTTTTGCCGTATCCAGTCAGAAAAACTCCGAACACATCTTCCTTTTTTAAGAATGACTTCAGTGCTTAACTCCAAGTCTTCCAGAGTCACAGCCAAAGCTGATTCGAAAGGCCGCTGTTCGCCAGCAGCAGCAGCTTATTTGTTTTTAAGTAGCAGGGAATTCACGCGGAACCATCGCAACTCTGCCGTCCTTATGTTAAGTCCGCCCACAGACTCTAAACATGATGTGATTGGCCTGACCAGAATTTGGTTTTTCCAGCTCGCAAGCCAACGGAGAGTTGCTAGACTGACCCTGGCTGCATATTACATTTGCTGCTGCTAGGGTCGCTAGATTTCTAGGCTACTATAATTCTACAGTGAGCTGTAAGTACTTTTTTGATCAACTGTTACAATACTAATTTTTTAGCAGCTTAGTCAAAATTGATTCCCCACAATGATCAATAAAACGTGCCTCATCTCCCCTCTTCTCACTCACCACAGTCAGGGGCCATGCAGGTTTTTGTGCGGTGGTCAGGGCCCTCACATGGGGCCCCTCCGTACTGGCTGAGCTGCAGGATGCTTCTGGTGGAGATCTGTTGCCCCGTACCACAGCTTGCTGAGCACGGACTCCACTGAGACCAGCTGGACCACTCACAGTCCACTGCAGGGGGAGAGGATGGGAGAAAAATATAAACATGCTTAAGTCGGTGTTAGTTTTACATTATTGTACTTGCAGTAGCAAAGCAGCATTTAGAAGTATGTGTCAACTGAGCACTATTCCTCAGCTCGGCCAAATAAAACTACAATAACAGATATTATGCCCACATTGTTTTGTTATTAAAACCATTTGTTAACGGCAACATCTACTACTAATAATAATAATACTTTTTGTCTATTATTACAATTGGTCGTGATAACATTTACTCATTAACTCCTTTGTAGAGATTTGGGAATCACCTACTCTGGCAAGAACAACCACCGACTGTATTCATGCACAAACAGCTGTTTCTATTCATGTGGGAATGTGGTCACTTTGGATTGAGCCTATGTGCACCCTAGAAGAGGAGTAGCAAATGTCAAAAGATGGTTCATGACAGCAAGTTTCCCCAATTAGTAATGATCAAAAATCAAGCACATACTTTGTAGTTTTAAATGGAATGACACCATCCAATAAAGGGAGAGTAACTGCTCCACAACTAATATCTAATGTGTTTTACTGGGGTAGTTTTTTGTACATTTACACTGATTACGATTTACTTTCAGAGTCTTATAATACTATCGTATTGAAGTTTAAAATTCTGGTATCGTGACAACTTATGTGCTGTCATTACCACAATCACTTTTTGTTTTTCTAACAACATGATGAATGATAAACAGAAGTTCTATTGAAAGTTGAAGGAAGCAACACTCCTTAAACACTGAGTGTGTATCCCATATTCACTATGGAGGTGTTACGTAAAATGTTCATCATGATCAACTGTTATAGAACTCCCAGGTTGCCAAATACCCAAATTGCCCTTTAAACTCTGCTGTTAAACACTGCTCTCTGAGAAAAGGGGGATTTCACTATGACCAAATCCAGTAGAGAGAAGACAGGAGGAGGATAAAAGGCCCTGCTGGTCAAATCACGACAGCTATAGACCTAACCTCTTATGAAGATATGAGGGGTTGCACTTTGTGACACTCTGCTCCCCATCATCTTTTTATCTCTTTCTCCCCTGCTAGTTTAAGATGGTATCACCTGTTTATGAAACAAAACCCCAGTAATGGCCTTTGTAGGCTGTGATTGATGTGACTGTCGCTCAGTTATTTGAGCCAACTGTTGCAGCAGCTGTTACTAACTACAGATAGGTTGACATATCTATTATGGTCCTGACAGTTCAACCACTGATTATTGTTGATGATGCTTTCAATGCTAGAGCCGAGGGGCCTATAAAGTGCAATAAATGCATTCAGTAAGAACAGCTGTGACGGAGAATCACTCACCATCACAGAACTTGGAGGTACAGTTGAACACTCCTCTTTGGCACACACTGGAGAAAGAAGAAATAATATGAGGGGAAACCAGCAAGGCTGATATTATTGAACACAGAGATACCATAGCAAGCATCATATCACACAGCTGAGCCCATCAGAATATATCAAATGAGTATCATCACACTGTGAGGGAGATGAGATGACTTACGGCATGTCTGCTGCAGGCCGGACTATCTATTACAGCAGATATTGTATCAAACCAGATTGTTGTTGACTGTATAGTTTGACAGAGACAGTGAAACTCCACTCTGCCAATGCTCCGTAACACTTTCAGAAATTGACTCTGAGATGATTTGAGTAGCATTTTTTATATCAAAATATCATTGTCAAGTTATTTGGGATATCTTGGTACATTTATGATGAATAAGTTGGACCGTGGTCAACTTTACAGTGGTACTGCTTATACATAGGGTTGGGTAGCGTTCACTTTTTTTTCCCGGTACTGATACCGGTACCTGGAATTCGGTTCTGGTACACAACGGTACCTTTTTTCGGTACTTTCCCTCTGTAATAACAGACAAATATTTTCATTTGTAAAAATAATTCCAAACCTATTTATCCTATTTACTTATAATATTTTGTTATTTATTAAGAACATTTTAAAATGCCACACAAAATAAAACTCCCTCGCAAACCCGTCCCTAAAAACAATCTAATTATTATTAATTTCTTACACGGCACCGTATCTTTTATTCTTGTATTTGCATATTATTATTATTTTAAGCTGTTTTTATTTTCTAGGTCTTTTTAAACTGCTCTTTAATGTTTTATGTAAAGCTTTTTGAATTGCCTTGTTGCTAAAATGTGCTTTAGAAATAAAGTTGCCTTGCCTTGCCCTACATCCTTAGCCTGTCAGTCAGTCAACAGGGCATAGTGAACACTGTGGTGCCTGCCTGTCACAATCTTAACAATGATTACTATGATGATGACGTTTTTTAGTGATGTAGAAATGTTTCACATGGGCTTTAAATGTTTATCACTGACTGAACGAATTACAGACTGAATATATTGATGAAAGTATCAAAATTATTGCAAAGTGATCGTTGTGTATGAGCGATGCATGCTAGATGCATGTTGCATCTTTCATGTATTATTATATAGTAATTGCTATCTTGGAACTAAGAATAATAAATAAACCTTATGGTCATATACTGTACCAATAGATTAAAAATAATAGAACCAGACTCAAATCACTCAAATATGAAGAGACAAAACTAAGATTTAATTTCATGAATACGTGAGAATATGACCAGGTCTAAATCCTACAGGACAGTCTGGCTGCTCACAACACAGCTGGCTGAAATAAATAGTTAAATCAGTGAATGGATGAAACCGTGTGAATTACCATGTGTTGCAGAGGTGCTGAATGACCGTTCCAGGTGGCAGCAGAGCTTCTGTGATCTGCTCAGTACTGACATTCCAGCGCTGGTCACCAGTCGGCAGGGACCGTGGTGAACAGGGACAGTCAGCGTGGGACACACAGGAGCCTTCATGCAACACCTATGAGGGAAAAAGTGAGACTAGAAAAATCTGATCTTATCGGGGGGAAAATAAAATTATTTTACAGCAATCCAACTACACGCAAACACACACACCCCTACATCCCCATACAAAACATGTGTGTTCAGACCTGTTCAGGAGGGCAGTGGCACCCAGGGGTGCAGGCTCCAGGTAAACACTGAGTGTGTGGCCAAAGGTCCTCACAGGTATATGGACAGGAACCTGAACAGTTACTAAACACCTGCCCAGCAGGACACCCTGCAACACACATGATTAACAAACGATGAATTACATCATGTCTCATATATATTTCAATACACAAACATATGTGTGTGTCTTTTCTCTATACACACTTTACAATATATATCTTTAGAACAGATTGTCTCAGACACTTTTGAGGTCACACCTTTGACTGCATAACACTATAAATAAACTAACTGAAAATATCACTCATTAAGCTTCTTATGAGTTGCATGGCAACCACTTAAGAAGAATTCAGGAGTTATATTGCTTGGTAGAAATAAAGTACTTAAATGTGCTCAATTTACAAATTTCAATGATGTGTGTCTTTTTGTTACCAGGCAGGCAGCTTTTGGTGTTACAGACGGTGTGCTGTTCCATTGGTCCAACACAGGGCATCCCACCAGGCTCTGGCTCTCTAAGGACTGTCTTGTTCCGCATTGACAACCCGCCGCCACAGGTGACGCTGCACTCACTCCAGGGTGACCACTCATTCAACAAACATCCCACTGGAGAAGAAAGGGAGGACACAGACAGGGGTGGAAGAAGTATTCAGTTACTTTACTTAAGTAAAAATACTAATAACACACTGTAAAAATCCTGCATTGAAAGTATTACTTAAGTAAAAGTATGTAAATATCATCAGGAAAATGTACTTTAAAGTGCTCATATTATGCTCATTTGCAGTTTCATAATTGTATTTAGAGGTTATATCAGAATAGGTTTACATGGTTTAATTTTCAAAAAACACCATCTTTTTGTTGTACTGCACATTGCTGCAGCTCCTCTTTTCACCCTGTGTGTTGAGCTCTCTGTTTTAGCTACAGAGTGAGACCTCTCTCTTCTGTTCCATCTTTGTTGGGAGTCGCACATGCTCAGTAGCTAGGTAAGGACTACTAGCCAGTCAGAAGCAGAGTATGAGGGCGTGCCCTGACAGTACCTAGGTAAAGACTACTAGCCAGTCAGAAGCAGAGTATGAGGGCGTGCCCTGACAGTACCTAGGTAAGGACTACTAGCCAGTCAGAAGCAGAGTATGAGGGCGTGCCCTGACAGTACCTAGGTAAGGACTACTAGCCAGTCAGAAGCAGAGTATGAGGGCCCTGACAGTACCTAGGTAAGGACTACTAGCCAGTCAGAAGCAGAGTATGAGGGCGTGCCCTGACAGTACCTAGGTAAGGACTACTAGCCAGTCAGAAGCAGAGTATGAGGGCGTGCCCTGACAGTACCTAGGTAAGGACTACTAGCCAGTCAGAAGCAGAGTATGAGGGCGTTCCCTGACAGTACCTAGGTAAGGACTACTAGCCAGTCAGAAGCAGAGTATGAGGGCGTGCCCTGACAGTACCTAGGTAAGGACTACTAGCCAGTCAGAAGCAGAGTATGAGGGCGTGCCCTGACTGTACCTAGGTAAGGACTACTAGCCAGTCAGAAGCAGAGTATGAGGGCGTGCCCTGACAGTACCTAGGTAAGGACTACTAGCCAGTCAGAAGCAGAGTATGAGGGCGTGCCCTGACAGTAGCTAGGTAAGGACTACTAGCCAGTCAGAAGCAGAGTATGAGGGCCCTGACAGTAGCTAGGTAAGGACTACTAGCCAGTCAGAAGCAGAGTATGAGGGCGTGCCCTGACAGTACCTAGGTAAGGACTACTAGCCAGTCAGAAGCAGAGTATGAGGGCGTGTCCTGACAGTACCTAGGTAAGGACTACTAGCCAGTCAGAAGCAGAGTATGAGGGCGTGCCCTGACAGTACCTAGGTAAGGACTACTAGCCAGTCAGAAGCAGAGTATGAGGGCGTGCCATGCTAGCAGCTAGGCGAGCATTATAACGTGTCTTCAAAGTGACCACGTTTGTCTCTGAAGTAAAGGCTGGACTACAATAGAGCTGTTTGGAGCAGTTTGTGAACAGTGTTTTCTGTTGGAGATGGTAAGTCCCTTTGGGGTGGACTTTGGGCTTTTTCACTTTGTAAACTTATAACATGCACAAAAAAGATATATAACACAACTAGGATTGGGTGTCGTTTAGGTTTTTTCCTATAAAACGATACTTTTAAAATACGGTGCCAGTGCTTAAACGGTGCCTGAACCGATACTTTTAAAGAGATTTTTTTTTTTTTTTAAATATATATATATTTAAAAAAGAAAAAAGGAGCACAAAACGACAGTCGGCGACGCAACTTGTTTATTGCTAAGGCAATATGGTCAAAATTAAATAATTTATTAAAAATGTAATAACAATAACTTATAACAATAACTTATTTCACCAGTAAATTGCTGGTAAATGACTAAAACAACCACTAGATGGAAAAAGGGTATTTTACAATAACTTTGAATGCACCACAAGGCTGGCAAGGCGAGTTTCAAGTGAACTCTGTTGTTTTTCAGACAACGGCAGCTGCTGGATGTTACGTCTTGGTGTTGGAATCCTCTACAGTGAAATCCAGTCACACCATTTAACGTTAACTGTCAGCATTTAACCGTGTTTAATCCAGCTGCTAGCTAACGGTAGGCTAACGTTACCTGCTGCAAGTTTATTATGTTAACTAGCGTCACATGCAGTGATGTTTCTGTTGCCTCTAATGTCCGTTTCGGAGCATCAGAGAGCAGCGCTGGCATTTCAGTGGCACCGAAATGAGGTACCAAAATCCGCGTACTATTCGGTCCGGTAGATACCGGTCGTTAAGGCACCGTGCCGGTTAAGCATTGGGTTTCGGTGCCCAACCCTAAACACAATCAAGGAAAGGGAAAAAGCCAAAAAGCATAATATGAGCACTTTATGTACTGAAAGTAAAACTACTCAATGCAGAAAAATCCTTACATTTTAGAAACTGGAAACAATCCAAACTGTTCTGTCAATCAAATACATGTTTAATCAGCTAATTATCTCAGCTGTACTTGTAGGCCATAATATTGTTGGGTTGTTTAATTTATGATAACAGATTGAATTTTATAAGCTACATGTGTTTTGTGTGCCAAATCTTAATGTGTAAAGTAACTAGTAACTACAGATATCAGATGAATGTAGTGTAGTCAAAAGTACAATATTTCTCTCTGAAATGTAGCAGAGTAAAAGTACAAAGTGGCATGAAAAAAAAGACTCTAGTAAAGTATAAGTATCTCAAATTTGTAATTGAGTAAATGTAGTTAGTTACATTCCACCAATGGACACAAACGGACAAAACTTTCAGAACTGTAAGTTAAATGTGCCCTTTTAACACTAGGTTGAACTAGCATGATGTACAAATGTTGGGATATTGTACTTGTTCCAAGTCAAACCTGGACATGATGGCAGATCACAGTTCTCTGTCTGCATGGTGTCATCACAGGAAGGACCGCCCTCTGTATCCTGGCAAAGGCGTATTCTTGTCATCTGGCCACGCCCACAGGAAGCTGAGCAGGAGCTCCATGGGTTCCATAGCTCATACACCGGACACTGAAGCTTGGTGCACACCAGAGTGCCGTTCTCACACACACTGCAGATGAAGGGGTGTTTCGAGAGGTGAGATAACAGCTGATCTCATGCTGGCAAAGGAAGCTATCTGATCCCTAGAATCAAGTATTACAGACCTGAACAGCCTGTAAAGTCTGCTCTTAACGTTCGACATCCTCTACTAACATTACAGTTCAATTTGGATGCACTTTTCTACAAACTCAAAATTGTAATCTTGACTTTTCACAATTTATAATCAAATTCACACAAGTTCTCACCAGGTGTTACAGTCCATGGAAAACTCCTCTTTAGGCATGAACTCCAGGGTCCCGTTGCCTGATGGGATACCACAGCGACACTCTGTAACTGACACACAGTGGCCGTCCTGCAACAACTGTCCCTCTGGACACCGACAGCCTGAGAAATTAAAGAATAAAGTAGCACAATGAAAGAGATTAAAAAATAGAGAAACAGATATGTTGGTGGCCGATCCAGTAATCAAACAGTCTTCTAAGCTACCGTTCAAGTTAAAAGTCAAAGATCACCTGGGTGACAGGCTTCTTGGAGACACTGCACATGCTCCCATAAGTCAGTGCAGCTACGAGGACATTGATTGGCACAGCTCTCTTGGTAGGTCCGCCCCCTGTCCTCACAGCGTTCACCTAGGAAACAAGGAAAATCAATCTTTCACACTTTTCATAAATAAAGTGATAAGCAAAGCTCACTGCATGTGTCACAGAAAGTGATGGTATGTAAATATCTAATGGTGTCCTTGAATGTTGAGAAAGGCGGCCATGAATAAAATGAATAATTATTATTATTAATATTAATATTATAAACCCATAACATAATTTTTGACCCACAGTTTGCTGATTGACCTTTCTACTTACCTTTCTGTTAACTTCCTTTGTGTTTGTGATGGCATGTCAATATCTAAGTCTAGTGAGTTTTAAAAGGAGCAGTTGTACCTGGGCACAGTCCTGTGTTGCAGCTCTGGGTCTGTGTCTGTTGGCTTTTACAGTGGGGTCCTGGAAGAGAGGCCAGGGGCTGTCTGTAGCGCTGCCTGACGCCACCGCTGCAAGGCTCTGCACAGGCTGTCCAAGCGCTCCACACACTCCACTGACACAGATCTGGAAGGGTAGAATGATTATCATAACCACCATCAAGTCTGTTCTCATCCTAATTAAAATGACTGTAATTGTCATAATGACTGCTATAATAGCTGTAATTGTTGTAATCACCATCCATGATAACAAAAGCGTAATTTACTGTTTATGGACTTTATTGTTTATTGTACAAGGACTGTACAATCATCCTTGAGCTGGAGGAATGTCTGATTTATATCTTAGAGATAAGAGTTTCTTCTGTTTAGTCATAGTAAAGTAACACCTGTTTATCCAGATATCTAGCAGATATCTGTAGAGGTATTGTATACTATATCTGAACTAACTATGAAGAAGTACAAACATTTCTTAAACTATCTACTGATGGTAACTATTATTCTCAACTGGCAGCAGTAAATTGACACACAATTAATATTTACAGGAATAACAATGAAATCCTGGTACCACACACACAGATTCCAGATTAAAAATGTGTATACAGGGTGTGACATTCTGACATTTTTCCTAATCTGGTATTAACCTTACTTGCAGGATAGAGACTACTTTGTTTCAATCTGTAAACTTTGTTTCACCTCGACTTCCATCTAAGCGCATAAAAATGAGGTCCCCAAGGTTCCATTCCCAGGCCTCTTCTGTGCAACCTCTAAAACTATCTCCCACTAGCTCAGATTGTGGAAAACAATACATCCTACCATAATTATGTGAAGGTCACACATCTTTACATAACAATGTAAAATGGGATTTAGAATAGGCTCAACTACTGTAATTGTGTCTTTACAAGTCTCTCCAAGAAGTCAATCTGGAAACTGCAGCTCATTCAGAACACTTCTGTGTTCTGTCAAATAATAATAATAATAATAATAATAATAATAATAATAATAATAATAATAATCTTTACCTGAATGGTTTAGGGCTAAAATACATCTGATCTGAAACTACAATTAAGACCTCTCTGGTCATCTGGGACAGGTCTGCTTACTATCCCCAGGGTCATAACTAAACATAGAGAAGTTTGAGTTTGTAAGCACGTAATACCTGGAACAAACTCTCACAAGACACTACTTATAATATATATCATTAAATTTATGTATTTATTCATGTTTCTCACTGGAGTGTAATTGTACTGTAATTTATTTCTTCAGTTTGTTCTGTTTTATTTAATTTGAGCTTATATTTATCTTTTATTTTATTCTTTAAAAATCAATTTTTTTATATTGGCTCATGTCTCTCATACAACTTGTCCTAACACCTTTTTATGTCTTATGTAAACACTTTGGATTCCGTTGTTGTACAAATAAATCTTTTCTCTCTTGGACGAACGCCATTACCTCTGCAGATGTTAGCATCTGAACAGAGCCTCTCCTCTGCCATTGGTTCTGGACATTGGCTCTCCTCCTCCTCTCTAGAGACCAGAAGACCAGAATCCAGGTCCAAACAGGCTCGGAAACGCCTCTGGATTGAGACCATGTTATTGCCACTGATAACTCCTGCTTGGGAGGTGCTGTTCTGGAGGAAGGAAAAGGGCACACAGGGAGAACAGGGAGTCCACTCCGACCACTCGCTGATGATGACTGAAAGTAAGAAAAAGCAGGGTAACAGGATTATGGAACTATTCCACCAGGACCCCTATACATTACTCTCAATGTCCTGCGTTCTTACCTTCACACTCTCTAATGTCACACTGAAAAGTTCCACCATGGCAAAGGCTGGAGGACAGATTATAATCACAATATGTCAAACTGAGTCATAGACAGTATATCCCAGACAAACAGAGAGAAAACAACAAGTGGATGAAAAGAGAAATTGCAGAGAATGAAGAGATGCAGCAGAGGCAGAAAGACCATGGTCGCTAATACCTAATACTGCATTTATCCAGTTTTATGTACAAAACAAACCACAGTTACTTAGTATATAAGTGTTTCTCAAACTATCTGTATTGTAAGAGTTAAAAAACTAATTTGGTGTAACAGACAGACTGATACAGAAAACATAAGGCCCTCTGCCATAGCTCCATGGGTTTTTAACAGCCAGTGTCTAACCAGGTACTGCAGCCTATGGTGACCGTGGCGCCCTGAGGGACAGTGACAGGTGTGGGTGGTTGTCCTGAAGCGTGGTGCTGCAGGTGGACGCAGCCACACTCCTCTGAAGGAACACAGCTACCGTTCTGCTGCAGCATGCCCTAGAAAGGAAAACACACCATTCACAAACCAGTAGAGTTGCTGTTTCCATCCATGTCTGTCCAGGCTCATATAATATATATGTAGTGAAGACTTTGAAGCAATAGGCCCAAGAAGACAGCTGTTTTCAGTTCTACTGAATGCTGCTATCAGAGAGGACTTTGGCAATCAATAAAACTGGAAGTTCCCAAAGAGGGCCAAAAAACACTACAAAAGTTGTCATCACAACATTAACAACAACAATATGTAGCACAGCAAAATTGACTTCCTAAATTTATACCAGTATATTTTTGCTCAGATCTCATACAGACACACAGTCTAGCAAAATGCAACTATTTTTACATGCAAATTGTGATGTTGTCAGAATTATATCCAAAAGGTTTGTCACTTGCTCTACATTGTAAATACAGTTTGTATTGAGGGGAAGGAGGAGAATGCTTTGACCGGAGAGAATATATTTTGATTACTCTCTTCTACATCAAGCGTATTCAGATGTAGAATTATTATCTAAATATAGCAGGTTAACTGCGAGGTACGTTTACCACTGGGACGTGTGAAACATGTCAAAAAACAGGACATAGCTAAACTAATTTGATAAGTTGTCTAAAACTGTCTGATTCACATTTGTCCTCAATGACCAGTAATCAAGAAGGTGCCTTTACCTTCACAGTATCAAGATTAGTCCCACCTGCCATGTTCATTTTCAGAAACCACAATCTCTGAGGACACTGAGGACCATTTTTCACATTTTGACCTTATTATAATGATCCAATTCAGGGTTGCCTTATTGTGAGTAAAGGAGTGATTTGCACATTATGTATATCATATCCATATTGTATAAAATAGACTGGGGCAAATTAAATATTCACCTGTGGGCAGTAGCAGCCAGGTGTACACTCCCTGACACCTAAACACAGATCTCTTTGGCCCTGCAGTGCACACTGCTTCTCACAGGGTGCACCACATGCTGAGTACACAAATGGGGCTTCACAATCTAAAAACATGAAGAAAAAACATGAAGTAGATTATGAACACTATCAATATGCACAAAATTAAACCCACACACACACCAACATTGTTGTAACTCACCATCACATTGACTGAGACTGCATGTCCTGCTCTCTGTTTCAACAGGAGTGCACTGCTGTCCTCTGGTGGCTGGGGAGAGAGCTACACGGTAGCGCTGCTGCCTCTGAGACACACACGAGCACTGGGACCAAACACTCCACTGCGACATGGGGCAGCCTGCAGAAGAAGACACGTCAACCAATCTGTCACTAAATCACTGAGAATCTGTGAAGCAGCGCTCAACTCATGTGACTCAGAGTTGGTCCCAGTGAGTCTACTGCTAAGTTAATCAGAGTATAATGGATCTATTTATTAACCAAACATTAGGATTATCTTATCTTTTACAATCAATATGAAGATCTTCTTACTGGCAGCAACTACTAAAGTATAGTTAAAGCAGAAACAAAGATTAAATTAGCAACCATGACGATCTGACACTAACAACAACAAATGGTTCAGTAATATAAAATCAATCATTGCATTAATCAATTGTCAAATTCAGCTGAGAACAGGGCTGGAAAATATATCTTATCTATTGAATTATTGAATAGCAAACCAAAATAAATATAGTCATCAAAATACATACAATCTCTAGCTCATATAAATTCAGAACAGTTACAGCATTCTATGACATTCATCCACAATTTAAACCAATCTTTCAGTAAGTATTCAGGACAAACAAGTCAGCATACACAAGGAAAGATTGTGGACTAATGTATTTAAAAACATTTGTTATTGAGGTAAATACAGTGAGGAAAATAAGTATTTGAACACCCTGCTATTTTGCAGGTTCTCCCACTTGGAAATCATGGAGGGGTCTGAAATTGTCATCGTAGGTGCATGTCCACTGTGAGAGACATAATCTAAAAACAAAAATCCAGAAATCACAATGTATGATTTTTTAACTATTTATTTGTATGATACAGCTGCAAATAAGTATTTGAACACCTGTCTATCAGCTAGAATTCTGACCCTCAAAGACCTGTTAGTCTGCCTTTAAAATGTCCACCTCCACTCCATTTATTATCCTAAATTAGATGTATCTGTTTGAGGTCGTTAGCTGCATAAAGACACCTGTCCACCCCATACAATCAGTAAGAATCCAACTACTAACATGGTCAAGACCAAAGAGCTGTCCAAAGACACTAGAGACAAAATTGTACACCTCCACAAGGCTGGAAAGGGCTACGGGGAAATTGCCAAGCAGCTTGGTGAAAAAAGGTCCACTGTTGGAGCAATCATTAGAAAATGGAAGAAGCTAAACATGACTGTCAATCTCCCTCGGACTGGGGCTCCATGCAAGATCTCACCTCGTGGGGTCTCAATGATCCTAAGAAAGGTGAGAAATCAGCCCAGGACTACACGGGAGGAGCTGGTCAATGACCTGAAAAGAGCTGGGACCACCGTTTCCAAGGTTACTGTTGGTAATACACTAAGACGTCATGGTTTGAAATCATGCATGGCACGGAAGGTTCCCCTGCTTAAACCAGCACATGTCAAGGCCCGTCTTAAGTTTGCCAATGACCATTTGGATGATCCAGAGGAGTCATGGGAGAAAGTCATGTGGTCAGATGAGACCAAAATAGAACTTTTTGGTCATAATTCCACTAACCGTGTTTGGAGGAAGAAGAATGATGAGTACCATCCCAAGAACACCATCCCTACTGTGAAGCATGGGGGTGGTAGCATCATGCTTTGGGGGTGTTTTTCTGCACATGGGACAGGGCGACTGCACTGTATTAAGGAGAGGATGACCGGGGCCATGTATTGTGAGATTTTGGGGAACAACCTCCTTCCCTCAGTTAGAGCATTGAAGATGGGTCGAGGCTGGGTCTTCCAACATGACAATGACCCAAAGCACACAGCCAGGATAACCAAGGAGTGGCTCTGTAAGAAGCATATCAAGGTTCTGGCGTGGCCTAGCCAGTCTCCAGACCTAAACCCAATAGAGAATCTTTGGAGGGAGCTCAAACTCCGTGTTTCTCAGCGACAGCCCAGAAACCTGACTGATGTAGAGAAGATCTGTGTGGAGGAGTGGGCCAAACTCCCTCCTGCAGTGTGTGCAAACCTGGTGAAAAACTACAGGAAACGTTTGACCTCTGTAATTGCAAACAAAGGCTACTGTACCAAATATTAACATTGATTTTCTCAGGTGTTCAAATACTTATTTGCAGCTGTATCATACAAATAAATAGTTAAAAAATCATACATTGTGATTTCTGGATTTTTGTTTTTAGATTATGTCTCTCACAGTGGACATGCACCTACGATGACAATTTCAGACCCCTCCATGATTTCCAAGTGGGAGAACCTGCAAAATAGCAGGGTGTTCAAATACTTATTTTCCTCACTGTATATGAATGAGATTCAAGTTGTTGGTACATATTGTCCAGCCTTAAAATAAATACATGATCTCACTGCCTGATATTTAAATATAATATTAATTGTAATACTAATTAATGTTAATTTGCAACACACACTGCTCTTTTTATGAATGTCACATTGTGTAGCCTTAAGAGAAAGAGGTGCACACACACTAAAGATTGTTCATTAAGTACAATAATGACCTTTCAACATTCCGTCTTCAGTGATAATATTCAACATGTGACCAAGAGGGTCGATATATAGACTTCACCTGACTCAACCTAGGTGTGTGGATCGAACCAGGTCCAACTCATTACTTATGTCAACCTATCATGTACACATTTCATTATTCACATTATCATCTAGTGAGTTTTGGTTACTCATGTGTACCACACTTGTTTATGTCTTGCAATTTATCGTTAACTTGTTTATAGAAGAGGGATGGATCCTCTCTTAAGCTGCAGACACACTTGTTCAGAATACGATCTCATATTGTACTAAAATAGTTCACCGAAACGTGTTTCTGAAAACATTTTAAGCGAGAAATAGGCCGTGCAGTTGCTGAATCTGTCTTCATTTCAGATCAACAAAGGTCAGTTTAAAAGATTTTTGTCAGATTTTGAGAGACTCTAGTCTGAAACGGAACGGAAACGGAAACGGGGAGTGGAATGAGCGTTTATTCCACTCCCCGTTTCCGGGTTAGCACTCTACCAATCAGATGGGTCATTTGAGTCCGATTGCCAGCAGTGCCCGCCCCACCAATTATACATGTCAAATCGGCCAAAATGAAGGCCGACGGCCCCTCGGACGGACGACGGCACAGAACACACGGAACAGACTGGAGTCACTGACCTCGCCAGACTGTCCAACAGCCGATTATCGGCTCTGTGTGTCTCGGGCTTAAGTCTGAACAGGTTTATGACTATAGTACCATATGTTTTCAGATCTTAGTAAGACAAAGCCTACCATATTAGTTATATTTACTAGGATATTTCTTTCAGGGGGTTAAGCATTTGATTGCCCCCAGTGATAGATGTGGAATTAAAACCTCTGTTTCCTGTTGTAAATCATTTGATGTGTATACAGTGCCTTGCGAAAGTATTCGGCCCCCTTGAACTTTTCGACCTTTTGCCACATTTCAGGCTTCAAACATAAAGATATAAAACTGTAATTTTTTGTGAAGAATCAACAACAAGTGGGACACAATCATGAAGTGGAACGAAATTTATTGGATATTTCAAACTCTTTTAACAGATAAAAAACTGAAAAATTGGGCGTGCAAAATGATTCAGCCCCCTTAAGTTAATACTTTGTAGCGCCACCTTTTGCTGCGATTACAGCTGTAAGTCTCTTGGGGTATGTCTCTATCAGTTTTGCACATCGAGAGACTGAAATTTTTGCCCATTCCTCCTTGCAAAACAGCTGGAGCTCAGTGAGGTTGGATGGAGAGCGTTTGTGAACAGCAGTTTTCAGTTCTTTCCACAGATTCTCGATTGGATTCAGGTCTGGACTTTGACTTGGCTATTCTAACACCTGGATATGTTTATTTGTGAACCATTCCATTGTAGATTTTGCTTTATGTTTTGGATCATTGTCTTGTTGGAAGACAAATCTCCGTCCCAGTCTCAGGTCTTTTGCAGACTCCATCAGGTTTTCTTCCAGAATGGTCCTGTATTTGGCTCCATCCATCTTCCCACCAATTTGAACCATCTTCCCTGTCCCTGCTGAAGAAAAGCAGGCCCAAACCATGATGCTGCCACCACCATGTTTGACAGTGGGGATGGTGTGTTCAGGGTGATGAGCTGTGTTGCTTTTACGCCAAACATAACGTTTTGCATTGTTGCCAAAAAGTTTGATTTTGGTTTCATCTGACCAGAGCACCTTCTTCCACATGTTTGGTGTGTCTCCCAGGTGGCTTGTGGCAAACTTTAAACATCACTTTTTATGGATATCTTTAAGAAATGGCTTTCTTCTTGCCACTCTTCCATAAAGGCCATATTTGTGCAGTATACGACTGATTGTTGTCCTATGGACAGAGTCTCCCACCTCAGCTGTAGATCTCTGCAGTTCATCCAGAGTGATCATAGGCCTCTTGGCTGCATCTCTGATCAGCCTTCTCCTTGTATGAGCTGAAAGTTTAGAGGGACGGCCGGGTCTTCGTAGATTTGCAGTGGTCTGATACTCCTTCCATTTCAATATTATCGCTTGCACAGTGCTCCTTGGGATGTTTAAAGCTTGGGAAATACTGGGGGCCGAATACTTTCACAAGGCACTGTATATTGATGTAAGTGATGGGCTCAACCTGGGATTCACATCTGGGCTGAGTCTAGATATGAACCTTCTTGATCATGTTGAATATTACCTGATGAAGACATAATACTGAAACCTTGTTTGTTGGTTTGTTTGTTTGTCAACAGTATTATGGAAAACTACTAGCCAGATTTTCATTAAACTAGGTGGAAGGGTAAAAATTCACACTGCATTGACATTGTAAAAAAGGACATGCTTTCTTAGGACATGGCCCTCTCAGAGTGCCGTTCTGGTTTGTCTAAATACATCGTAGAAGTTAGGTACTTTATGAACTCGTTGTGTTGTCTTCACCAATTAAACCCTGCAACTACATCCAATTGTTCTGTTGCAATAACTCAATTTACTAATAGGAATCTGTTCAAATCCCCCTGATTATCATGGTTTCTCATAACACAACAAATAATTGGCAGTGGAGCAGGTCTGTGAGGTAGGAAGGCGCCTGGGTGAGGAGGAGGACTTTAAACTGGATGCGTTGGGAAACAGAGGGCCAGTGGAGGTTCTGAAGAACGGGAGTGATGTGATGACGGGAACGGTTGTGGGTGAGGAGACAGGCAGCAGAATTTTGGATGTATTGGAGTTTATTTAAGGCTTTTGCAGGTGAACCATAGAGGATGCTGTTGCAGTAGTCAAATCTGGAAGTGATGAAGGTAGGCCTAGGTAATTTCTGGGATAAATTTTCCCAGAAATTATTGCGATAAACGATAATATTGTCGTTCTGAGACCATTTTCATCTAATGATAATAATGATAATGGCATAATAATGCAGGTAAACCTTTTCAAAGATCAATAAACTTTTATTTCTAAAGAATATTTAACACTGGAACTGGAAGACATTTTAAATATCCACAATAAATGAACAAAAACAAGAAATAAAATGGACTCTCAGTCTCAAAACCAAACAATCAAAAACAATAAATAAAATGGAAATTTTTCCGGCCGCAATAATTTCCATTTAAAATTATCAAGCTGATTTTTATTTATCATGCTATTAATTGATTTATTGCATATTTCAACAGGCCTAGATGAAGGTGTGAATCAAAGTTTCGGCAGCAGAGAAGGTGAGTGATGGGCGGAGACGGGCAATGTTTTTGAGGTGAAAGAAGGCAGTTCTGATTATTTGGTTGATGTGGTTTTCAAAAGTGAGGTTGCTATCAACGATGACTCCCAGGTTACGGATGTGTGGGGATGGAGACAGGGTGGAGTTGTTGACAGTGAGACCGAAGTTATGGGTGTTCTTTGTGAGGGATTTCAGGCCGATGAGTATCAAGTTGGATTTATTGTAGATGAGTTGGAGGAAGTTGGTTTGCATCCAGGTTTGAATATCGGTGAGGCAGTTGGTCAGGGTGGAGGATATAGTTGTGGTGATGGATTTGGTAGAGATGTAGATCTGGACATCATCAGCATAGCAGTGGAAGTGAAGACCATGTTTGCGTATGATATTTCCGAGTGGCAGGATGTAAAGGATGAAAAGGAGAGGACCAAGCACCGAACCTTGGGGGGACGACTTGTGACAGAGGAGCAACGGAGGAGGTGCAGTTGTTGATGTGTATGAACTGTTGTCTGTGCGGTGCCACTGATGTTGCAGTAGGTTTCCAGTCAGGACAGGAGGATGGAGTGGTTGATGGTGTCGAAGACTGCAGTGAGGTCAAGCATGATAAGAATGGTGAGGTGGCCAGAGTCAGAGGAGAGGAGGAGGTCATTGGTGATTTTGAGGAGGGCTGTTTCAGTACAGTTTTGTGAGCGGAATCCAGATTGAAATGGTTCAAACAGGTTATTGGAGGAGAGGTGGGTTTTAATTTGGGCAGCGACAACACGTTCCAGGATTTTTGATAGGAAGGGAATGTTGGATATGGGTCGGAAGTTGGACATGGTGTCTGGGTTCAGAAACTGTTGCATTTGTCCACTGTGAAGGTTGTAGAAATGTTGTTGGGGGGGGTTAAGAAGTGTGTTTATTGTAGAGAAGAGAGTCTTGGGGTTGTTGGAGCTGGAGTGTATGAGCTGTGAGTGGTAGTAGGACCAGGCAGTGTTTAGGGTGTTTTTGTATTGGTGAAGGTAGTTGGTATATGCATGGAGGTGAACTGTTAAATCGGTTTTATTGTAGAGTCTTTCCAGCTGACATTTGCGGGACTACATTTAGTGAAGTTCAGGAGTGTACCAGGGGGCTGAGTGTGTGAAGTTTTAGTAATGATGGGAGCGAGTAGGTCAAGACAGGAGGACAGAGTGTTGTTGTAGTAGTCCACAAGGTGGGTTGGATCATCAGACACTGAGGGGGGGAGGCAGATATTGAATTGGAGAGAGAAGCTGAGATGGATTTAAGGTTCCTGAATGAGATTTTTCACTTGTCTTTTGGGATAGGAATGGGGATGTTGATGTCCGTGATGATTGCAAGATGGTCTGAGATATGGAGGTTGACGCTGGAGAGATGATTTACTGTGAGACCAGTAGAGCAGACCAGGCCGAGGATATGACCATGAGTGTGGGTGGGGAAGTTAACATGTTGTGAGAAGTTGAAGCAGTTAACCGTTCCAGAAATTCAGTGGCAGATTTGCAGTTGATGTTGTCGATGTGGAAGTTAAAATCTCCAAGGATGAGGACAGAGGGTGATATAGCACAGAGCTGGGTCAGTGTGGCTGAATCCTGTTGGTGTGATCTGGTTGAGTGAGAAGTAGTCCAGGTGTTTGTGCCAGGTTTCAGTGATGCAGAGGAAGTCCAGTTTGTTGTCAGTGATGAATTCATTCAGGATGAGAGTTTTATGACTTAGCAATTGAGTGTTGAGCAGGGCTATTTTCAGATGACGTTTTGGGATTAGTTGGGAGGACAGGGGAAGGGGACAGAGGTTGAGCAAATTGGCATGCTGTGAATTGCTGTGTTGACGTGATGACAAAAAACGGTTTGACCATAGTGAAGGGATGCAGTTGGACGATAAGCAGTGGTATGTGAAAGGACAGCCAGAGCGTTTGTTTGGAGGATGGGGTGGTGACATATGAGGCCACAGGGGGGAGCTGGTGAGGGCGTTTGGTCTGGGAGCTGCCATGGTGGGCGGAGAAGAAGACTGCCGGGAGGTGGGGACGTGTGGGGTGATTAGTTACACATGTGGGGCAGACTGTACAGCGAGCTGTAGGTTGATTGCTAAAAACGAGCAACCTAGTCTGGTTGGGTGAACTCCATCAGGCCTATAAAAAGAGCCATGGTTCCAAAATAAATTAAAATTGTCAATGAAACCAAAGTTGTAGGTATGACAGGTGGACTGAAGCCAGGTGTAGAGACTGAGAAGCTGGCTAAAGCGCTCTGAGTCGTGGGACAGTGTTGGTAAGGGACCACTGATAAAAACAGATTTTCCACAACTTTTTAAAAGGTTGAAAAGTTGATTAAAATCGTCTTCCGTCCGTTCAGATTCCCGACGAGCTGTGTCATTATGGCCAATTTGGACTAGGACCCGGTTTATGGAGGAAGGAAGTGAGTGCAGCAGCCCGGGTAGTTTGTTAAGCAACGTCTGGACTTTGGCTCCAGGAAAACAGCGTGTGGTGGCATTAAAGTAATGGATGTTCCTAATGATGCTATCGCCCACTATCAAGGTAGTGGGCGCGAACAGGGGGCGAGGAGAGGGAGTATGAGAAGGCTTGCTGCTAAATTTTAACTATAAGCTATATTTTAACTCAGGCTGCTCAAAAAATGAAACCTCCTGTTTAGCCTTAACCTCTCCGGGAACCATCACCTTATCGTGGTGGAGAGGTTTGTGTGTCCCTATGAACTTGAGGGCTGTGTTGTCTGGAGCCTTGTGCTCCTGGTAGGGTCTCCCAAGGCAAAGTGGTCTCAGGTGAGGGGCCAGACAAAGAATGGTTCAAAAACCCTATGAGAGATCGAGGAAGGGATGGAGTGACCCTGCCCGGAGGAAGCCCGGGGCCCCCGTCTGGAGCCAGGCCCAGACGGAGGGCTCGTTGGCGAGCGTCTGGTGGCCGGGTTTGCCACGGAGCCCGGTCGGGCACAGCCCGAAAAAGCTACGTGGCATCCATCTCTCCAGCCCATGGGCCCACCACCTGTGGGAGGAACCGCTGGGGTCGGGTGCATTGCCACATGGGTGGCAGTGAAGGTCAGGGGCCTCGACGGACCAGACCCGGGCAGCAGACGCTGGCTCTGGGGACGTGGAATGTCACCTCTCTGTGGGGGAAGGAACCGGAACTGGTGCGGGAGGTGGAGCGCTACCGGTTAGATCTGGTGGGGCTTACCTCTACGCACAGTCTCGGTTCTGGAACCGTACTCCTGGATAGGGGTTGGACTCTTTTCTTCTCCGGAGTTGCCCAGGGTGTGAGGCGCCGGGCGGGTGTGGGGATACTCACAAGCCCCCGGTTGAGCGGCGCTATGTTGGAGTTTACCCCGGTGGACGAGAGGGTCGCCTCCCTACGCCTGCGGCTGGTGGGGGGGGAAAACTCTGACTCTTGTTTGTGCATATGCACCAAACAAGAGTTCGGAGTATTCGGCCTTCTTGGAGACCTTGAATGGAGTCCTGTATGGGGCTCCAGTGGGAGACTCCATCGTTCTGCTGGGGGACTTCAACGCGCACGTGGGCAATGATGGAGACACATGGAGAGGCGTGATTGGGAGGAACGGCCTCCCTGATCTAAACTAGAGTGGTTGTTTGTTGTTGGACTTCTGTGCTAGTCATGGATTGTCTATAACGAACACCATGTTCGAACATAGGGATGCTCATAAGTGTACCTGGTACCAGAGCACCCTAGGCCAAAGGTCAATGATCGATTTTATAATCGTTTCATCTGATCTGAGGCCGTATGTTTTGGACACTCGGGTGAAGAGAGGGGCGGAGCTGTCAACCGATCACCATCTGGTGGTGAGTTGGGTCAGAGGGTGGGGGAAGACTCTGGACAGACCTGGTAAGCCCAAACGGGTAGTGCGGGTAAATTGGGAACGTCTGGAGGAGGCCCCTGTCCGACAGACTTTCAACTCACACCTCCGGCGGAGCTTTTCGTGCATCCCTGTGGAGGCTGGGGGCATTGAACCCGAGTGGACAATGTTCAAAGTTTCCATTGCTGAAGCTGCGGCGAAGAGCTGTGGTCTTAGGGTCTTGGGTGCCTCAAGGGGCGGTAACCCACGAACACCGTGGTGGACACCGGTGGTCAGGGAAGCCGTCCGACTGAAGAAGGAGTCTTTCCGGGATATGTTATCCCGGAGGGCTCCGGAGGCAGTTGCAAGGTACCGAAGGGCCCGAAGGGCTGCAGCCTCTGCCGTGAAAGAGGCAAAGCAGCGGGTGTGGGAGAAGTTCGGAGAAGTCATGGAGAAGGACTTTCGGTCGGCACCAAGGTGCTTCTGGAAAACCGTTCGCCACCTCAGGAGGGGGAAGCGGGGAACCATCCAAGCTGTGTACAGTAAGGATGGGACGCTGTTGACCTTAACTGAGGAGGTAATAGGGCGGTGGAAGGAGCACTTTGAGGAACTCCTAAATCCGACTAATACGCCCTCTATGGTAGAGGCAGAGCTGGAGGATGATGGGGGATTGTCGTCAATTTCCCTGGTGGAAGTTGCTGAGGTGGTTAAACAACTCCACAGTGGCAAAGCTCCAGGGATTGATGAGATCCGTCCGGAAATGCTTAAAGCTCTGGGTGTGGAGGGATTGTCTTGGTTGACACGCCTCTTCAACATTGCGTGGAAGTCTGGGACGGTGCCTAAGGAGTGGCAGACCGGGGTGGTGGTTCCCCTTTTCAAAAAGGGGGACCAGAGGGTGTGTGCCAATTACAGGGGTATCACACTTCTCAGCCTCCCCGGTAAAGTCTACTCCAAGGTGCTGGAAAGGAGGGTTCGGTCGATAGTCGAACCTCAGGTTGAAGAGGAACAATGCGGATTCCGTCCTGGTCGTGGAACAATGGACCAGCTCTTTACTCTCGCAAGGATCCTGGAGGGAGCCTGGGAGTATGCCCAACCGGTCTACATGTGCTTTGTGGATCTGGAGAAGGCGTATGACCGGGTACCCCGGGAGATACTGTGGGAGGTGCTGGGGGAGTATGGGGTGAGGGGGTCCCTTCTCAGGGCCATCCAATCTCTGTACGACCAAAGCGAGAGCTGTGTCCGGGTTCTCGGCAGTAAGTCGGACTCGTTTCAAGTGAAAGTTGGCCTCCGCCAGGGCTGTGCTTTGTCACCAATTCTGTTCGTAGTATTTATGGACAGGATATCGAGGCGTAGTCGGGGTGGAGGGGGGTTGCAGTTCGGTGGGCTGGGGATCTCATCGCTGCTTTTTGCAGATGATGTGGTCCTGATGGCATCATCGGCCTGTGACCTTCAGCACTCACTGGATCGGTTCGCAGCCGAGTGTGAAGCGGCTGGGATGAGGATCAGCACCTCTAAATCGGAGGCCATGGTTCTCAGCAGGAAACCGATTGAGTGCCTTCTCCAGGTAGGGAATGAGTCCTTACCCCAAGTGAAGGAGTTCAAGTACGTTGGGGTCTTGTTCGCGTGTGAGGGGACAATGGAGCGGGAGATTGGCCGGAGAATCGGCGCAGCGGGTGCGGTATTGCATTCAATTTATCGCACCGTTGTGACGAAAAGAGAGCTGAGCCAGAAGGCAAAGTTCTCAATCTACCGGTCAGTTTTCCTTCCTACCCTCACCTATGGTCATGAAGGCTGGGTCATGACCGAAAGAACAAGATCCAGGGTACAAGCGGCCGAAATGGGTTTCCTCAGGAGGGTGGCTGGCGTCTCCCTTAGAGATAGGGTGAGAAGCTCAGTCATCCGTGAGGAGCTCAGAGTAGAGCCGCTGCTCCTTTGCATTGAAAGGAGCCAGTTGAGGTGGTTCGGGCATCTGGTAAGGATGCCCCCTGGGCGCCTCCCTAGGGAGGTGTTCCAGGCACGTCCAGCTGGGAGGAGGCCTCGGGGAAGACCCAGGACTAGGTGGAGGGATTATATCTCTAACCTGGCCTGGGAACGCCTCGGGATCCCCCAGTCGGAGCTGGTTAATGTGGCTCGGGAAAGGGAAGTTTGGGGCCCCCTGCTGGAGCTGCTACCCCCGCGACCCGATACCGGATAAGCGGACGAAGATAGATGGATGGATGGATGGATGGATGGGTTTTCACGACGCGTCATCAGACCAGAAGTCGCCATATTGGAGGTACTCCGCATCACAACAAAGCACAGGCACTGAAGTAGACCCCGAACGGCGTCAAGGAAAATGGTTAATTATTGCCGTGTTTAAGGTTGTACCAATAGGTCAGTCCGAGAGAAACATTTGGAATATTATCGACTTCCAAAAGTTATTAAAAACCAGGGAGAGGAATGCCAGAAGTTATCAGAGGAAAGGAGGCGCTTGTGGTTGGCAAAGCTCAACCAGGATCTACGAGGGAGAACTCTGTCTTGTTCGGTCTTTGAAATGAAAATAAACGATTGAGAGTCACTTGGCTACACCTTGAGTATCACAATGATATCATATAGTTAAGGTTAGGTTGATTAAAGACGTTATTGCATTACTTACTTTGGCCTTCACAACACATTGGTCGTTAATGACTTGGTACTGCGTCTCCCTCACCCATCCACACACCATCTGGTTATAAGCCTCCAAACTTGTAGGATTTAAGGTCTTCCGTGGTGTATGGCCTCAGGTAGTTGACTATATCGGTATATGCAACTGAAGGAAGAATCACCGGGTCGCCATGGATCCAAGAAGAGGGAGCCAACTTGTAGGGATCTGCACCGCCAGTACTGCCAGTAAACTGTAATTTCTCAAA
This sequence comes from Zingel zingel, assembly GCA_023566125.1. NCBI lineage: Eukaryota > Metazoa > Chordata > Actinopteri > Perciformes > Percidae > Zingel > Zingel zingel. Next base: position 26,075,613 of record CM042335.1, on the reverse strand, counting down.
ATATCGCGCCTTTTTATGTGGTCCAAGTCCTTCCATGACTTTGCATCTTGGACGTGTTTTAATGAGCTTTTCTGTTGTTTGGACATAAAGTATTAAAGTATCCAAAGTGCACAATACTCCATTACTCCATTCAGTTGTTTACACCGAGTGCCTCCAATATGGCCACATATCTAGGTTACCGCCCAGAACGTGACACCGGTGAAAACCCTCTATAGAGAACACATGTCATTGATTGAACACAACTGTGTTGATAAAGGTTTATTGTACTACGTTACCCACAAGTCTGAGCATGGCGGAAGCACAGGAAGTGAGCAGTGTGTTTGGCGCGACGAGCGAGTAGCCTACATGTGTTGACGAAGCTGTTAAAGTAATAAAGAGTTCTCACAAGTAAGCATGCTGCCGCGCCCAGTTTGTACAACATAACATGTTGTCAGAAGTGGGATTGTCGCTGCAAGAAGAAGCGGAGTTCTGCACGCTGCAAGGATTAGCAAAAGGAGGCTAACGCTAGCAACAGGTGATCGCTCGTCAAGCGGAGAGAAAAAACATGGATAAGCTAAGTCCACCAACACCTATGCAGCTAACGGGAAATCTGGCTGACAACTGGAAAAGGTTTAAGCAGAGATTCAACATATATATGGCTGCAAGTGGATGTGGTGAAGAAGACGACAAGGTAAAAGCGTCAATCTTTCTGCACGTCATAGGTGAGGATGCGCTGATATATATATAACAGTTTCCAACTTGACGAAGATGCGACCCTGAGTACGCTAATGGAAAAGTTTGAAGAATACTTCGTGCCAAGACAGAACATTACGTTTGAGAGAGATACGTTTTTCTCACGTGACCAAAAACAAGGAGAGGGGTTTGATCAGTATTTAGCTGAGCTGCACACTCTGAGTAAGACGTGTGAATTTGGAATTTTGAGAGACTTGCTAATCAGAGATAAAATCGTCTGTGGCATATCTGATAATGGACTCAGAGAAAGACTACTGCGGGAGCAAGACCTGACATTAAACAAAACTGTGACCATGTGCAGAGCAGCAGAAACTAGACATGCTCAAGCCAAGGAGTTGCGCAGGGAAGAAACAGCAGTACATGCTATAAAGACAGGAGAACAGCACTTTAAACACCCAAATAAATGCAAGTCACAAAGAGACACTAAAACAGACTTTAAATGTGGGAAATGTGGAGGAAGCTGTTGTGGGAAAATGTGATAAAATCTGTTTTAATTGAGTTATGGGAAATATACAGTGTACAATAAATATGATACTAGACAAAAGATGATATGTATTTTAGTTTGTGTAAGGAAGAGACCTTCTCCCTCCTTGGATCACCTTCAGTTGTCGCTGTGCAGCTGCAAACGGCCACAGATGGCTTACTATTGTTGCAGCCTCCGTAGGATGGCAGCCGCTGTTGCTGCGAAAAAGCTAGGGCACCGCTCGAAACGCAAGATCAGCTAAATGACTTCATCTAGTGGAAAAATCCCAAAATAGCCAATTGAAGATTTACATGCATGCTCTGAGGGTGGTCATTGGAGCGTTCCACAGGAGGAGGTCTTCCTTGTAGAACGATATAAGGCGATGTTAGACAAAGGACTCATTAGCAAGATATGTCCGGACCTTGCTCGGGCTTTCCTGTGTGTTGATTTACTTTCATGCACCTTAAAGCTCTTTTTCCTCATCTGACGCCCTCAACTTCTGTGTTCACTCTTTCACAACTTTTAATCTTGTTGTATTTTGAACAAAAAAAGAAGAGTAATCGCGAAGTTACAGCAAGCGTTAGAGTCCGCGCCGTTATCTGGCCTTAGGCCACGGACATTTAAAATTTACTTCTACAAAGCCACAAACCAAGGTTGTGTCCAGAATATGGAAAGCAGTGTCATACCTGTGTGAAGAATAACCACTTCTCAAAATGCTGCAAAGCGGAGGCCTTTAGGAAAAGAAGGTGCATGCAGTTGAAGAGGAACATGAGGAGTTCTTTGTGGATGCTGTGCATATAAACAAGGCTAAAAAGGAAGAAGAATGGATAGCCATTTACTGTTAACCGGACTATCATCCCATTCAAACTGGACCCGGGATCCTCAGCGAACCTCATATCTGTGGATGAGTATAAGAAACTCACAGGGAAGAGCAAGATATTCCCTGTAAAAACAAAAGTGAGTGGCTACACAGGAGAAAAAGTGCCAATCAAAGGAGGCTGCATTGCAACATTCCAACACAGCGGTAAGCAAATAAAAGAAATGCTGTTGATTATTGACATGAGTGTCAAGCCAATATTAGGATTACAAGCATGCAAACGGCTGAATCATGTAAAAAGAGTTTTTGTAGTCTCATCGCAACCTGCTAACGATCATGATTCACTCATGAAGGAATACAGTGACTGTTTTGAAGGGCTAGGATGTCTACCAGGGGAGTACAAAATACAAGTTGATAAGAATGTGACTCCAGTAGTTCATCCATGCAGAAAAATACCATTCAAGCTGAGGGGAAAACTCACAGAGGAGTTAAATAGAATGGAGAAATTAGGAGTGATAAAGAAAATCGATGAACCTACAGCTTGGGTCAGCACGCTGGTCGCTGTGGAAAAGCCCAACTGAAAGCTGAGAACCTGTTTGGATCCAAGGGATCTAAACAAAGTAGTCAAGCGCGGACATTTTAAGTTGCGGACAAGGGAAGAGATCATGGCACAGTTTGCTGGAGCCAAGTGGTTTAGTAAACTGGACGCGTTTTCAGGGTTCTGGCAAATTAAACTAGATGAGGAGAGCTCAAAGATATGTACTTTCAACACGCTGGAGGGAAGGTACAGGTTTTTACGTCTACCATACGGGATCCTGTCAGCGCCAGAAGTCTACCACAAGAAAATACACATGATCTTTGAACACATACCAGGAGTCGAAACCATGATGGATGACATCATTGTATGGGTGTCCAGTCGAGAAGAACATGATGAGCGACTGAGACAGGTGCTTGACCTGACACGGCAAGTAAACTTAAAGTTAAACAAAGACAAGTGCCTGTTTGAAGTAAAGTCAGTGACATTTGTGGGGGATGTAGTCTCTGAGGCAGGGATTAGTCCAGACCAAAGGAAAATGTCAGCCATCGAGAACATGGAACGTCCCAAAAGTAAGGATGATGTCAGAAGGTTTCTAGGTATGGTCACATATCTTGCAAAGTTCATACCTCAGCTGTCAACAAAGTCAGAGTCACTCAGATGTCTCCTAGAGGGAAAAAAATGAATGGACATGGTCACATGAACAGGAAGACTGTTGCTGAGAATACTCACCAACGAGCCTGTGCTTAAGTTCTATGACCCAGAAAAGAGCACACGGATATCAGCTGACGCGTCACAGTATGGGCTAGGGGCAGTATTGCCACAGCAGCATGACAAAGACTGGCAAACTGTTGCCTATGCGTCCAGAGCCTTGACATCAGCTGAGACAAGATCAATCAAATCGAGAAAGAGCTATTAGCCAGCACCTACGGATGTGAAAGATTTCACCAGTATCTATGCGGTTGACAAAAAATGACAGTGCAGATGAAACGACACATGCACAAATTCAGGCATATGTGGACATGATAGTGTCATCCCTTCCTGTTTCTGAAGAGAGAACAGAGCAGATCAGGAAAGAGACAGAGACTGATCAGACCATGAGAACACTAAAAGAGACAATACAAAGAGGATGGCCTGAACAAAGGCAAACATGTCCAGCTGCAATACAGGACTACTGGATGTGTAGAACAGAACTCACTGTTGTGGATGGCATCATATTCAAAGGGAACAAGTTTGTCATTCCGCCTGCAATGCGACAGAAAATGTTACAAAAGATACATGAAGGACATTTGGGAGAAGAAAAATGCAAACGGAGGGCACGCAAAGTCATGTATTGACCAAGAATGAACGCAGATATTAGCCGTACTACAGCTTCTTGTGAAACAGTCCAGGATACCACCTGGCTGCCCCTGGAAACCTAACGTTACATACAATGTGACACAGTGTACAGAGAATCAATAACTGCTCATGTAACTGTTCCTTTATGTACACATTCACATAGCAATGCCACTTAACAGTTCTCAACCAAAAGATTTAATAAAGTGCCAAATAAATCAAAATGTCCTGATCATATTGCATGTTTTTGATTTAATATGTTTCTGTATTAACCAATGATTAATAAACATGTTTATGTTAGCCAGAAAACTAAATATAACAGCCAAAAAGAAGGTTGATTTAGTTACTTATTGCTCTGAACTGGGAAAAAAGTGACAAGCCAAACACAGTTGGTGCATTGTATGGTATTAAAATATCAAAAACTTTGGGAGGCAAAGGCAAAGTGGAGTGTTGATGAGAAAATCTGGAACCATTTCATCTTTATTCACAAGTCAGTGCTGCTGATAAGGTCTTGGTTTTTCTATTTGGAATAAATTGGGTGTATGTAACAGGAGAGAAGGATGGGGGAATGAGGGGAATCGGAGGGACTGGGAGTTTTGCAACATGCTGCTGGTTACTGTACGTGCTGTTCAAAGATATACATGATGGAAAAGGCATGGATATTTTTTGGAACAATTGATGATAAAAAGACAGACAGCTGACAGTATTCTCCATGTGTAGAACGTGTTTACCGACCAGTCCATTGGACCTGAACTGTGAACATCAACATGAAAAAAGATTTCATCAAACAGTGATGGTACACTCCAACTTAAAGAAAACTGCTAGCACATACAGTTGTTTTCATTTTCTTTAAACATACAAACAACATATTTCAATGCATAATAGGTCTTAGTTGGATTGTATCATAGGTCCTTTAATATTACTGTACAGTAGAAAAAAGCTGTACAGGTTGAAGAATAAAGGTTAACATTTCAGAACAGAAACTCTATGATCAGCAGTAGCATCCAGTCATATGATGACTAAGGACTACAGAACAATGTGTACATCAACAGTTTTACAACAATCCATCCAACGATCTGTCTGTCTTCCCAAAATTCACCGCCAACCATCACCCAGCTGGCTTCCAGTGTGGCGCTCCCACTCGGCTTGGTGTTCATACACACACACACACACACACACACACACACACACACACACACACACACACACACACACACACACACGCTCAGCGTCTGGACAAGTCACCTCCTGTGAAGAAGAGAAACAGAAAGATTAAAAACTAGTTAACAAGGGATGACAGACGTCAAAATAACTAAAGGTAACGGATTAATGGTTCAAGTGTTCAGCTTCTGGAACTGCAAATGGTAGTAGTGCAAATGCATCCTTAACCAAATCTACTGAAAAAAGAAAAAAGTGACCAGGCTTAAACGCTGACAATTCCAGGGCCATTGTAGAAATATCCACTTCAACATCATCAATAGTGTTACATCCCTTTACCTGAACCCATCTGGAACATGACAGGTGGTGTTGATGAAGGGGTACTACATGTTACGGGACTGTCAGACAGAAAAGGTTGGGAACCACTGAGCTAGTGTACTGTCCTACATCTACCTGCCCACTCATGTACCACCTTCACTCCATTTCAGTGGGTTTCCACCTTTAACAGGCAGCACAATGAACAAAACCAAAATGACCACTGCTCATTTTGAACACCTGCTGTGACATCACTGATTGGGGTGTGGCCTCAGGGTTCTGTTCTTTATACTTTAAGTGGATAACTGAACTAAATTGTTGATTTGAGTTCTTTAAAGCTGGCTTAGTTGGTAATTGGAGCTGTTTGAATGTTTAGAAGAATCCAAACATGAAAAGGTGCAGGCAACACATTATAGGTCAATAGTTTAAGCAAGATGGTGTGCCTTTAATCTGAGATTTTGTCAGGTTTCATTGCACAGTAATAACATGTTTACGGTGTTCCTCAGCTTTAAATTAGCCACCGTGCCATGTCGGACACTCATCAGCTCAGTTATATGATCCCCACATCAGCATGGGAGTGCTGATAATGGTGCCGAATATTTAGTCATGTTGCCGATATTTCAAATGAAAAACAAACTGTTATAACTTTATCCACAGCTAGTTCCATTAGAATGATAAGAATCATGTTTGGCTTACATGCTGTTAGCCTATATTAGTTAAGCCACATTTGAAGAAGATGTCCAGAGCAGCACCAGTTTTCTGTCCTGTGTCATTGAGCCTGCTCAAAGGTGTTTTCTCTTATATTTCACTATCAGTAAAATGAACATATATGAGAAAAGCTGTAAAATAAATTCTGCAATACAGTTCTAGATTTTTCAATCAAATTCCCTGACTCTCCCTGTTGGGAACATGGCTAGCACTTCCCTGCCATTCCTCTGCGTCTGCTGGGAGCCTGGAGTGTGTAAATGTGTGCAACGTACAAACATTTTTACATATATTCAAACTCTGGCTTCTCACACTGATGTGAGAGATGAACATGCAAATCCATTCATCCACATTCATTCTTCCCCACCTTGGCAGCTGGCGCATTCGCAGCTGTGTATGATGGGCAGGACGATCGGCTCGCTCTCTCCACTCTCACACTGAAGGCTGAGGAAACGGACTGGGTTGTCAGGATCCAAACGGTAACTACAGCACTTGCAAACTGACTGGAGGTAGGGCTCCTGTAGAGAAGGAGGGAGGACAAGAGAGAATGAAATGATGGAAGAGGAGGAGTGACGCAAAAGGACGAGAAGAGGTGAAAGGAGAGCCAGAGGGATAAGATGGAGGGAGCCAATTAGGAGACGAGAATATGATGAGGAGAGGGTGAAATTAGAGGAGGAGGAGTTTAATAAAGGAGGGGAAATAGTATCAGCAGGATTAATATAGGAGGAGAGAGGAGGCAGATGAAGAAATTACAACGCCTGACCTATTAAATGACAAAATGAGAGTGTGTGAACTAAAGTATACAGTATTGAGGACAAATAGATTATAACTTCAATATAGGGGGAGTATATATCTTCCTCTACTTTGTGGAATATGCAGGTCATTAACTGCATATGGACCAAAAAAAACAAACTGATAGACTTTGGGGTCAGAGGTGCTTGCAACTGATGGTTTCGAGTGTGTGTGTGTGTGTGTGTGTGTGGGGGGGGGGGGGGGGGGGGGGGTGTAGCTAGGCGGAACGAGGGAGAGAATACCATTGCAGTATTGAATAATTGGAACCCAGGCACAATTTTGTAATGTTCTAAATTTCTGATCCTCTGAATAAAAACAGAAAATTGGAAAAACAGTTTAAATATCCAATTTTTTAATTTGTCAAGGCAGGAAAAAAATGAAAAATTGGATATTTGAAACCATTTTTCTGTTTTTCCAAATGTCCGTTTGTGCTTAGAAAATTGAACTGATAAGCGTTACACGGACCTGTAAGGCAGTGTTTCCTCTATGTTGATATTACCGTGGCTGAAAGATGCCAAAATGCTTCCTAGAGCTGAGGGGAACTGCAGAGTCAATAGACAATTATCTGTAGGTTTTAAATTACTCATATTGCTTAGACTTAGACCTTTTGGTGATCTTACATTATAAACATGAATAATAATGATATTAACAGTTGTAATAATAGTTTGTGCCTTTTAAGCTACTCAAAGATGCATTACATGACAAATCAAAAAGTAAAACAAATAACCTAGACAGCTCAAACACAATACAAGCACATAATTGAGAATGAGGTGGTAATTTGGTATTTTTGTAACTCTTGAAATCCAAAACCCCAGCCTTGGTGTTTTGCATGACAGAAGGTAGCTTCTTGGGAGTTGTGCTTGTGTTTCCAATTAGTTTAGGAAGAGGAGAGAGATTGTGGAAGGGTACAATGGCTGGTAGCAGAGAATGATAGGTAGACTTTTTATATTGCAGAAATGTCTAACTTTAGAGGCGGTTATTGCACTACATGATTAAATATTATTAGCTGTGCAGCCCAGATGGGCAATTTGCAAACAACAGCTTTTTTTTTCGGTTCCAGTTCTGATCTCTTTTAGTCCACTTTGCTGCCTGCATTGATGTTAACTACCAGCTTTCACTCATGTTAAAGCTCCATTGTGTAATGTTTTGAATTGATTCTTAGCAACAACAAAAAAAACATTAGCCAAAGAGGGACATACCTCCGCCTTTCGCGCTTTTAAACTCAGTGGCACTGTGACGAATGCCAGGGGGAGAATACTCCATTTGCCGGCAGATTTGAAAGCCTGTTATAGACGGAGGATCACGGTGATACTTTGTTAACATTAGCTTGCATGCGTTTGGGAACCTGATAACTGATGTTAGCAATGAAATAGTACCAAAATAACGAAAATGTAAAACTGTTATTACACTGGAAGGAACACTCACGGCCAAAGTCATATTTCTTGAAATAATACGGCCACCGTAGGAGTTAAAATGTGCTCTGAATGGGAGGGGCTAGAAAGTAATATTCACTTGGTTGTCATATACAATTTCACTGCTAGATGGGAGAAATTCTTACACAATGTAGCTTTAAAGTCAATACTCGTCATGTTCAGAGAGTAATATCTTGTCTTTGTGTGTTCTCTGTACCTCCAGGATGACATCTGTCCTGGACAGACAGCGTCCCCGGCAGAAGCTGACCTCCACGTTGTCAAGCCGACAGTTTCCCTTGGTGATGTTCTTGACCTGCACATAGCGACGACACTCTGGCACAGGCTCGTCTGGTAGAAACACAGAGAGGAGGGAGGGAGAAGGGGCGAAATGAGATTGGACAGAGCAAAGGGGGGAACAGAGGGCAAGGAAAAGGAGATTATGAGAAACCATCATTTTTGCATAAAAAAAGGAGGAACAATAGAAGAGACTTAGCCAGAGAGCCTGGGTTTAGGATGACAATTGAGCCACTGAACAGTCTCTAAGTTGATGTGTGATGTGTTTTCCTGCATACTGTATGTTGTACTAACCTGGAAACTGCTTTCTACAGACTGGACAGCAGCTGCCTGGCTCCTCCACCTTGACCTCACCCTGAGAGAGAGATAATGTGAGTTATGGCCCATTTTTTTAGTCAGTCTCAGGCAGAAAACAGACATATGCAGTGATGAACAAACGATTTAGTGATAAACAAAACATTTAAAATAATCTCCCTTACTCACACGGTTCAACACTCACAGCCAATTTATTGGATGGAGTTATGTTTGGGCATAACCACTTGCATCATACCCTGGAAATCCAGAGTGCTCGCAAGAGCATAATTTGAATTTGCTCAGCAAGTCACTGTGGCATTCAGTAATGCTGGTCATTAACTATGCCCTTGTAGCTGTGCTGCACCAATCACATCGGTGTATCTGATATAGGTGGGCCAGAGGTGAGCTAAACAGATGACGACAGTTTAATCTACCAGTTAGCTCCGCTGGTAGCTAAGCGTATGGGGCTCTGGATACGTTACCCGGTGTATTGTTATGATTGGTTGCGTGCGGTGAGATTTTTAAATACATGCTTGGTGCCGCCCCTCGAGGTGGGCCATTTTCATTACTCAGTGCCAGACCCTTAATCTTTCAGATTTGGGTCTGGATTTCCAGGCTACTTGCATCATGCATTTCATTCAACATGTGACAATGAGAACGCATAGTATAGAGTAGGGGTGGGTGATATGGCTCTAATATAATATCACATTATTTCAGGTTATTCTAGATGATATGACAAATTACTGAAAAATATTTCAAGAGCATACAATTGCTTGTGGTTGATTTTATACTGTCGTACTGTAATGTTGTACTTTTCTACAGAGGCTATTGTTTTTTCTTACATACTAAAAACTGAGAAACTTTTTGTTTAAATTTGATATTTAAAGGCAATCTGTGACGTTTATGTTGATATATAAAACCCTGGTACTTCTGCTTGAGATGGTAAAATAAGTTTGTTGTATTGCCCCCTTTTGATGTTACATTCTTCTTGCACCACTTACATATTACAGTTTTTCTTGATTGCTTTGATGCAGCAGTCAACTCAAACTCCACATTTTCAAAACAGTTAACACACAGGCCCAAACAGTGGCACTCATGGTCAAAATGACATTTTGTTTGCAAAAGGCTGTAACTGTGCCAAAACATTTAAAATATGCAACAAAAGAAACTTTTGCCTTCAAACAACACAACTTGCAAACAAGTGTATGAGCTCTTCCAATCAACCGTTACACAGTGGACAACTAAATACTAAATACAGCACTCAGTGGGAATCAGTGCACCATTACTTGTCATTGTAGTCTATTACTGTATGTAGCTTTCATGCCAGTGACATTTGTTGACAAATTTGCCTTCTTGCAAAAAATTGGATCCAGAATCAGAAATGCTTTGATGCAAATGTTATTGATTCCATTGATTCTTATTTTGAAACTGTGGCTGAAAACTGAAATACTGTAAATATTACACAAAATACATGTAAACCAAAATAAAATCTATTAGAGTATAACACATTAAGAAAATACAAATAAAATCTATTACAGTAAAGTATAAACATCTATTACTGTAGAGTATAAGAAATAGCCACTATTGATACTCAGTCTCTTCTGTCTTAGACCTCTTCCATCCATGTTGGCAAAGAACAACACAGACGCTGCACCTTTAAGGCCTAAAGACTGATTGCTAATTGAAGATTTGTGTGAAGTGTCAAACAGGTGCTCCGGTGATGTCATACTGATAGAGGTAGTTTCTCATAGTTAGGAACAGATGGTTTCTGTTTGCCATAGCTAAAACAATGGAGTTTGGACTGCTTGATTGACACCCGTGTTAACTGTTCTGCAAAAGGGGGGGGGGGGGTGTCAATCCAATGAGAAAGGGTTAACACATTTGCAAGAGGTGTGTTCTGCTCTGCTGAGACAGTGATGATGAAATCCCAGTGGATCCCACTTTCTTTAAGCAGGTCAAAGCAATCAAGAAAAACTGTAACGTAGTTTGTTGTACATCTGATATTTGGTAACCAAACCACTTCCACACTACTAAAGATGCTCCCCTTTTTGGAACTAACTCTCCCACCACCGTGGAGCCGGTAGCCACTATGCTTTCAGCCATGTTTGTTGTTGCTGTGCCGGTAACGGTATGACGTCATTACGTCATCCATGGACATAAAAAAACTTCTCAAACACCACCTGTTCACCACAGCCTACAACCTTTGTTTCGTAATATACAGTACACATACAGGACAACATCCAATCCTCGGGACCTAGCAATACATTCTCCAAAAGAGGAAAATAAAAAAATAAAAACACCACTGGCAGGGGAAAAAAACCTAAAACAAAACTAAGGTCCACCCAGGTGAAGCATTGCCACTCGGATGGTCTTATTTTGCCAGACCATCCACATGCTGCGGAGCGGAGGAGCGTCTGGCTAGTCCACACAGCATTCAGGTATGGGAGGAAAACGTGCTCTGGTTTATTGGCATTTCTTTAAACCAATCACAATCGTCTTGGGCGGGGCTAAGCACCACACGAAGCCGCTGCAAAATAGTCATGAGAGACAAAACTCAGATTGGACAGATAGTCTAGCTAGCTGTCTGGATTTACCCTGCAGAGATCTGAGGAGCAGTTAACTAAAGTCCTCAGATGGTTTACAAATTATGAGCAACTTCAACTGTTGATGTTGCTCATAATTAACATGACACAAATTACATGGACAACATATTAATTGTGTTAATATTTGTCTAAAATTATATATATATATATATATATATATATATATATATATATATACACATACACACACACATACACATATACACACACACACACACACACTCAAAAAGTATATATACTTTTCTGTACTCAAAAAGTGCTTACAATGGCAATGCTAGCATTCTGATCCGGTCACTATCTTAATTTAGCATCTCGCTAACATTTGCTAATTAGCCAAAATGTCATTAGTGTTGGGCATAAACCAAATAAATTTGACCTGATGATATCACTAGATGAAAAATTATTAAAATGTATTTTATGTAAATTTCATGGGCATCCAATCATTTTTTAGACATTTCACTAAAAAACTAAAATGTACAGTAATCTCATGGTGGTGCTAGAGGAAAAGCCAGGGGATCACCAAAGACTCTCGGATAGACCACAAATGTCTGTGTAAAATGCCGTTGTAATCCATCCAATAGTTGTTGAGATATTTCAGTTGGGACCAAAGTGGTCTCGCATTGCCAGACCTTCCTCCACAGAGCTGCAAAGGAGGGTCTGGCTAGTCTACACAGCATTCCGGGATGGGAGAAAAGATTGTTCTGGTTTTTTGGCATTTCTTTAAACCAATTAAAAATCGTCATGGACGGCGATGGAACATGTGTACGTTCAAAAGTAGTTTTAGTCGTGTGAGAGAAAACTCAGATTGGATAGCTGTCTGGATTTACCCTGCAGAGATCTGAGGAGCAGTTAGTGGATTTGTGAGGACCATAGTCCTCACAAATCCACTGGAGTTTAAAATTACAACACAAAGAAAGTGTAAGTTAAAAGGACAACCGGCCAAAATGGACGTACGGCGGAATTTCCGGCGGAGCAATCCCGGAAGTTGAAGGTCCTGGATATAGACTAGGACCAAAGTGGTGGGCTGACCAACCTGCCCAAGAGCTAGCATGGCTAAAAACCAATATAGTATAAAATAGACATACCAATACAAAACCTTTGAGAATTGACTGCGTTAAGACAGACTATTAAAAACATTAGTCCCTGCTCTCACCTCCCAGAGGACTGCTGGGAATCATTTAGGCCAGTTTAGGACCAATTTAGACCAGGGTTGAGATCCAGCATAGAGATAGGAAAAGGACCAGATATATAAAAGGCAAAAAGGTTGACATGAAGACCAACAACAGCGAGAGAGCGAGACAGTGACGTAAGGACATAAAGGACGTGGACAGAGGGAGCGAAGCCACTGAGGAAGAGAGATCCAGAACAGTCCTGAGAAAAGCAGGGTGTCCCGTGGTGTCCCGGTCTGAGAATAGCTGCTGTTAGCATGCAGAGTCGCACATACATACAGTCTGACAGCCGGCTTCAGCACCCCCACCAACACCAGCCTCAGTTCACCCCTAATAACTTCACCCAACTATAAAATGCCTCTAACACACACAACTGTTCACCCCGAGGACTTCTCCTTCCGCTCTGCACTGCCGCCAGCCTTCCGCCAGCCCACTCACTTTACAGGTGGGAGCCATTTTAAGCCTTTAAGTCAAGAGACTGTATGCATGTATGCATCTGTGTGTGTGTGTGTGTGTGTGTGTGTGTGTGTGTGTGTGTGTGTGTGTGTGATGCAGCAAGGGGTAGAAATGGTGTGAAATGTGGATTCCTGGTTATTTCAAATGAAAAGGCAGATGGCATTTAAAGTACTGTACGGGTTGTGAGATAGACATCAGAGCTCTATTAATGTGTCTGGTACAGAAGTATATCAACATAGTCTTGTTGAAAAGAGTTAATTTACCCTAATCACCCTTTAAATATGGCATAGAGTTGCAGCTGAGAAACAAGGAGAGAAGATGAATTGCAAAAGGACATTTGGGAGAAATTAGTTTTATCCCATAGAGAGCAGCCTGGTGGGATGCTACCAAAAATGTTAATTTAGGCATTGTCATACCCTTCTCCTATATTTCTATCCAAAGCAGGACTGGATAGAATCTGTTTGTATGTGGTACCAAAAGTTCACCTGTCTCAAAAATTTTTTCATATATAATATGGAGTTTATTTTTTTCTTCATCTGCATCTAGTTTCTACAGAGCACATACATAATTTAACCACTCAGGCATATATGCATATGATTGATCTTTATTTGCGAAAATGAAGTAATTGTTTTCTGTGATGTGTTCTCACTAACAATGACAAGCATGAACTGGTACCCATAATCCCTCATGCGCGACAATCCAATTACCCAAACCATATGCAAAAAGTTAATTGATGAATATTTAAAATCTAAAGAAGATGCTATACTTGACATATAATGCTCTTAAATCTGACTCAAAATTTCAACTGTAATTAAAAGTGTGCTTTATATAACATACATGGTGCCATTCATTTTACAGAACAGGCCAAAATGTTGATATGTTGTGTTGGAATGAAATTCAATAACGCTTAATGAGGAAACCAGGTTTCAGTATTTCATGGCAGGAAGAAGGACACGGTGAAGGAGAAAGTGCAGGCTTGTGGGAGGATCGGACAGTCAGGTATTCATCTACTTCAGCCAGCGACTTGCAGAGAACATCCCACACATTCTTGAGGGAGCAAAGCATCTCTCTCTCAGAGTAATTGAGATGTTTGTGACCAACAGAGACGCTGCATGAACTGTACCACATTGGGATAGGAGTGGTGGTTGTGTGGACAGATGTGTTTGTCTGAGGGACTGATCGTGCATCTGTATGTGAACCCTGATCTCTCTTTACAGTAAAACTCATTCAGTCCGTTTGCCAGGTGCATAAACAAATGCACGATCAGTGATATTAAATGATTTATCAGCTGGTAGAGATTTTTAAGAGCAATGTTGCAAGCAAGACCTCTTTCAAGCAATATATACAGGATTTCTGCCTTAATGCCTCAGATGTCAGTTTAGTACGGAGTAGGGTTGGGTACCGAAACCCGGTTCCACTATGGAACCGGTTCCTACGCAAACGGTAGTATTCGGACCGGATTAGAATGCAAATTTCGGTTCCTCATTTCGGTTCCGACTGAAATATTTCCCCTCTGTCGCTGCGGCAGACTCTTTTTTTCCTTTCTCCCTTTTCTGCCGAGTCCACGCTATTCCCCCGACATACACTCTACAATCACTGCTGATAGACGGCTTTTTGTACACGCTCCGAAACGGACATAAAAATATCACACTTGCTCTGTAGTCTACCGTTAGCTAGCTACCGTTAATGTAGGCTACTTTTGGGCTCACCATAACGGAGTAAAAGCATATTAAACATTCATTGACTGCACGTGATCACTAGTAAACAGATTATACTGGCTCTGCTAGTCTACCGTTCAGGACCAGACCCTGTAGCCTGGTGGTGGGGGAGTCTGCCCTTTCTAACTCATCCCTGTGTGTCCAGGCCTCTTGGACACCATCTGAGAGGTTTCTCCTGTGCAGGACATGCCATTAGTCAGGAGATGTGTCTATCTTGCCAGAGAAGCAAATATGGTAATTTTTCTGCAAAAGAACTGCTAAAGTTTGAAGCTGGTTGGCATACCAACTCAACAACATTTATTTAGTTGTTACTTGTTAATAGTGTAACTGTTATTTGTTAAATTATTGTAGTTATGTGTTAGGTGACTTAAGTTTACTTATTATATATTTAAGTACTTTAAAACGCTAATATATTGTTCAATTTAAATAGTTTTAATTAAAAAAAAAAAAAGCCTTTCTTTGATGTCATTTTTCAATTTTTCAAGAATCGGTTTAGGAATCGGTATCGTTTTAAAAGTAGCGGTTCGGCATCGGAATCGTAAAAATCCAAACGATACCCAACCCTAGTACTGAGTGTCAGTGTGTGTGTCTTACCTCATCACAGTTGAGTGGCGGACATCTTAACTGGCATAGTTTCTTCCCGTTCACACAGCGACATGTCATACAGCCTTCATCCCACTCTGATCCGGCCTGGCTCACGCAAACAAAAACACACACAATGTTAATATTGACTTACTAGACTTTAGAAATGCAGGAATTATGAAGATCCCTCAACAGCCTGTTAGTCTGTCAGTTCAACTGTTCAGGTTTGACAAAGTGCAACTCGTCATAGCACAGGATAAAGCTCTGCCTGCACCTTTGTGCATAGTTTAGGTTATGGAGGCCCTTTATGATGCTGTAGTCATAAAAAAAATAATACAGATTACATTAAGTATTTTCTGTGTGTGTTAGCTATTGGAATCATTAACAGTGCACCGTTTTTACCCACACAAAGGCACCAACTAGGGAGTGCCTTTTGAATTAATAGTCATGAGGTAGTTAATTAGAAAACCATAGAGGGTCTTTATATTGACATTAGTCATCACCAGCTGACAGACAGTGAGAGAGAAACAGTGTAGACAGGCGGAAAGAAAGAAAGAGACAGATAGGAAGAATGACTGAGAGGGGCAGATGAAGCAAGACAAAGAAAGAAAGAGGAAGACTGAGGGAGAATGGAGGATGAAAAGAAAAGTGTTGGAGAAAGCAAGGGATTGAACAAAAATCCTGTAATGAAAGCACAAGAGGTACTAGTGAGGACTAAAACAGAGGTATGGGAAGAGAAATAAAAAAATGAGGGAATAAAATGCCTGAAGAAGAACTATCAAGAGGGGGATGTGACCTCTGTCAGTGTATGATTAACTCTTATAATCCTATAATATCCCTTCCTTCATAAATAATTTCTGGCAGGCTTGCCCAGTTGCGGTCCCAGCGCCGGCTTTTTACGCCACTTCCTACATAATTGATTAGGCTGAGAGTTGGAAAGGCACTGTCATGTCACTCATCTTCTAATAGGCCCTTCTTTAGGGGTAAATAACACAATGAGAGTGAATTGGAGGGAACGTAAACACCATGGTAATGGTAAGGTTCAGATGCACGACACAATGAGGCAGACACAATGAGTACAAGCTGCCAAGTTAGCTGGGCAGCAGATATACAGTGAGGAAAATAAGTATTTGAACACCCTGCTATTTTGCAGGTTCTCCCACTTGGAAATCATGGAGGGGTCTGAAATTGTCATCGTAGGCGCATGTCCACTGTGAGAGACATAATCTAAAAAAAAAAATCCAGAAATCACAATGTATGATTTTTTAACTATTTATTTGTATGATACAGCTGCAAATAAGTATTTGAACACCTGAGAAAATCAATGTTAATATTTGGTACAGGTAGCCTTTGTTTGCAATTACAGAGGTCAAACGTTTCCTGTAGTTTTTCACCAGGTTTGCACACACTGCAGGAGGGAGTTTGGCCCACTCCTCCACACAGATCTTCTCTAGATCAGTCAGGTTTCTGGGCTGTCGCTGAGAAACACGGAGTTTGAGCTCCCTCCAAAGATTCTCTATTGGGTTTAGGTCTGGAGACCTGCTAGGCCACGCCAGAACCTTGATATGCTTCTTACAGAGCCACTCCTTGGTTATCCTGGCTGTGTGCTTCGGGTCATTGTCATGTTGGAAGACCCAGCCTCGACCCATCTTCAATGCTCTAACTGAGGGAAGGAGGTTGTTCCCCAAAATCTCGCAATACATGGCCCCGGTCATCCTTTCCTTAATACAGTGCAGTCGCCCTGTCCCATGTGCAGAAAAACACCCCCAAAGCATGATGCTACCACCCCCATGCTTCACAGTAGGGATGGTGTTCTTGGGATGGTACTCATCATTCTTCTTCCTCCAAACACGGTTAGTGGAATTATGACCAAAAAGTTCTATTTTGGTCTCATCTGACCACATGACTTTCTCCCATGACTCCTCTGGATCATCCAAATGGTCATTGGCAAACTTAAGACGGGCCTTGACATGTGCTGGTTTAAGCAGGGGAACCTTCCGTGCCATGCATGATTTCAAACCATGACGTCTTAGTGTATTACCAACAGTAACCCTGGAAACGGTGGTCCCAGCTCTTTTCAGGTCATTGACCAGCTCCTCCCGTGTAGTCCTGGGCTGATTTCTCACCTTTCTTAGGATCATTGAGACCCCACGAGGTGAGATCTTGCATGGAGCCCCAGTCCGAGGAAGATTGACAGTCATGTTTAGCTTCTTCCATTTTCTAATGATTGCTCCAACAGTGGATCTTTTTTCACCAAGCTGCTTGGCAATTTCCCCGTAGCCCTTTCCAGCCTTGTGGAGGTGTATAATTTTGACTTTAGTGTCTTTGGACAGCTCTTTGGTCTTGGCCATGTTAGTAGTTGGATTCTTACTGATTGTATGGGGTGGACAGGTGTCTTTATGCAGCTAACGACCTCAAACAGGTGCATCTAATTTAGGATAATAAATGGAGTGGAGGTGGACATTTTAAAGGCAGACTAACAGGTCTTTGAGGGTCAGAATTCTAGCTGATAGACAGGTGTTCAAATACTTATTTGCAGCTGTATCATACAAATGAATAGTTAAAAAATCATACAATGTGATTTCTGGATTTTTGTTTTTAGATTATGTCTCTCACAGTGGACATGCACCTACGATGACAATTTCAGACCCCTACATGATTTCCAAGTGGGAGAACCTGCAAAATAGCAGGGTGTTCAAATACTTATTTTCCTCACTGTATGTGTGTGTGTGTGTGTGTGTGTGTGTGTGTGTGTGTGTGTGTGTGTGTGTACCTCCCGCAGGATGCCCTGGTCATGGCAGGGACAGAGGGCAGGGATGACACAAACACCCTCAGTGTTGCGGTAAAGCCCCTCCCCACACACGCAGCCCTCGATGGAGCGGCTGCAGTTGACAGCAGAGGAAGAGTAAATGTCTTGGCAGCTCCTCTCGCACAGTGAAACCTCCTCCGACGCGCTCCTCTTCCACTGCTCCCCGTCAGGACACGCTACAGGGGAAGAGGAGAGGGATAGGAGTGAGATAAGTGTAAGAGGAGAGAAGATGAGACAGAAAGATGGTAGGATGGAGAGGGGAAATTGTGGAGAGAATTTAATGATACATTGGTGGGGTAAAGGGAGGACGGGGAATCAAAAGGTGGTGGAGACAGAAAATGAGTGTATTTGAAGGCACAGTATTACTCAGCATGCACTTTATTATGACAAATTATTGTCATTACATAACAAATGCTTGGTTCAAACTACACGACTTTAGCCCTGAATTCCCACTCAGCAACAGTTTTTGAAGCTCCCTGACAAAAGCCCCAGGTCAGAAGCAAATCGACGTTCTCGGTGCTCGCAAATCGGCGCTCGAGCACACTGTGTCAACTGTACAATGACGCTTTAAGTTTACCGATCTATGGACGATGAATTCCTGCTATCTAGCAGGCTAAATATCTGGACCTGTCAGGGAGTTGGTGGAAGAGCTACAGCCAATGAGAGCGAGGGGTCACATTTAACAACGGGAACTTTACTGTATGTGTTGCATTTGCAAAACAAAATAGACCAAAGTTTTTGTTGTACCTAGAGGAAACAGGCTATAAATAGTAAAGATGTATGGAAACAGGTTATAGGCTCTAAACCTTCTTTTGTTCTTGTTTTATCGTTGCAAATCAACAATATGATGTGTGAAAAAAACCACGACTTCAAGACTCCTTAAGACATGGCAAACTGTCAATGTATACCCTATTTGCTTTAACAAGAGAATATGTTCCACACTGCCATGAACAGGAGATGTTGTATTGTTCTTTATTAGTGGTTTTATTCAACTTGTCACTTATTAAAACCATTCCCACATTTCCAACTATTCTCACTACTCACCACTTAGCTATTAATCCTGTTTAGCTTTAGCAATTTAGCTATTCAGCATTCAAACACATTTTCTGCAGCAAATGCATTTTCAAATTTTTTTCGTAAACACTAACATAAGTCTCCTAAAATGACAGTTCTATTAGGAACTACATACACAGATGTTTCCATTATATCTAGCATAAGCACTATAATTCTAGCCTGACAAGCCAGACCCACATCAAAATGTTGAGTCTGGGAACTCACCATTGGCAGGGCTCAATCCGAGGGGCGGGATAAACGGATAGCGCAACAACCAACCAGAGCAACACTAGTTGATAGATTAAACTTTTGCCGTATCCAGTCAGAAAAACTCCGAACACATCTTCCTTTTTTAAGAATGACTTCAGTGCTTAACTCCAAGTCTTCCAGAGTCACAGCCAAAGCTGATTCGAAAGGCCGCTGTTCGCCAGCAGCAGCAGCTTATTTGTTTTTAAGTAGCAGGGAATTCACGCGGAACCATCGCAACTCTGCCGTCCTTATGTTAAGTCCGCCCACAGACTCTAAACATGATGTTATTGGCCTGACCAGAATTTGGTTTTTCCAGCTCGCAAGCCAACGGAGAGTTGCTAGACTGACCCTGGCTGCATATTACATTTGCTGCTGCTAGGGTCGCTAGATTTCTAGGCTACTATAATTCTACAGTGAGCTGTAAGTACTTTTTTGATCAACTGTTACAATACTCATTTTTTAGCAGCTTAGTCAAAATTGATTCCCCACAATGATCAATAAAACGTGCCTCATCTCCCCTCTTCTCACTCACCACAGTCAGGGGCCATGCAGGTTTTTGTGCGGTGGTCAGGGCCCTCACATGGGGCCCCTCCGTACTGGCTGAGCTGCAGGATGCTTCTGGTGGAGATCTGTTGCCCCGTACCACAGCTTGCTGAGCACGGACTCCACTGAGACCAGCTGGACCACTCACAGTCCACTGCAGGGGGAGAGGATGGGAGAAAAATATAAACATGCTTAAGTCGGTGTTAATTTTACATTATTGTACTTGCAGTAGCAAAGCAGCATTTAGAAGTATGTGTCAACTGAGCACTATTCCTCAGCTCGGCCAAATAAAACTACAATAACAGATATTATGCCCACATTGTTTTGTTATTAAAACCATTTGTTAACGGCAACATCTACTACTAATAATAATAATACTTTTTGTCTATTATTACAATTGGTCGTGATAACATTTACTCATTAACTCCTTTGTAGAGATTTGGGAATCACCTACTCTGGCAAGAACAACCACCGACTGTATTCATGCACAAACAGCTGTTTCTATTCATGTGGGAATGTGGTCACTTTGGATTGAGCCTATGTGCACCCTAGAAGAGGAGTAGCAAATGTCAAAAGATGGTTCATGACAGCAAGTTTCCCCAATTAGTAATGATCAAAAATCAAGCACATACTTTGTAGTTTTAAATGGAATGACACCATCCAATAAAGGGAGAGTAACTGCTCCACAACTAATATCTAATGTGTTTTACTGGGGTAGTTTTTTGTACATTTACACTGATTACGATTTACTTTCAGAGTCTTATAATACTATCGTATTGAAGTTTAAAATTCTGGTATCGTGACAACTTATGTGCTGTCATTACCACAATCACTTTTTGTTTTTCTAACAACATGATGAATGATAAACAGAAGTTCTATTGAAAGTTGAAGGAAGCAACACTCCTTAAACACTGAGTGTGTATCCCATATTCACTATGGAGGTGTTACGTAAAATGTTCATCATGATCAACTGTTATAGAACTCCCAGGTTGCCAAATACCCAAATTGCCCTTTAAACTCTGCTGTTAAACACTGCTCTCTGAGAAAAGGGGGATTTCACTATGACCAAATCCAGTAGAGAGAAGACAGGAGGAGGATAAAAGGCCCTGCTGGTCAAATCACGACAGCTATAGACCTAACCTCTTATGAAGATATGAGGGGTTGCACTTTGTGACACTCTGCTCCCCATCATCTTTTTATCTCTTTCTCCCCTGCTAGTTTAAGATGGTATCACCTGTTTATGAAACAAAACCCCAGTAATGGCCTTTGTAGGCTGTGATTGATGTGACTGTCGCTCAGTTATTTGAGCCAACTGTTGCAGCAGCTGTTACTAACTACAGATAGGTTGACATATCTATTATGGTCCTGACAGTTCAACCACTGATTATTGTTGATGATGCTTTCAATGCTAGAGCCGAGGGGCCTATAAAGTGCAATAAATGCATTCAGTAAGAACAGCTGTGACGGAGAATCACTCACCATCACAGAACTTGGAGGTACAGTTGAACACTCCTCTTTGGCACACACTGGAGAAAGAAGAAATAATATGAGGGGAAACCAGCAAGGCTGATATTATTGAACACAGAGATACCATAGCAAGCATCATATCACACAGCTGAGCCCATCAGAATATATCAAATGAGTATCATCACACTGTGAGGGAGATGAGATGACTTACGGCATGTCTGCTGCAGGCCGGACTATCTATTACAGCAGATATTGTATCAAACCAGATTGTTGTTGACTGTATAGTTTGACAGAGACAGTGAAACTCCACTCTGCCAATGCTCCGTAACACTTTCAGAAATTGACTCTGAGATGATTTGAGTAGCATTTTTTATATCAAAATATCATTGTCAAGTTATTTGGGATATCTTGGTACATTTATGATGAATAAGTTGGACCGTGGTCAACTTTACAGTGGTACTGCTCATACATAGGGTTGGGTAGCGTTCACTTTTTTTTCCCGGTACTGATACCGGTACCTGGAATTCGGTTCTGGTACACAACGGTACCTTTTTTCGGTACTTTCCCTCTGTAATAACAGACAAATATTTTCATTTGTAAAAATAATTCCAAACCTATTTATCCTATTTACTTATAATATTTTGTTATTTATTAAGAACATTTTAAAATGCCACACAAAATAAAACTCCCTCGCAAACCCGTCCCTAAAAACAATCTAATTATTATTAATTTCTTACACGGCACCGTATCTTTTATTCTTGTATTTGCATATTATTATTATTTTAAGCTGTTTTTATTTTCTAGGTCTTTTTAAACTGCTCTTTAATGTTTTATGTAAAGCTTTTTGAATTGCCTTGTTGCTAAAATGTGCTTTAGAAATAAAGTTGCCTTGCCTTGCCCTACATCCTTAGCCTGTCAGTCAGTCAACAGGGCATAGTGAACACTGTGGTGCCTGCCTGTCACAATCTTAACAATGATTACTATGATGATGACGTTTTTTAGTGATGTAGAAATGTTTCACATGGGCTTTAAATGTTTATCACTGACTGAACGAATTACAGACTGAATATATTGATGAAAGTATCAAAATTATTGCAAAGTGATCGTTGTGTATGAGCGATGCATGCTAGATGCATGTTGCATCTTTCATGTATTATTATATAGTAATTGCTATCTTGGAACTAAGAATAATAAATAAACCTTATGGTCATATACTGTACCAATAGATTAAAAATAATAGAACCAGACTCAAATCACTCAAATATGAAGAGACAAAACTAAGATTTAATTTCATGAATACGTGAGAATATGACCAGGTCTAAATCCTACAGGACAGTCTGGCTGCTCACAACACAGCTGGCTGAAATAAATAGTTAAATCAGTGAATGGATGAAACCGTGTGAATTACCATGTGTTGCAGAGGTGCTGAATGACCGTTCCAGGTGGCAGCAGAGCTTCTGTGATCTGCTCAGTACTGACATTCCAGCGCTGGTCACCAGTCGGCAGGGACCGTGGTGAACAGGGACAGTCAGCGTGGGACACACAGGAGCCTTCATGCAACACCTATGAGGGAAAAAGTGAGACTAGAAAAATCTGATCTTATCGGGGGGAAAATAAAATTATTTTACAGCAATCCAACTACACGCAAACACACACACCCCTACATCCCCATACAAAACATGTGTGTTCAGACCTGTTCAGGAGGGCAGTGGCACCCAGGGGTGCAGGCTCCAGGTAAACACTGAGTGTGTGGCCAAAGGTCCTCACAGGTATATGGACAGGAACCTGAACAGTTACTAAACACCTGCCCAGCAGGACACCCTGCAACACACATGATTAACAAACGATGAATTACATCATGTCTCATATATATTTCAATACACAAACATATGTGTGTGTCTTTTCTCTATACACACTTTACAATATATATCTTTAGAACAGATTGTCTCAGACACTTTTGAGGTCACACCTTTGACTGCATAACACTATAAATAAACTAACTGAAAATATCACTCATTAAGCTTCTTATGAGTTGCATGGCAACCACTTAAGAAGAATTCAGGAGTTATATTGCTTGGTAGAAATAAAGTACTTAAATGTGCTCAATTTACAAATTTCAATGATGTGTGTCTTTTTGTTACCAGGCAGGCAGCTTTTGGTGTTACAGACGGTGTGCTGTTCCATTGGTCCAACACAGGGCATCCCACCAGGCTCTGGCTCTCTAAGGACTGTCTTGTTCCGCATTGACAACCCGCCGCCACAGGTGACGCTGCACTCACTCCAGGGTGACCACTCATTCAACAAACATCCCACTGGAGAAGAAAGGGAGGACACAGACAGGGGTGGAAGAAGTATTCAGTTACTTTACTTAAGTAAAAATACTAATAACACACTGTAAAAATCCTGCATTGAAAGTATTACTTAAGTAAAAGTATGTAAATATCATCAGGAAAATGTACTTTAAAGTGCTCATATTATGCTCATTTGCAGTTTCATAATTGTATTTAGAGGTTATATCAGAATAGGTTTACATGGTTTAATTTTCAAAAAACACCATCTTTTTGTTGTACTGCACATTGCTGCAGCTCCTCTTTTCACCCTGTGTGTTGAGCTCTCTGTTTTAGCTACAGAGTGAGACCTCTCTCTTCTGTTCCATCTTTGTTGGGAGTCGCACATGCTCAGTAGCTAGGTAAGGACTACTAGCCAGTCAGAAGCAGAGTATGAGGGCGTGCCCTGACAGTACCTAGGTAAAGACTACTAGCCAGTCAGAAGCAGAGTATGAGGGCGTGCCCTGACAGTACCTAGGTAAGGACTACTAGCCAGTCAGAAGCAGAGTATGAGGGCGTGCCCTGACAGTACCTAGGTAAGGACTACTAGCCAGTCAGAAGCAGAGTATGAGGGCCCTGACAGTACCTAGGTAAGGACTACTAGCCAGTCAGAAGCAGAGTATGAGGGCGTGCCCTGACAGTACCTAGGTAAGGACTACTAGCCAGTCAGAAGCAGAGTATGAGGGCGTGCCCTGACAGTACCTAGGTAAGGACTACTAGCCAGTCAGAAGCAGAGTATGAGGGCGTGCCCTGACAGTACCTAGGTAAGGACTACTAGCCAGTCAGAAGCAGAGTATGAGGGCGTGCCCTGACAGTAGCTAGGTAAGGACTACTAGCCAGTCAGAAGCAGAGTATGAGGGCGTGCCCTGACAGTACCTAGGTAAGGACTACTAGCCAGTCAGAAGCAGAGTATGAGGGCGTGTCCTGACAGTACCTAGGTAAGGACTACTAGCCAGTCAGAAGCAGAGTATGAGGGCGTGCCCTGACAGTACCTAGGTAAGGACTACTAGCCAGTCAGAAGCAGAGTATGAGGGCGTGCCATGCTAGCAGCTAGGCGAGCATTATAACGTGTGTTCCAAAGTGACCACGTTTGTCTCTGAAGTAAAGGCTGGACTACAATAGAGCTGTTTGGAGCAGTTTGTGAACAGTGTTTTCTGTTGGAGATGGTAAGTCCCTTTGGGGTGGACTTTGGGCTTTTTCACTTTGTAAACTTATAACATGCACAAAAAAGATATATAACACAACTAGGATTGGGTGTCGTTTAGGTTTTTTCCTATAAAACGATACTTTTAAAATACGGTGCCAGTGCTTAAACGGTGCCTGAACCGATACTTTTAAAGAGATTTTTTTTTTTTTTAAATATATATATATTTAAAAAAGAAAAAAGGAGCACAAAACGACAGTCGGCGACGCAACTTGTTTATTGCTAAGGCAATATGGTCAAAATTAAATAATTTATTAAAAATGTAATAACAATAACTTATAACAATAACTTATTTCACCAGTAAATTGCTGGTAAATGACTAAAACAACCACTAGATGGAAAAAGGGTATTTTACAATAACTTTGAATGCACCACAAGGCTGGCAAGGCGAGTTTCAAGTGAACTCTGTTGTTTTTCAGACAACGGCAGCTGCTGTCTTGGTGTTGGAATCCTCTACAGTGAAATCCAGTCACACCATTTAACGTTAACTGTCAGCATTTAACCGTGTTTAATCCAGCTGCTAGCTAACGGTAGGCTAACGTTACCTGCTGCAAGTTTATTATGTTAACTAGCGTCACATGCAGTGATGTTTCTGTTGCCTCTAATGTCCGTTTCGGAGCATCAGAGAGCAGCGCTGGCATTTCAGTGGCACCGAAATGAGGTACCAAAATCCGCGTACTATTCGGTCCGGTAGATACCGGTCGTTAAGGCACCGTGCCGGTTAAGCATTGGGTTTCGGTGCCCAACCCTAAACACAATCAAGGAAAGGGAAAAAGCCAAAAAGCATAATATGAGCACTTTATGTACTGAAAGTAAAACTACTCAATGCAGAAAAATCCTTACATTTTAGAAACTGGAAACAATCCAAACTGTTCTGTCAATCAAATACATGTTTAATCAGCTAATTATCTCAGCTGTACTTGTAGGCCATAATATTGTTGGGTTGTTTAATTTATGATAACAGATTGAATTTTATAAGCTACATGTGTTTTGTGTGCCAAATCTTAATGTGTAAAGTAACTAGTAACTACAGATATCAGATGAATGTAGTGTAGTCAAAAGTACAATATTTCTCTCTGAAATGTAGCAGAGTAAAAGTACAAAGTGGCATGAAAAAAAAGACTCTAGTAAAGTATAAGTATCTCAAATTTGTAATTGAGTAAATGTAGTTAGTTACATTCCACCAATGGACACAAACGGACAAAACTTTCAGAACTGTAAGTTAAATGTGCCCTTTTAACACTAGGTTGAACTAGCATGATGTACAAATGTTGGGATATTGTACTTGTTCCAAGTCAAACCTGGACATGATGGCAGATCACAGTTCTCTGTCTGCATGGTGTCATCACAGGAAGGACCGCCCTCTGTATCCTGGCAAAGGCGTATTCTTGTCATCTGGCCACGCCCACAGGAAGCTGAGCAGGAGCTCCATGGGTTCCATAGCTCATACACCGGACACTGAAGCTTGGTGCACACCAGAGTGCCGTTCTCACACACACTGCAGATGAAGGGGTGTTTCGAGAGGTGAGATAACAGCTGATCTCATGCTGGCAAAGGAAGCTATCTGATCCCTAGAATCAAGTATTACAGACCTGAACAGCCTGTAAAGTCTGCTCTTAACGTTCGACATCCTCTACTAACATTACAGTTCAATTTGGATGCACTTTTCTACAAACTCAAAATTGTAATCTTGACTTTTCACAATTTATAATCAAATTCACACAAGTTCTCACCAGGTGTTACAGTCCATGGAAAACTCCTCTTTAGGCATGAACTCCAGGGTCCCGTTGCCTGATGGGATACCACAGCGACACTCTGTAACTGACACACAGTGGCCGTCCTGCAACAACTGTCCCTCTGGACACCGACAGCCTGAGAAATTAAAGAATAAAGTAGCACAATGAAAGAGATTAAAAAATAGAGAAACAGATATGTTGGTGGCCGATCCAGTAATCAAACAGTCTTCTAAGCTACCGTTCAAGTTAAAAGTCAAAGATCACCTGGGTGACAGGCTTCTTGGAGACACTGCACATGCTCCCATAAGTCAGTGCAGCTACGAGGACATTGATTGGCACAGCTCTCTTGGTAGGTCCGCCCCCTGTCCTCACAGCGTTCACCTAGGAAACAAGGAAAATCAATCTTTCACACTTTTCATAAATAAAGTGATAAGCAAAGCTCACTGCATGTGTCACAGAAAGTGATGGTATGTAAATATCTAATGGTGTCCTTGAATGTTGAGAAAGGCGGCCATGAATAAAATTAATAATTATTATTATTAATATTAATATTATAAACCCATAACATAATTTTTGACCCACAGTTTGCTGATTGACCTTTCTACTTACCTTTCTGTTAACTTCCTTTGTGTTTGTGATGGCATGTCAATATCTAAGTCTAGTGAGTTTTAAAAGGAGCAGTTGTACCTGGGCACAGTCCTGTGTTGCAGCTCTGGGTCTGTGTCTGTTGGCTTTTACAGTGGGGTCCTGGAAGAGAGGCCAGGGGCTGTCTGTAGCGCTGCCTGACGCCACCGCTGCAAGGCTCTGCACAGGCTGTCCAAGCGCTCCACACACTCCACTGACACAGATCTGGAAGGGTAGAATGATTATCATAACCACCATCAAGTCTGTTCTCATCCTAATTAAAATGACTGTAATTGTCATAATGACTGCTATAATAGCTGTAATTGTTGTAATCACCATCCATGATAACAAAAGCGTAATTTACTGTTTATGGACTTTATTGTTTATTGTACAAGGACTGTACAATCATCCTTGAGCTGGAGGAATGTCTGATTTATATCTTAGAGATAAGAGTTTCTTCTGTTTAGTCATAGTAAAGTAACACCTGTTTATCCAGATATCTAGCAGATATCTGTAGAGGTATTGTATACTATATCTGAACTAACTATGAAGAAGTACAAACATTTCTTAAACTATCTACTGATGGTAACTATTATTCTCAACTGGCAGCAGTAAATTGACACACAATTAATATTTACAGGAATAACAATGAAATCCTGGTACCACACACACAGATTCCAGATTAAAAATGTGTATACAGGGTGTGACATTCTGACATTTTTCCTAATCTGGTATTAACCTTACTTGCAGGATAGAGACTACTTTGTTTCAATCTGTAAACTTTGTTTCACCTCGACTTCCATCTAAGCGCATAAAAATGAGGTCCCCAAGGTTCCATTCCCAGGCCTCTTCTGTGCAACCTCTAAAACTATCTCCCACTAGCTCAGATTGTGGAAAACAATACATCCTACCATAATTATGTGAAGGTCACACATCTTTACATAACAATGTAAAATGGGATTTAGAATAGGCTCAACTACTGTAATTGTGTCTTTACAAGTCTCTCCAAGAAGTCAATCTGGAAACTGCAGCTCATTCAGAACACTTCTGTGTTCTGTCAAATAATAATAATAATAATAATAATAATAATAATAATAATAATAATAATAATAATCTTTACCTGAATGGTTTAGGGCTAAAATACATCTGATCTGAAACTACAATTAAGACCTCTCTGGTCATCTGGGACAGGTCTGCTTACTATCCCCAGGGTCATAACTAAACATAGAGAAGTTTGAGTTTGTAAGCACGTAATACCTGGAACAAACTCTCACAAGACACTACTTATAATATATATCATTAAATTTATGTATTTATTCATGTTTCTCACTGGAGTGTAATTGTACTGTAATTTATTTCTTCAGTTTGTTCTGTTTTATTTAATTTGAGCTTATATTTATCTTTTATTTTATTCTTTAAAAATCAATTTTTTTATATTGGCTCATGTCTCTCATACAACTTGTCCTAACACCTTTTTATGTCTTATGTAAACACTTTGGATTCCGTTGTTGTACAAATAAATCTTTTCTCTCTTGGACGAACGCCATTACCTCTGCAGATGTTAGCATCTGAACAGAGCCTCTCCTCTGCCATTGGTTCTGGACATTGGCTCTCCTCCTCCTCTCTAGAGACCAGAAGACCAGAATCCAGGTCCAAACAGGCTCGGAAACGCCTCTGGATTGAGACCATGTTATTGCCACTGATAACTCCTGCTTGGGAGGTGCTGTTCTGGAGGAAGGAAAAGGGCACACAGGGAGAACAGGGAGTCCACTCCGACCACTCGCTGATGATGACTGAAAGTAAGAAAAAGCAGGGTAACAGGATTATGGAACTATTCCACCAGGACCCCTATACATTACTCTCAATGTCCTGCGTTCTTACCTTCACACTCTCTAATGTCACACTGAAAAGTTCCACCATGGCAAAGGCTGGAGGACAGATTATAATCACAATATGTCAAACTGAGTCATAGACAGTATATCCCAGACAAACAGAGAGAAAACAACAAGTGGATGAAAAGAGAAATTGCAGAGAATGAAGAGATGCAGCAGAGGCAGAAAGACCATGGTCGCTAATACCTAATACTGCATTTATCCAGTTTTATGTACAAAACAAACCACAGTTACTTAGTATATAAGTGTTTCTCAAACTATCTGTATTGTAAGAGTTAAAAAACTAATTTGGTGTAACAGACAGACTGATACAGAAAACATAAGGCCCTCTGCCATAGCTCCATGGGTTTTTAACAGCCAGTGTCTAACCAGGTACTGCAGCCTATGGTGACCGTGGCGCCCTGAGGGACAGTGACAGGTGTGGGTGGTTGTCCTGAAGCGTGGTGCTGCAGGTGGACGCAGCCACACTCCTCTGAAGGAACACAGCTACCGTTCTGCTGCAGCATGCCCTAGAAAGGAAAACACACCATTCACAAACCAGTAGAGTTGCTGTTTCCATCCATGTCTGTCCAGGCTCATATAATATATATGTAGTGAAGACTTTGAAGCAATAGGCCCAAGAAGACAGCTGTTTTCAGTTCTACTGAATGCTGCTATCAGAGAGGACTTTGGCAATCAATAAAACTGGAAGTTCCCAAAGAGGGCCAAAAAACACTACAAAAGTTGTCATCACAACATTAACAACAACAATATGTAGCACAGCAAAATTGACTTCCTAAATTTATACCAGTATATTTTTGCTCAGATCTCATACAGACACACAGTCTAGCAAAATGCAACTATTTTTACATGCAAATTGTGATGTTGTCAGAATTATATCCAAAAGGTTTGTCACTTGCTCTACATTGTAAATACAGTTTGTATTGAGGGGAAGGAGGAGAATGCTTTGACCGGAGAGAATATATTTTGATTACTCTCTTCTACATCAAGCGTATTCAGATGTAGAATTATTATCTAAATATAGCAGGTTAACTGCGAGGTACGTTTACCACTGGGACGTGTGAAACATGTCAAAAAACAGGACATAGCTAAACTAATTTGATAAGTTGTCTAAAACTGTCTGATTCACATTTGTCCTCAATGACCAGTAATCAAGAAGGTGCCTTTACCTTCACAGTATCAAGATTAGTCCCACCTGCCATGTTCATTTTCAGAAACCACAATCTCTGAGGACACTGAGGACCATTTTTCACATTTTGACCTTATTATAATGATCCAATTCAGGTTTGCCTTATTGTGAGTAAAGGAGTGATTTGCACATTATGTATATCATATCCATATTGTATAAAATAGACTGGGGCAAATTAAATATTCACCTGTGGGCAGTAGCAGCCAGGTGTACACTCCCTGACACCTAAACACAGATCTCTTTGGCCCTGCAGTGCACACTGCTTCTCACAGGGTGCACCACATGCTGAGTACACAAATGGGGCTTCACAATCTAAAAACATGAAGAAAAAACATGAAGTAGATTATGAACACTATCAATATGCACAAAATTAAACCCACACACACACCAACATTGTTGTAACTCACCATCACATTGACTGAGACTGCATGTCCTGCTCTCTGTTTCAACAGGAGTGCACTGCTGTCCTCTGGTGGCTGGGGAGAGAGCTACACGGTAGCGCTGCTGCCTCTGAGACACACACGAGCACTGGGACCAAACACTCCACTGCGACATGGGGCAGCCTGCAGAAGAAGACACGTCAACCAATCTGTCACTAAATCACTGAGAATCTGTGAAGCAGCGCTCAACTCATGTGACTCAGAGTTGGTCCCAGTGAGTCTACTGCTAAGTTAATCAGAGTATAATGGATCTATTTATTAACCAAACATTAGGATTATCTTATCTTTTACAATCAATATGAAGATCTTCTTACTGGCAGCAACTACTAAAGTATAGTTAAAGCAGAAACAAAGATTAAATTAGCAACCATGACGATCTGACACTAACAACAACAAATGGTTCAGTAATATAAAATCAATCATTGCATTAATCAATTGTCAAATTCAGCTGAGAACAGGGCTGGAAAATATATCTTATCTATTGAATTATTGAATAGCAAACCAAAATAAATATAGTCATCAAAATACATACAATCTCTAGCTCATATACATTCAGAACAGTTACAGCATTCTATGACATTCATCCACAATTTAAACCAATCTTTCAGTAAGTATTCAGGACAAACAAGTCAGCATACACAAGCAGTGTTGGGGAGTAACGGAATACATGTACCGGCATTACGTCTTCAGAATACAAATTATGAGTAACTGTATTCCATTACAGTTACAATTTAAATAGTTGGTATTTCGAATACAGTTACATTGTTGAAATCAATGGATTACATGACGATACTTCTGTTTCACGAGTTTATTCACTCTCGCAACTCCATGCATTTCCCAGAAGCCCCAATATGAAAACGAAAAAATGTGCTATTTGCGTGATCACTGATAGAGGCAGAGATGGAGCCGGAACCGGCACAACAGAGCCAGGGCAGGAATGCATTTCATCTTGGAAATTCAAACAGCATTTCACATTAAAGAAAGAGAAGGGAGAACGAAATATTGAGAATGAGGAGATGTCGTCACTACACAGCGCCCCGCCCCCAGAGATTCCCCTTCCGCCATTTTGGGAGGATACCTGCCAGAACCATTCATTGTTTGTGTTAGTAGCAGAGGAGGTTGTTGCAATTCCTCACTATTTTTAAATGCCTGGAAAACTGTTTTGTAAAAAAAAAAAAAAAAAAAATGCTCCAGTGTCTCCCACGATTGTCGTGGAAACCGTAGGAACCATGTGTTAACGTTTTTTCGTTTCCCTACATGGAAAAAGCATGAATGAGAGCATGTCTCCGATGTGACAAGGAGACGTCGGATTTCTTGTGTGGCTGCAATTAGAAGAAAGGACCTTTCTCTGGTCCAGCACAGAGACACCACACTGACTGGAAAGGATCCCTACAGAGATAGACCTTCTAGTTAAAGACTAAGATCCATTTAGTTTAACATGAAACAACACCGAAATCACCATCACCAGACTCCACCAGACTCCATGTAAATAATCAGGACTTTTAGCGTGTATAGAGCCAGCAACCTATCATGTACACATTTCATTATTCACATTATCATCTAGTGAGTTTGGTTACTCATGTGTACCACTGTTTGTTTATGTCTTGTAATTTATCGTTAATAAGAGGGATGGATCCTCTCTTAACACTAGAACGGCCATGGTGGTCATTTTGACCGTTTTGATATTTATATATGTAATAACTTTGCTGAATAAAAAAATACAATCCTGCTGGTGCTTGACTTTTCCTAAAAGTCTGTATTTTAATTTAAAATTGTTTTTATAGACATTACACAAAAGGCAAAGAAAATACAATCACTTTTCCCTATTTCGGCCATACACGGTCATATTGACCGCTCGGATTTTCGCGGTATTGTTTTAAATTTTTCGCGCGGTTGAAGATGCATCTTGGTTGCTTAGTAACTACCATAGTCTCTGTCAGAGAAACTTAACTAGCGGTCTCAAATAACAAGTGTGGGCATCACCGATGGGCCGAAGGCAAAGCCAGAGTCGGTAACGTAGGCTACTACGGCGTGGATGGACTCTGTTCTGAATCAGAAGAAAAGCACCGGGCGCTCACTCTGTGAAAGGCGCGGAACACGTAGATGGTCGGTGGCCGTTTACGTGTTCATTTAACTTTATACATCCTCGAACTGGCTGGAATCATTACACACATCCTCTCCAAGGAGTGCACCAGCAGTAAAATTGTCCGGAGGAAGTTCATGCAGCAACTGGCAGAGAGCTGAGAGCGGAGTTATGGAGGAAAAAAGGGCCGCGGCGCACGGTCCGAGCAGCACTGCACCACAGCAGACGCCAAAACGGAGGCAGTGCCAGGTTAGGTTATAGCTAAATGTTCAAATACGATACTTTTAATTGTTATTTGGCTGTTGAATGAATTTCCACATCATATTTTTCGGGATATGAATGTATGAAATGATTACGGTTTACTATGCCATGATATGAATTATTGAAACATGTATTACTACTCAAATGTATAATTAAACTCGTTAAAATGTACATGTCGGTATTATTACATTTTTCTAAAGATATCCTAACACAATACAATATCGCAATTAGGTAGTTATCATGAGAGATTATAGAGTTTGGAGTCTGGCGGTCAAAATGACCGCTCACGGCAGTTCTAGTAGTTATGGAATTCCGGCGCTTCTAGTGTTAAGTCTGAACAGGTTTATGACTATAGTACCATATGTTTTCAGATCTTAGTAAGACAAAGCCTACCATATTAGTTATATTTACTAGGATCTTTCTTT
This sequence comes from Zingel zingel, assembly GCA_023566125.1. Lineage (NCBI taxonomy): Eukaryota > Metazoa > Chordata > Actinopteri > Perciformes > Percidae > Zingel > Zingel zingel. Next base: position 26,041,931 of record CM042335.1, on the reverse strand, counting down.
CAGGGCAACGCATTTGATTGCCCCCCAGTGATATACGTGGAATTAAAACCTCTGTTTCCATTTGTAAATCTTTTGATGTGTATATATTGATGCAAGTGATGGGCTCAGCCTGGGATTCACATCTTGGCTGAGTCTAGATATGAACCTTCTTGATCATGTTGAATATTACCTGATGAAGACATAATACTGAAACCTTGTTTGTTGGTTTGTTTGTTTGTCAACAGTATTATGGAAAACTACTAGCCAGATTTTCATTAAACTAGGTGGAAGGGTAAAAATTCACACTGCATTGACATTGTAAAAAAGGACATGCTTTCTTAGGACATGGCCCTCTCAGAGTGCCGTTCTGGTTTGTCTAAATACATCGTAGAAGTTAGGTACTTTATGAACTCGTTGTGTTGTCTTCACCAATTAAACCCTGCAACTACATCCAATTGTTCTGTTGCAATAACTCAATTTACCAATAGGAATCTGTTCAAATCCCCCTGATTATCATGGTTTCTCATAACACACATAAATAATTCATATCATCAGACAGAGCCACCACAAAGAGGACCACAGAATGAAATTACAATGAAAAATGATTTCATTGTACAGCACACAGAGGGCCTCCTGCTATTAGACTCTGACCAGCATCAGTTTACCAAGGTGACCAGAACCAAGAGTAGCATTGTTGAGCTTTGTCTGTACCTGGGCATGGCTGTTTGTAACACAGCTGGGTCTCCTCTCTGTTCCTCTCAGCCTCAATCTCAGTGGGACACGCTGCATCTCCTTCCTCCTCACACACACACACCCGCCGCCGTGACACAGAACCTGCGCCACAGCTCTGGGAACATGGTGACCAAGGCGACCAGGGACAAAGGTCATCTGTAGACAAGCGATTCAATATGATCAGGTCAAATGTGAACTGTATTTACCTACTTCATGATCCTGTTTTGCTGACATCCTCCTTCCAAGATTATATATACAGTTCAGTGGCGGTTGCTGGTCTTTCAAAGAGGGGAAGCTCATTTTCGACCTACATCATAAAAATTGTCCATTTATTTTTAATAATATTATAATAATTTATAATAATAAAAATAGTAATAATAATAATATTATATAATAATAATATAATATAATAATTATTATAATCATAATTTATAATATCTGTGAGATGGTTTCATCGAGAAGCATGGCCAGCAGTACATTTTCTTTGTCACAGCACTTCCAGTCAGCCAGCTAACTTTGTTATACCAGGAGAGCTGAAAAGACCTGTTACTTTGTTATCTATTGCACTCTTTGCAATCTTAGGTGTTGATCTGCCCTGCTCTTCTCCTCGTAAGGAAGACTTTCAAATGGCTTTGCCAAAACCAGGTCGACAATATTAGCATTGTCTGCCATCGTGTGAAGTTTGCTAGCTGGCTAGTTCACCCCAACAACTAGCCTAGCCTACTGTATGAATGAATGAACAAATGATCTAACAAAACAATATTAAACTCAAGGAGGAAATGTGGGAATTAGGTTAAACTGAAACAAGGAATGTGGTGTATACTTGTATGAAATATATGATTAAAATTGGCTAGCAATTTCGCCAAGCAAATACCAAGAAATAGGTTGCAGCAGTTCATCTTTCAACTACACTTGCAAAATCCGCGATGGGACTGAGCTGTGAGCTCAAACAGCTGGAGGCGACTTTTCATAGTACAAAGTTGCTGTCAATCAAAAGGAGATGCAGTCTTTTGACAGACCCTCCAATCATCACGCAGAAGCCTGCAGTCCAGGCCAGCCCACTTTTCCATTGACCCCCAGAGACGCCGAGCGTCCATGGGCAGGACATAATTGCAGCATTTATCCAATGACCGTCTAGTTTCAAAGCACTGAAAAAAACTGCTTAGAGCAGCCCCATTGAAGTCAATGGATGCCAGGCTTCACCAGGGAAATGCACTGAGACGCTATGTATGAGAAGGAAATCGAGTCAGCTGATTCTGAATGAACTCATCTTCGAGATTAACATATTCTAACTCATTTTTGGTCAATAAAATGTTAACACAATAGTACATATTTGACCACATTTTAGGGGAAGCCGAGCTTCCCTTACAGTCTTAAAGAAATCGCCTCTAATACAGTTCATACAGAATGTATCAATGTACTATAACTGGAAATGATCTGTTTTTTGGTAATAAACAGAACCTTTAGATGGCTATGAATGAATACAAGAATGACTAAATATAATTTAATTAAATTATACCTATAATTGTGGCATTTCTAAACAAACCTAGACATGGAGGAGTGTGACAGTCCTGTGTTTCTCTGTCCGGCCCGCTGCAGTGAGTCCCGTTGTTACGTGGAGGAGGGTTGATGCAGGCGCGGGTTCGAACCTGTGCGCCCTGACCACAGGTCACTGAGCAGTCAGACCACACTGACCATGGGGTCCAACCACCATCCACTGGAGACAACACACAGGAATTGGTGATTTACTTATCTTACAAGGCATCTTAACAACATGCCAGTCAATGTTTTTACAACAGGACAAACAAAATACATATTAAACAATGTAAGATTTTCCTTGTACTGTGATCCCTGTCACAGGTCAAATGGAATTGGTATATACTCTTATATTAAAAATAAGCTAGCAATGTAAGCTGGGTACTTTGTTTGCATCAGTGTCCATGTTATTCTACCACATTGAAGCCTACTTCATTCACTCTTTGTCTTTAAAATTGTTGCAGTGACCCACCTCTGCAGTCAATGTCTTGGCAGATATTTCCCTCTGGGGTGCATGTGCTAGGAGGAAAAACTAATTAGAGAGCGTTTGAAAATGCAAACCCTTTGAATTGCCATTTCCATTTTCACTGCAAACCATCAACAAAATATTATTTTCCTCTGCGTTTGTGGGCATCCATCTCACCATTGTTTACACTCGCCCTGCAGCCAGGTGTCTCCCACTCTGAGCTCCTGGTCGTCATGGAGACAGAGAGGTGGGCAGGGTCCTGGGTCGCAGTTTTTATGCTGGACTTCTTCAAAATGGCAATTTGCTCCTTCAGTCTCTGGGATCAGAGACCTGACACACAACAGTGGCACAAAACAGTGAATTTGTTTTTTTCTGGTTTACTTTGAGTGAATATTTGTATATTCATTACAAAGAAATTATAAAAATACAAAATTTCCCTGAGAGGGGGGGAATTATAGTTTTCAATTAAAGAACAAAAATGTACAAATAAAGATGTTATAATACTGTAAGTATAAAGAGGTATTTATGTTTCTTTCCTTTTCTTTACCTGTATCTGGTTCTCTGGCCCTGCCCACAGGACACGCTGCACAACGCCCAACTGGACCAGGAGCTCCAAACGCATGTGGCCTGGCAGCTGTTATTGGTGCAGAGGAGCTGTCCATCTGAGCAGCTGCAGTTGTTACAGTCCACCTGATGCCAGCTGCCCGCTGCCCAAATCTGCCCCAGTGAGTCCACACAGTCGCACTGCCACAGCTGTACACACACTCCATCCTGCTGCAACTGGCCTGGACACGCACGCAAAAATATGTACTATGTTAATAAACAGACAGGGGCTAAAAACCCCACATGTACTTTAAATAGGGTTCCTCATCCACAAAAAAAAAAAATTGTATACATAATATGTATATTTATGTATACAAAATAAATAATAATACATATATTTAGTTTGTAATTTTTATTTTTTACAATTTTTGCATTCTGACTAAAGATAGTCTATATACCTCATTGTGAACTGTTTTAATGGGGACTATTTTTTTTGTAGAAAAAAAAATATCAACCAGGGTAGAAATACTGAGCACACACGCGCACGCGCACGCACGCACGCACGCACGTACACACACACACGCGCACGCGCACACAGCCTAAGTACCTTTAGGACAGCGACAGCCAGGTTCACATTCGGTGGTGTTGTCATGACACTCTATGCCCTGCTGGAGGTCTGAGCACCGCTGTGGACACTGGTTGGCACACGGCACAAACTCCTGGCCTGGGGGGCACCCTTTCTCATCTGACAATACACAAAGAGGTCATGAATTTTCCCATGATACTGCAGGCATTTCTTTTGCATCGTGCATGACTCACCAAGGATACTAATCACAGGCTTACCTAGAAAAATAGCCTTATGCTGAATAAATGATTCAGCATATGAAAAGAATAATTTGTCTTTGCACAGGATGAACTCTCCTTGGGGTCATATAGCAATCTAAACTGAACAAGCCTGCGTGTGTGTCAGTGCGTGTCTGTGTGTGCGTGTGCGTGCGTGTGCGTGCGTGTGCGTGTGTGTGTGTGTGTGTGTGTGTGTGTGTGTGTAGGTCTGTCTCACCGCAAGGTTTGGTGTTGCAGGGTTTGACCTGGTTCTTCTCTCCTTCACACTTCTTCCCTCCATTCTTGGGCGGAGGGCTGGAGCAGGAGTGAGTGCGTATGGAGCGCCCGCCTCCACAGCCTTTATCACAACGAGACCAGGGACTCCAGCGAGACCAACCTCCATCCACTACACACAAACAAATATGAACATAAGCACAAAATATGACACCAGTGTTTATATACCATGTACTAGTAATCACAAAGACTTTACAATAAATGATCATTCCAGTAGATCACAACTTGATTCTTATTTTTTTGGCTTATTCTATTGGTTAGAATGTACTCACCAAAGTAATTGACTGCAGCAATCGACTTGATGAATACAATGGTATATTTTTACGGATTGGAATGATGACCGAAAAAAAAAAAAGGACCTGGGTTGTGATAAAAAGGAATTCTTTTTCATCTTTTAATACATTTTTTAAGCAAATACGTTTTTATAAAAAGGTGTGTATCCAAACTTTTAGGTAAGATAAGCCCAGACCCACAGGGGCCCGGAAGGGGCCACAAGGCTCCAGGTTCATCATGTGGCAATTAATTTGTAGTAATTTTATTAGTTGAAAATTAAATCACTAAAGCACAATATAAACTGAACTAATGTGAAGGAAAGGCCGTCGTTATTACCAAATATTAAAGGCTAATCCTTTAGGGCCCTGAGTTAAAAACTAGTTGTAAGGCCTTTGTTATTTATCATGTGTGATGGTGCATGGTGTGCTTAATGTTATGACAAACTGATTTGCAATTACCAACTAACACAAAAACAATGCAGTGTGTGGGAGAAATTTGAGGGTAAGGGCTCATTAGGGGCCCACAGCAACAACAAAAAAATCTCTTTGCAAAGTCTTTGCATAGTCACTCTAGGCATGGGCCGGTATACCATTCTGACAGTATAATAACCTTTAGCAAAAATATCACGGTTTCACAGTATTGCAATTACAGCTTTAAAAAGTATTATTTTTTTAAATGTCTGAGTAAAAAAAAAAAAGTTTAATTAACTTTGTGCCAGTGCAGTTGTAGGTGCAGACTGATTTCAAATGTACATTACTACAGAACAATATTGCAAATCTGATGACAATTATAACTGAAACAAAAATCAGTCAAAGACCATGTAAAATTTTCTGATAGTGCTGATCAGTTGGCTGACCTCTGCAGGGCCTGATGTTACAGAAGCGATGATCCAGGTTTCCTCCCAAGATGTCTTCACACCACGAGCCGTTGGTCCGGGGGCGGAGGAAGGCTCGGATCCTCTGCTGCTGACCCACTCCGCAGGACCGTGAACAGGAGCGCCACTCCCCCCACTCTGTCCACGAACAGTTCCTCCCCACACAGTCTGCCCCCACACACACATCATCTCCATCTGAGAACATATTACAAAAGACATAAGACTGCTTGACATAGTAGTATTAGTGTCAATTGTGATGCTTTGGTTTAATTTCTGGTATCCCATCTCCTTTACAATTTCAACCTTATTGTTACAGTTTAATATAATTACAGACTTGTTTACGGTATTTACAGTAATGTCGCAATATGTATTTGTTAAATTGAAAATGGTACACAGAGCTCCTCTGAAACACAGTCACAACAAATGAGAAGTTTATTAAGTTTAAGTATATGTTTCAGTTTAGGCCAGAAACACAGCTGAATCATAATAATTTTACTACTGTTTACGCCCTCCCTGGAATAAAACACTTCAGCTGCCTACTTTGTGGTTAGATTTGATTATGTACAAATATAACTTACACAATATTCTCAAACAAGATTGTGAAATAATACAGCTTCCCTGTACTAATCTTTTCTGACGTCTGCGCTGATCTATGAGTAAAACAATTAAGTCCTTTCAAAAATCTATTCTGTCGTCTCTGAGACAAACATGGTGAAAAAGTACAAACCAAGCCACAACAAAAACAGTCCCAAACAGCCAACCAACAGATGTCATAAAAGCTGCTCTCACACACAGGCTCCTAGTATCTAAATAATTAATCTTCTGTTGTCTAATATAAGCCATTAGCATAGCAGTTTTCATCTTATCACAAATGTTGCCGTCTTTTTATAAAAATGTTAATGAGCAGCGGCTTGCTTAATGTTCACACAGCCACTTCATTCACAACCAGGAACGACTATGCTCTACTATGAGCTACTGAAATATTGGTAATTGAGTTATTTTCTCAAAATATAACAAAGATAAGAAGCAGATGATTTGCGAAATGTATGTTTGACTGGTATAAGGAAAGACTTGGCAGCAGTCCTGGGCAGGGCCTGAAATTAACACCCGACCACGCGCCAAATGCAGGTGAATTTTGCCATTGGCGGGTAAAACTGTCAATCTACCTGCCACCTTGGCAGCCAATGAGAATTGAGTGATTCAGACTTAATTTTTTGCCATTTTTGTTCTTTCACATTTCAACCAAGTCGGCATTTGCTTGGATTTGAAGAGACCGGCTGAAACAAGCAACGAACAAAAAGATGAGGACGATTCAAAGAAAAGTCAAAGAAGACAGTGGACAGTGGCGACAATGGCAAGGTTCGTGAGGTGCCGATTTATGACGGCAGAACAGAACAAATGTACTGCTGTGACGGTCGTGTGTATGGCTCAGAGAAAGAGGTGGAGGAAGAGGAGTGTGTCTGCTCCTTTTTTGTGGACTCAGAGGAGCAGTCGGTATATGATAACTGTCTCTGACGGGAAATCATTAGGGTCACTAATCACTTAAATTTGTATTCTTAACAAGTTCAAGAACGATGCTTGTGAATTGTCATTATTTTTAAAGGCTGCCTGTTTTACATCTGGCTGGGGGACTACCAATGAAAATTAGCACTTTTGAGCTAACTCGGGCACATTTACATTGTTTTAATGTTGATTAATGTTCACTGTCCCTTTTCAAATAAAGAAATAATCTAATATAATCCTGTATTTCACCTTTATGAGGCAAAAAAATTGGCTGATAAAAAGCCTGTGTGGCTAGTGGATTTTAAAATCCACCTGCCACGGTGGCTGGTGGCCAAAAAAAGTTAACTTCAGTCCCTGGTCCTGGGGCCAATCCCAATGTCCACACTCACTGACTTTGAGGTGTGTTCTAGGTACAGTAAGTCAGCGAGGGCTTAGGGCTGTTCCACTGGCAAATCCTCAAGTGCTTTAAGGTTCATCTTACTGACTTTTTAAGTCCTTTATGCACACTTTACTTTAGTCTGCATCTCGGCAGACTTTCTCTGAAGGAATTACCCACAAGTCATAGCACTGTGACGTTAAAACATGGGGTTACCAACGGATGCCCGGAAGCGTTAAAAACAAAAAAGGCAAACAAGGACTGGCACATGGCTGTTCAGCCTGGCATATTATATGTCTAAAGAAACACTACCGCCCACACCGACCAACATGCAAAAATATGTGTAATCAACCACCCGAACCTGACTCGCATACCTTACGCATTATAGTAGCAGAACTGTCAGGACTGAGGACTGAGACAAGGACAGAGACGAACTGAGCGCCGCAGTGCTGGTGATTCTAACAGTGTTGGTGTGTTTGAGAGGAGGGACAGAGAGAGAGGAAGAAAAGGTGATGCAAATAAAGAGACATTTTGGTAAAGTCCTTATTTTTAAAAGTACGTTTTAGTCTAATCGGTTTTCCTCGATATTGCATGTTGATATGGTTACAGTTAGTGTTTAATGACATTGGTACCGTCTCATTATCATTATCTGGTGTAAGTCATGGAAAAAAGGTTGTTGACTAACATATTTCATTATAGTTTTCGTACACAATATTAACACCAAGCACCACTAGGTGATGTCAGTTAAGTCTGTGAGGGTTCAGCGACTTGGGGGGGACTTTGGCATCGGGTCATAGACTCGGACAGCAGCAGAGAGAGGTAATTGGAGTTGAGGTACCTGAACACTGGGGCAGGTTACAGGCCTTCTCTTGGTGAGAGCTTCCAGAGCAGGGAGGTCTGATACACTGTCGATAACGGGACTTCATGGCCGGGCTGAGAGCATCAGTGCAAGTCTTAGTGCAGGGACTCCATAATGACCATGGAGAGAAGCCAGCATCCTCATCTAAAGAAGATGGAGGAGGAATGAGGATGAAACAGAGAGAAGTCTTTAAATTATTGTTTTTGTCTTATGAGGGAAAAGATGGTATAAATGGATAAAGATGGATGAAATAAACGTAACAAATCTCAATACCATTTACCATACAGACAAAAAAATTGCCAGTAGGGACAAAGGAAGCAAAAAAAAGTAAAACAAAAAAGAGAAAAAGTAATTTAGTAAAAAATACTGTAACAATGGAGAAGACCTAGCTGGTAATAAACTTTGTATTTACCTGGTAAAACTGGTTCTTCTGTAGGACCAACAATCACTGCCAACAACAAGCAAAAATTCTAAATCAGTACAAGTTCCACCATTACTATTGTGCACAAACAAGCAGCTGGCAGCATACACTGTCTCTGTTATTCATAAGGCTGCGAATGAAGGATACAGAATAGCTCTTTATAATTAAATTAGATCTATGATTTCATTTAAAATAGACAGTCTCACGTACCATCTCCCTCACCTGTGATTGCTGGTCATCGTTAGCCTGGAAATCCAGACCCAAATCCAAAAGATTAAGGGTCTGGCACTGAATAATGAAAATGGCCCAATTCGCATGCATTTGAAAATCTCACTGCACGCAATTGGATAACACTACAACCAATCACAACAATACACGGGGTGACGTATCCAGAGCCCCATACGCTTAGCTACCAGCGCAGCTAACTGGTAGATTAAACTCTTAGCTACCAGCGGAGCTAACTGGTAGATTAAACTGTTGTCATCTGTTTAGCTCGCCTCTGGCCCGCCTATATCAGATACACCGATGTGATTGGTGCAGCTCAGCTACAAGGGCATAGTTAATGAGCAGCATTACTCGATGCCAGAGTGACTCCATGAGCAAATTCCAATTGTGCTCTCGCGAGAACTCTGGATTTCCAGGGTAAGTCATTGTAACAAATTGTCAATCTTCGATCATCCCTAACACCCATTACATACAGTACCTATTCTACCTAAACTAGCCTCTGTACCTGGGCAGTCAGGGGCCTGGCAGTAGGTGGTTTCCTGACGTGGCCCCTGGCAGTCTCTTCCTCCATGGGCCGGGGCAGGCTGTGTGCAGCTCTTGTAGCGACTCTTCAGTCCAAGACCTCCACAGGACAGCGAGCAGGGGCTCCAGGGGCCCCAGGGTGACAGACCACCATCGACTGGGCAATGCTCCAAGGAACAGTTCCACCTGCCATGTTCACAGGTGCTACAGAACAGAGGTGAGGAACAGTGAGGTGTGGTGCCTAATAGTATGTGCTTTTAATTTCATATACAACCGGGGAGCTTCGTTTTGATCTTCAACTGAGATACCTTATTTACTCCTTTTTTAGACAATGTAGGAACCAACAGATACCCTCTAATTGTCCAGCAGTAAATGGCAGTGTGTGTAGTGGGGAGAGTGGGACTGTATCAAATATAGCATAGCCGCAAATATTGAGTTTCTGCTCACCAGGTGCTGCAGTCATGGACCAGTGTGTCTCCAGACTGAAGTTCAACTCCCTCAGAGATGTTATGGAGGAGCAGAGATGAGACTGGTGAGACAGAAACACTCTGCAGAGAGGCCAGAAACTCTTTGTCCACCAGGCACGGACACTCCTGAAACACACACAGAATCACATTAAATGGAGAAAAAAAAATGTCAATGTTAAATAACAATTTCAATGGTACATTAACTTAATCACTGCAAGTCTGTTTGGAAACTTGCAGTGAGTACCTTTGGACTTAAATTCAGTAATGCTCACTTTACATTGCTTGTAAATGTATTAACTATCAACTTGTTGTCATTTTGTGTTGCAATCTTAAGTGTAAGTGTTGTTCAGATGCATAATTATCAGTGGATCAGAACGCTAAAGTTGCCCAGATGACAGGGAACCCACCTGCAGGCAGACACCGTGGTGTTGGTAGGTGTGCAGGGGGCAGTGGCAGCCTTCCTCGCAGCCATCGGAGTAGCAGCCCTCCCTGCCGCTGACCTGAGCGCAGCTGAATGGACAGCCTTCACCTCGTTCACACTCCCTGTATAACCTTCCAGGTGGGCAGCCCACTTCTGCACAACAATATGATGTCACCATTGAGACACAGTTAAAATATGCTCAAAAACAGTCTGCAAATGACAACTTTTCTACCAGGTTACCATGGACAATCTCCTTTGATAGACAGATATTCTACAGGGAACCAGGACTCACCGAGGCAGACTTGGGTGTTGCAGGTCTTGCTCTGGTGGCTGGGGCCGCTGCAAGGTAGCGAGCTGCAGAGGCGCGAGCGGCTCTGTTGTCCTCCACCACAGCTGACCGAACACATAGACCACTGAGACCAGGGGAGCCACGGGCCCACAGAGTCTGGAAGCAAAAAACACACAGAAATGTGACACATTGGCATTAATAAGCATAGTAAAACACCTTAAATGTATTTCCAAAGATTGTATATCTATTTAGAAATACTGTTAATAGTATTTTCAATATAGAAATGACAAGATTCTCTATTAATGCCAACATGCTCTCAATCATTTTAAAAGTCCCCCTCTAGACATGTTTTGAAATCACATCTGCTCTTTCTCCATTGAGAAATTCTGGAGCTGGCCTGCTCCCCCCACCACCGCTGTTTGCACTAAGTTGAATGACCGGCGAAAGCGGAAGCTCTTCGAAGGGGCCCCAAAGTCGGGGAGCGATCTGCAGCGAAATCGGCAACTAGCAGATGTATTAGAATTGTATTAGCATTTTTAGTTAGCATTTTTTACTGTTAGTTTGTTATTGCCATTGGCTAACACAGCTATGATGACAGGGTGTTTTGGCGCTCTATACTGACAATGCTGCTCTGCGATAAAGGTTTCAGGTTTCTTTTATGGCTTTTGCAAATTTGACAGCGATTGGCTTTTGAATGTGTGACATTCTAAATCTAGCTTGCCCGGGGTATGTTTGAATCTCAGATTTTAGTGAAGTGCACAGACGTCTCCCCCCTTCAGTAGGCATAAACATATAAATACAATCTACAGTTTCATTATTCATGTATCACTGTATTGTTGGATATCTCATTTTGCAATACAGTAAATCATATGACATGAACATACAGTAGACAAGGACTTGTTCAAATTTCCAAGAGAATGAAAGCATGTTTCAAAGGCTAACGTAAGAAATGAACTCCTCTTTTAGATTTCAGTAAAGCTGAAAGAAGTTGTGTCTGTGTCTAAACACTCAAGTTCTAAGTTAGCTTGGCCAGACAGGGCTACCTGTGCACAGGTGTATGTTGCAATCTTTCTGCTGTTCAGCGACTCCAAGGCAGCCTCTCCCACTGCTCTGAGGGGACGGGTTATCACACTGGCGTCTCCTGAGCTTGACTCCTCCTCCACAAGAGAGCGAGCACTCGGTCCAGGCCCCCCATTGGCTCCAGCCACCATCAACATAACAACCAGGGACTGACTGACACCGCAGAACCCCAGCCTTGCATGAACTGAGATGACAAAGTGAGAAGGATGACGAAACACAAAAAAGGAAAATAAAGACACTGGCATTTTTGTTTTTGTCCATTAAAGTGACTAAAGTGACGGAGCTACAGTAACACATTCTGAAGGGTCACAGATATCGGTGTAACACCAGAATAGCCTGTGTTAGTGTATCCAGCCAGGTGAAAGGTAGCAGGAGATTTCTTTACATAGGCCTAATTATATTTTTATATTTTAGAAGTTATCTGCTGTAGTTATGGCTGATACTGGGGCAGGACCATCACAGGAAAGAAGGAAATTAAACAACAACAACAACAACTAAAATCTAAAAGGGAAAGTGAAAGACGACAGTGATACCTGGTTTAGCTCACAATTCATCCAAAGTAGACCAAGTTACCGTATGCAACACTGGAAATACAACGATGCTTCTGTTATGTATTCTCTTATAGTAAATGAATGATTTTCTGGTTGAGCTAAATATTCATCGTGACTATATGACCTCCCGGTAACGCTAACTCAGTAATATACAGTGGACAATACAGCACCGTAAAGAAAAGAGCTTTATGACAGCAGGTGTGGTAAACACTACCACTTCAGTCCAAAGTTGCCGCTAGAATTAACACAAACTGAAAGTTACATGAAATTAAATTCTATTATATACAGTACATCCATTTTATTACAAGAATCTAAATGTTGTAGCGATATTCAGCTGTGCTGTACCAGTTTTTGCAGTCACTGATGATGATGTCTCCTGGATTTGCAAACTGCCAATCAGATCCACCGGGCCATGCCCATGATGCATTACTGGAATCTAGCCCGCTGAATGTCATCACTATATCAGTGACAAAAACATATTGATTAGATAATCTCTGCTAAGTTTAACACAGTTTACCAATACAATGTAAACACTTTTTACATTACAGATTGTGGATCTAACCATCAGCAGAGCTGTTATGGTATTTGCAGCGACACTCCTTCCTGGCCACACACACTCCATCCTGCAGAACCATGTCACCCGGACAACCACAGGTCTGTCTGCACCCAGGGGAGTCCAAGCACTCCGTGTCACCATGGAGATCTGAACAGGTGCGAGGACAGGGCTTCCCACAAGGCCATTCTTCTTGGCCTCCACCACAGTCTGCAGAATGCAGGAGGAGGTAGAGTTTAAAGACAAGAGTGGAGTGATGGGTTTTATGGTAAGTATGCTTTCACACAGTTTGTGACAATATAAAAGCAAACATGACACAAGCCAGACTAGATGGAAAAGATTGTGTATGTCAGTCTGATAAAATGAGTAGCTAGTGTTCTTGTGTGTGCAGTCCTGTTAGTGCATCGCAGCAGTGCAGGAGTCTGTCACCTTGCTGCTTATCAGTAACTTTGTTCTCATTCTGTGAGAGTTGGTCATGCACAGGACCATGGGAGGAGTTGATGAGAGTTCATTCATATTTCCTTTCAGGCAGCCATTTCATATTAACAGGCCTTTTGACTTAATTTTTTCATTCAATTCAAGGAAAAGGATGCTGCCTTGTGTCTTGTTTTCTTTCCCTATCTTCATCAGAGCTCAGATTTCTCTCTTCATTCCTCATTTTCATCCAGTAACCTTCCTTTGAAGTGGTGCATGCATTTTCCAACATAAATACACAATTAATATACAATCCTTTACTATGTTGACCTGAGCAAACAGTGATGTTGTCATGGCAACCACGGCTTTGCCTGCTTTCTCCGAGACAGGGCAGCCCCCCGAACCTAGTGGGAGGGCTGTTACACTCTCTGGTGCGAGTGGATGACCCGGCGCACCCATCACACTCTGACCACGCTGACCAGGGACTCCACGAACCATGGACTAGAGGGAGGGGGAGGAGAAGAAACAAAGAGAGCAATGAAGAAAGAGACACAAACACATTATGTGTGATAGCGGTTAGTTCAATTTGACTGCCTGTGGGAAAGGACATCAAAAGATGATAAAAAGAGAGAGACATATATATATATATACAAAGAATATAAGCAGGAAAGGATAAAAGGGAGGAGATATGAAGAATGAATCAAGACAAAAATAGGAGTGAAAGATATTAAAATGCCACTTTATCAAGTTACCATGCAAATAAACCTTGTATTTAAAAGGAGTGACTGACTGATGTTGTTTTCACACCGGCTGCGTAAATTTGCTTCACATTGTGTAACTCGGCTAAGTTTGGTCGCTTAAGTTGAAATACTTTAACTCGCGCTGATACGAGAATAGCGTGCATTTTGTGTATTGCGTGGCGCCATTCGCTTCGCCCGCTGCGTCTATGCATTGACTTTGTATGTACAGTAATCACGCTGGGCAATTGTTAGAGATTTGGAACCTGTTTCTGTTCTCCAGTCACATTAAAGTTGCCATAGGTAGGATTGCGAAGATCCAGGAATTAGCCAAAAAATTTGAACATCGACAACCTACAGTTTGACACAATCCCCTGATTGGTGCATCTCAACAGGGAGCTGTGGATTTTTGCAAATCTCACTACAGGCTGTAGGTGGTGCCAGAGGAGCTGGATTTTTTGTTTTAATGACCTGCTTCATGTAGTTCTACTGGAACATAGGGTCAGTTTCAGCAAATATGACAGAAAGTTAGTTTTATAAGGATTACCTACTGCACCTAAATACTAGGTTCCTGAGGCTAAATAATTCTATTCAAATTCTTAGTTTTGATCCATTAGCTAAGCTTAGGTTTTGTCATTAGGAACCAATGATAGTGGTACCAGGACAGAAGGTGATGACAGGGCAGGGCTGTCTCTGGATTTGAACTCCGACCCCATTGTGTATTTCCTGTTCTCCAGAGCAGGCCGCTCCTTCAGCTTTGGGCTCAGGACAGCCACAGCTCCTGTAGCGGGACACCGACTCCGATCCACAGGTCCTGGAGCACGGAGTCCACTCAGACCACTCACACCAGCCACCTGACACTGGAAATGCACAGAAAGAAATCTACATTGATGAACATCCCCAGACATAATTTTCCTACGCTGATTTTCTTTTAATCATGAAGTCAGAAATAAAGACGTGCGAGTCTAGTGACTTGATCGTTGTTAGTGAGTTTAAACTTAAGTCAAAGAAAGAAAGACTGCACACAAGCCAGTTAAAAGTCAGGTTTTATATGTTTTAACACATACAGCTGGTCTAAATCACCTGGACAGGGGTATCTGGTGCAGTTGAGCCTCCCACCCTCACAGGTGCTGAAACAAAAAGGAAATACCAGCATCATTCTTTTCCTGTTCCTTCTTTGTGGAGGTTTCTCTGTTAAATATAAATGTGGTGTACAGTATGTTCTCTTTGTCTGTGTTTTATTCTGACCAGTTGTTACATCCATCAGGGGCTACAGTGGTCTCCCCTGGTTCCAGCCTTTGTCCAGTGCTGAGGTCCATGCAGGGACAGTCTTCTTTCTCTACACACACTGTCCCGTTAGCAGATAGGACCTTTCCCTCTGTACAGTAGCACCCTGGCTCACATTGCCACTCACAGTACTGGAGGACAGGAAGAAAATGATCTTCATCACCAGAATTATATATTTGAGTCCACTAAGCATGCGTTAAAGTTAAACCAGTGGTAATGGGTGGAAACATGAGTTATGATCAGTGTGATACTCACAGCCAGGTCATCACAGGAGCGAGGGCAGGAGGGACCACAGCTACTGAACACTGTGCCTGGGACCTGCGAACAAGGTGGCACTAAAAACACACACATGATGACACATTTTAAAACACTGACATAGAATCGGCTGAATTGTGAACAAAACTCAAACTGCAGATGTAGACCAAACACATACTCACAGCCTCATCTACATTCTACACACTCTGTAAACGTACCTGGACAGTGGTCAGTGTTACAGGCTATGACCTCGGTTCCCAGCCCCTCACAGTAGTTCCCCTCACCCTCTGGACGGGGACTGTCACACTCTCTCCTCCGGCTGCGAACCCCCCCACCGCATGACTTGGTACACTCTGTCCAGTTACTCCACTGACTCCAGCCACCATCACCTGGAAAGAGCCAACACATCATGATTAATAGTAAAAAAAAAAACTAAAAAAAACTCTATGGTAAATAAAGATCAATCAATTCTGTATAAATCACCCAGGAAGTGACAGTAGTTTACAAAACCTGGTAACATCAGTCACATCACTGGATGTACAGTATGTATCTGTCAAACATACACAAGTAAAGTAAAGTTTACATGGCAGCGAAAACAAAAACTAAGTGATCCATCCACCCAAGTAATTATTTTGTTTTAATTTATAATGTTGTATTATATCAGTCTCAATATTTAAAGAACAGTTTTATAGAAGAAACATTTGAAAGATAAACAAGTTCCAGTACAGTAAGCCAAATCTGAAATGTCACCTAGTAAAAATGATGTGACCAGTAGCTCTATACTGTGTGTTTACTGTCAATGGTTTATTGTTATGAATACCTTTGGTTTACAGAATGTTCAATTTATATTTCTGGGCAAACTACTCATGATAGAACAAATTTTGTGGTCTGAGTGCACTAAAATTCGAAGTTGCCTGGATACAATCCAGTCAAAATGTGCATACAGGCTACGTAAAAAGATGACTGGAAAATGTAATACCAATACATTTAAATATGAATAGAGTGCCAGTCAATACAAATTAACACAATACAAACTCACGGTCACATGAAGCAAAGATACAGATTTGGTCTTCTCTGCTGGGGCCCAGACATGGCAGGCCACTGCCAGAACGCTGGGGGCTGGAACAGAACCGGTACCGAGACTGGAGACCTGCTCCACACGACACCGAACACTGACCCCAGGGAGTCCACAATGACCACTGGCCATCAACTGGAGGGAGGGTGCGTTTGTACGTGAAGGAACAGAACAAGAAGGATACAGCGTGAAACAATGAGGTGAAAGGAATTATATATAGTTATTTATATTACTTTTACAGTGCATGCTGTTTTGCATCACAACAGCTTCACTTTCAATCATAAGTTATTCACATAATTCATCAAGCTAGAAAAGGTAAGTCATAGATAAATTAATGTGGACAGGATTTTAATGACTAATGACTGATTATTGGCATGCAAACTACTGTTAGTGTTATAAGAAAAATTCAATATATTTTGGCCTACCATTGCAGCTGACTTGAGAGCAGTTAACCAGCCTCCCTGCTTCACATGTACTGAAAATATAAACACACACAAGTTAAATCATCATTTTATCTTTTCTTTACATACTGATGAATAGAAGCAGATTCTGGTGGAGTTAAACTCATTATGGCTCATAGAGCAATTCAAGAATAAAGTCAGTTTTCCTTACCAGTTGTTGCAGTTTGTGGGCACAATATCTCCTGGTTTGAACTGTTCTCCATCTAAGTCACAGCGACAGTTATGTTCCCGCACACACACACCATCCTGTAAATATGAAGGACCATTAACAATATCACCATGGTGCCGTTATGTACGTATGTGTTTGTGTTTAGCCACCCCACCCACCTGTTGGACAGTCCCGTTTGGACACTGGCAGCCTGGTGTGCAGTTCCTGCTAAGGTCCATTGTGAGATCTGTACATGACACTGCTCCCGTCACACACTGCTTCCACTGCTGGCCTGGAGGACACACCATGCCATCTCCTGACAGAGCAACAGTCCAAGCAGGGATCAATGAAAACCTTCTCAGTGCAATCAAAAACAAACAAATCTGAATGCATAAAAAAGTAAAGAAGTCTATTTTTTATCTGGTTTTGTTAAAAAACTGGAGATCCAATGCTGCCCACTACAGATATAACAAAAGCTCCATGATGCCCAGAAATAACACTACGTATTTTGACTAGCAAAAGCTTGAACCCAAAACAATATGTACAGTATCATCCATTAATCTGGCAATTAAATCAACCTTTAAATACTGATGTTGACATACATTATGCATTCTTATTGTTGTTTTCTTGTGCAAAAACATAAGTTAATGCAATACATGTGTGACAGAGGATGTATACTACATTCTGCTGTCTTCTTGAAAAGTACTTATACAACTTATAGAATTCTGGTATTAAACTTGACAATATTGTTAGATGTGTAGGTCTTGCTGTACCACAGGGCTGTAGATTACAGGCGCTAAACTGATGAGTGGTGCCGTGGATTTGGATGGGCCCGCGGGTTCGGCTCCTGTAACCTCCGCCACACGTCACTGAGCACTCTGACCACGCACTCCATGGCTCCTTTACACCTTTACACACATAACAACTATGTTAACTCCCTTATATTTAAATCTGTGCACACAGGAGTTAAAAAGAAACAGCAAACTCATCTTTCACATTTCAAAACATGGATTCTGTACAGTATATAATAACATTAGCAACCAAGCAACCGTTCTCCTCACTATAGCAGGGTTCAATGCTGCAGGTATCGATCCCAACTCTGTCTCCTTTGCAGGGGCGACCCCCGAAAGCTGGAGGAGGATTGGTTTCTGAACGATACCGCCTTCTCACACCAACATCACATGTTCGACTGCAAGCGCTCCACTGGGTCCATCTGCTCCAGCCACAGTCCACTGAGAGACACACACAGGATAAAAGGTGGAGAAAGACAGAGAGAATGGGAGACAAATGAGGAGAGAAGAAAGGACTTAAAGACAGCAAGAGACAAGGAGGGAGACAAGTCAATGTACAATCAAAACAATTAATTAAGCAATTAATAGTAAAGCCACTTACCAGGACAGGGAGCTGTTCTGCACTTCATTTCTCCATTAGTGCAGGTACTGTTCGAGACACACGATGCAAGAACAAGTGACGTTTGATGTAAAAGAAATGGCAGTTCATTCCAACACCCAAAATATTAATCTAAACTTTTAGGCAAACTTTGATCATCCATTTATAGCCAGAGGTGTCATTCTGTCTACTATTTTACAATAAGTATATATTTTGGACACAGGGTAAACAGTACCAGTTATTGCAGGCATCAACAGGCAGGGTGGCACCGGCTGGGTACAGTTCCCCCTGGTGGTAACACGGACACTGTGCCAGGGGAACACAGCTGCCATTGAGTAGGTAAAAGCCCAGGGCGCAGTAGCAGCCGTTGTAACAGGCGGTGGCACACTGCACCTTTGTGGAGGTTATGTCCAGGCACATCCGCGGACATGCACCACCGTGAGCCTCACACTCTGCTGATGTCATGTACACCATGCCCTCTGGACACACACCTGTGATGGCTGAATATTGCACAAGCCCACACAGGCATTTATTCAATGTGGTGGATAAAAATAATGGGAAGCAAAAATATAATGCATCCAATACAAAAACATCACCAGCACAATTCTATTATAGAGTAATATTATTCACACATATGATTCCATGCCCCCCCATAGCTGACTAATAAAGAAAAAACACATGATGCAGTACCTGAGCAAGGGTGGGAGTTGCAGTCTCTTGTCTGCATTTGTGGCCCGGGGCAGCTGCTGCCCCCATGCTGTGGAGTGGGTGAATTGCAGAATCGCTCTCTTGCTTTGACGCCAGAGTTACACTCTGATGAACACTGAGACCAAGATGACCATGCTGACCAGCTGCCATTCACTGGAAGCATACAACAAAAATTTGCTTTTAACAGCAAAAACACACCCGACGCTGAAGCGCCGCAAAGCTAAATCCTCTGCACTACAGAATCTCTCTCTCTCTAGTCTTCTTACTAACACGTCATTTGTGAAAAGTGGAAGGAACAGAAACATGATGGCAGTTGTGGTTTCTGTGTGTGCATCTACACCTGTAATACCTGGACAGTGTACAGTGTTACAAGGCTCTTGCTCCTCGCTGTCTCCATCGCAGGCAGAGTCTGTGTGTGTGTTGTTGAAGGGTAGGACGGTGTGGTTGCAGCTGCGAAATCGTCTTCTGATTCCAACATCATCTACATGGTTGAAACATTTTTTACTGCACTCTGACCAGCTGGTCCAGTCACTCCTGACTCCATCTGGTAGAACTGCACAAGAGGAGGACAGAGTCATCATATACTGTAGGTAATAGGCGTGTCATTGATTTACAAGACTAGGGTACTGGCCAGAGAGTGACTTGCATAAAGTATTTGACGAAAGGCGTATACTGTAAGTGTTGCTCAAGAAATAAAAGCTTCTGTATAAAAAGGTTTAACCATCAAATGTGACTGCATTAGTGTTACTATTGTGTCCCTGGGGTGTGAGTTGGTATACCGGGGAGGCAGGGACTGGAGCAGGGGCGGACCTCTGAAAAGTCTCCTGCACAGGGCTGGATTCTGACTGCTCCAGCTGGGTTCACTTGAGACCTGAAGAGAAAAAGTCAAGGCATAAAGAGTCCCGATTCAAATTAATGGGTTGTGTGGGAGCAGTAAAAAAGTCCATAACAAGTGCATTAAGACATAAACTTATGGTAACGATGCCTAGTAAACTAGGTTGTTGCAGCATTACGATCATATAAACATACGCAAACCAATTTTTTGACAACTTTAAATAAGATATATAATGCAAGCATGCATCTACAACATAATTTAGAGTGTACAAAATATAGCAAACAGACAAAATAAGTCAGATTAAGTACAGAATTATTGATAAAATTCCAAATAATCACACTTCTGTTTTGAAAATCTATGTTTTGGAAAGTGGAATAAGGAGTGTCTAAGAGTGCCTTACAAATCTATTAATTTAAACAGGCTCACCTGTAGCGTTGCTGGAGCCCCGGTCCACAGGTTACATCACATGGTGACCATGACGACCAGGCCGACCAATTACAGGTCGCAACACAAAGGGAGGCGTCACAGGTTACTTGTCCATTTTTGCAAACACTGTTGGCAAAAATATGCATTTTTTACATTCCAATTAGCAGCAGTCCAGTTGTCCAAGACATTTCTATTTGAGCTGATTTAAAATATTGCTTTCTATCAACTGGTAAATATGACGACTACTCAGACAAAATGGTTTTATGACATGAAAAATAAACAAAAAAATATTTTGCATAGTAATGAGTGATTTATTTGGAAAGTTACATTTTAGTTAACATTTTAAAAATAACCAGTTCTGAAAACCAGGCTCACTATAAAATAAAAAAATAAATCTGTTTCTCACCAAGTGGTACACTGGTCCCAGCTGACGGTCTGTCCAGGCTGTAGTGTTCGACCATCCCAGAAACAGACACATTGGCTGGCATTCACACATCGCCCATCATGAAGGTACAGACCATCAGGACAGCGACACCCTGGAGAAGACAAAATGTACGTCTTAAATCAGCATTTCAGCTTCCAGTGAATGAGCCTGTGTGAGCTACTATCGTTCTAGAAGTTTCAGTACAGGTTTGTGGCTTTGAAAAAAAAAATCCTTACTGTCTACATATAATTTAATAAAACATATGAAAAAATGTCAACCCACTGAATCACATTCAGGCATCTATTAATAGACAATGGACCACAGACCAGTTCATTTAGCTCTGCTTGAAATTTCCAGTAAATGATTCAATGCTGATATTTTCTCAAAGTAATGTAATTTAAATAGCAAGATACCTGTATAATTTTGGCAACCAACCCAAAACACCCAAATCCATGATTAAAATATGACTTTCTTTATCTCAACAATTATCACAACAACAAAGCATACATGTATAAAAGAGGATTATTTTGTCTTGTGTTAAGTGCAATAATGGATACTGAACTGAACAAAAAGAACAATGTCAAAATCTAAATACTCTAAACTATTCATTCACTGTGACACTGGGTCGCAGAAACTTATCCAAAATGTTCTCAATTGTATTTTGGCTGGTGAGTAAAGTGGATGGTGCTAATTTTGAACACTGGACACCACTCTACAATCTTAGGTCCAAAATGAGACCCCCATCCCCTCCTGTGTGTCTTACCCGGTATACATGCTGCAGTGCAGTTGCTGGTCAAGCTGAGATGTGAGCAGGTAGGAGGACAGGGCTCCACCCTCCCAGCATGGCAGTCTGCCTCAGTCACCAGCACCATGCTGTTGACGCAGCCTGAACAACCAATCAGGGAACAAACATAGTTCAGACAGTTAACAGACTCAATCATGCAGTAATGCAATAATCAATGTGGCAATAGTATTACACCAACAGGATTTACTGTTTGACAGTGTATAAGCCACCTGTCTGTGTGCTGATGTCTTTGGTGCAGGGCTGGCTGTTGCAGCTCTGGCTCTGCAGGGTCATGCCCTTACAGTCCAGCCCACCGTTCTTGGGGGGAGGAGCAGAGCAGGTTCTGTTCCTCTGTCTGACACCACCTCCACACTGAGCGTCACACTCTGACCACTCGGTCCACTCTGACCAGTGACCATTCACTACAAGAGGAGACAGGAGATAAACCAATAAATTACAGACAGGGTACTTATGAATGATGGGTCCTATTTGACTTCAGGTTCAGAGGACACACCTGGACATGCTTTAGGGAAACAGGCTCGACTGTCGAACTGAGCTCCACCACAGGCCCCTCCGGGCAGAGCTTCCCTTAGTATGTCCCTCTGCCGGAACAGGGAGCCTAGACCACAGGACACACTGCACGCACTCCACGCTGTCCACTGGGACATGATGCAGTCCACTAGAGGAGAGGAAAAAGGATGAAGCAAGAATATCAGAATTTCCCTGTTTTGTTTTGTCTTATTTACAGATGGTACGATACCTTGCCTATCGGTCGATACCAAGTACTGATCCGAAAACAGTGTGTCATATATTTGATTATGTTTTGACAGCTGTATACTACTATCCCTGTATAGATGTGATATGATTTCTAAACTTAAATTAATTAGACTTTTTGTGAAACATGAACAAACTAATTCCATAGAACGTTCTTGTATTATCCAGTTTGACAGTTCGTCATAACAGAAAAAGAACATACATTTAAAGCAGATTTTCTTTAGGGCTAAATTACGTGGTATTGGATCGGTGCATAAACTCCAGTACTTTACGATTCCGATACCAGCATTTTAGGCAGTATCGGAGGCTTTTTCCAATACTGGTATCGGTACATCTCTAGTCTTATTACCACTTTTGGTATCTTATATCTTACCACAGTCTTTCTCATCTGATCCATCCGCACAGTCCTTCTGCAGGTCACATCTGCGGTCCAGGTGAACGCACTCCCCACTGACACAAGAGAATTGCTTGTGAGAGCAGAGGCTGGGCACCTGGGGGCTCTGTGGAGTCACCGCTGGTCTGGCTGTGGTGCCTGATAAGACATGAGAATACAATAACAGAACTTTATGCTTATACACACACACACACACACACACACACACACACACACACACATACACATACACATATATATATATATATATATATATATATATATATATATATTTTTTTTTTTTCTCTCCAGAAATTACGCATTCATTATAAGTTATTTCATTTTCTTTTATTTCACATCATATTTTCCATGTGTGTGAAGTCCATCATGAAACTATAAATCTTTAATAAGGTACCAATATCAGCAATATCATCTTTTCTACATTTACAGTGTTTGTTGAATTGAAGTAATTCTATTTCCATTCTTCCTTTAGTCTGACAGGTGGTTGATGCATACCACAGCTTTCTTCATCTGACCCATCCAAACAGTCCGGTTTTCCGTTGCACACTTGTGCCGAGTCGACACAGCCTAAAGTCCGGCACACAAACTGACCCTCCATGCAAAGCACTCTGGGTAGGCCACCATCATGGGGGGTTGTAGCGATCAACGGGGCTGAAAATAAAAATAAAAGGTTACAATATTTGTCTATTCTGTAGGTGTTAATCCATGGGACTTGCCTGGTTGTAGCATAACTAACAAGGCTGCTGTGTTTCTCACCTTCTGTGGTTTGCAACCCAGGTCTTCCAGATTGGGTGGTTGTGGGGGGATGCAGTCCAGGGTGACCTGTGGTGGCTCCTGGGTAGAGGGATGGTCTGACTTGATCAGAAATGACTTACAAACAGACATACCCAAAAAGGGAAGGGGGAGACTACTAAAAGCCCAACAACAATGAGTAAAGAGTAGATGTTATCATCAGCTGATTATACAGTGGGGCAAAAAAGTATTTAGTCAGCCACCAATTGTGCAAGTTCTCCCACTTTACAAGATGAGAGAGGCCTGTAATTTTCATCATAGGTGAACTTCAACTATGAGAGACAAAATGAGGGAAACAAATCCAGAAAATCACATTGTAGGAGTTTTAATGAATTTATTGGTAAATTCCCCAGTAAAATAAGTATTTGGTCACCTACAAACAAGCAAGATTTCTGGCTCTCACAGACCTGTAACTTCTTCTTTAAGAGGCTCCTCTGTCCTCCACTCATTACCTTTATTAATGGCACCTGTTTGAACTTGTTATCAGTATAAAAGACACCTGTCCACAACCTCAAACAGTCACACTCCAAACTCCACTTTGGCCAAGACCAAAGAGCTGTCAAAGGACACCAGAAACTAAATTGTAGACCTGCACCAGGCTGGGAAGACTGAATCTGCAATAGGTAAGCAGCGTGGTGTGAAGAAATCAACTGTGGGAGCAATTATAAGAAAATGGAAGACATACAAGACCACTGATAATCTCCCTCGATCCGGGGCTCCACGCAAGATCTCACCCCATGGGGTCAAAATGATCACAAGAACGGTGAGCAAAGATCCCAGAACCACACGGGGGTACCTAGTGAATGACCTGCAGAGAGCTGGGACCAAAGTAACAAAGGCTACCATCAGTAACACACTACGCCGCCAGGGCACAATCCTGCAGTGCCAGACGTGTCCCCCTGCTTAAGCCAGTACATGTCCAGGCCCATCTGAGGTTTGCTAGAGAGCATTTGGATGATCCAGAAGAGGATTGGGAGAATGTCATATGGTCAGATGAAACCAAAATAGAACTTTTTGGTAAAAACTCAACTCATCGTGTTTGGAGGAGAAAGAATGATGAGTTGCATCCAAAGAACACCATACCTACTGTGAAGCATGGGGGTGGAAACATCATGCTTTGGGGCTGTTTTTCTGCAAAGGGACCAGGACGACTGATCCGTGTAAAGGAAAGAATGAATGGGGCCATATATTGTGATATTTTGAGTGAAAACCTCCTTCCATCAGCAAGGGCATTGAAGATGAAACGTGGCTGGGTCTTTCAGCATGACAATGATCCCAAAACACACAGCCCGGGCAACGATGGAGTGGCTTCGTAAGAAACATTTCAAGGTCCTGGAGTGGCCTAGCCAGTCTCCAGATCTCAACCCCATAGAAAATCTTTGGAGGGAGTTGAAAGTCCGTGTTGCCCAGCGACAGCCCCAAAACATCACTGCTCTAGACGAGATCTGCATGGAGGAATGGGCCAAAATACCAGCAACAGTGTGTGAAAACCTTGTGAAGACTTACAGAAAACGTTTGACCTCTGTCATTGCCAACAAAGGGTATATAACAAAGTATTGAGATGAACTTTTGTTATTGACCAAATACTTATTTTCCACCATAATTTACCAATAAATTCATAAAAAAATCCTATAATGTGATTTTCTGGATTTTTTTTTTCTCCTCATTTTGTCTCTCATAGTTGAAGTGTACCTATGGTGAAAATTACAGGCCTCTCTCATCTTTTTAAGTGGGAGAACTTGCACAATATGTGGCTGACTAAATACTTTTTTGCCCCACTGTACCTGTACTTGAAGTTGTAGTCTTCTGAAGTCCTGTCCTGTTTGTGGCCCCTGGGCTAGCCACACCAGGAAGACCACCTTGGGACCTGGTGGTATGGAGGCCTGGGGCACCTGTTGTACTGTCACCATGGAAACCTGGTCCCCCTGTGGAACTGGTCTGGTTCTGCAGCCCTGGAGAGCCTTTGGTTGTAGCCATACCTTAAGAAGAAGATGAGATGAAAGAGACATAAACAAAGACACACAAGGATAAAGACAAATGAAACAAAAGTGATTAAGGAAGGTGCTGTATATTTATTGACTAAATCATTGGTTTTTAACTTCCTTTTTATCACTTTAAATGTTGCACTTAATATATTTGAGGCTTTAATGCGGCTATATGTGAAAATGTTGCTCAACAAGAAAATCCTTCATCTACAATAACAGAATATGTAACAGAAGCATCGTTGTATTTCCAGTGTTGCATACGGTAACTTGGTCTACTTTGGATGAATCGTGAGCTAAACCAGGTATCACTGTCACTGGGTCACCAGCCAAAGCATTAAGAGATTGTTGTAGCAACCAACCTATTAATAACTTAGAATAATATAGCGCATTTCATCAAACCCACGGACGCTTTACACAGGTACAGGGGGACAAGGGAAAAGAAAATAGTAGTGGAACACAAACACGGATTAAAAGGAATAAAACGTCCGCTCTAAATCAGAATCAGAAAAAGCTTTATTGCCATGTACGTTTGTTTACACACACAAGGAATTTGTCTTGGTGTCGTAAGTGCATGTCACCTTAAAGCAACACGCACAGACACATATGCGGCGCCAACCCAACTCTCTCTTAACTCTCGCAGGGACAGATACAGCAAGACATGAGGAGAGGGGAGGGGAAAAAAAGCAGCTCTCAGACTATCCTCATAAAGATAAGAACAGTGTGGGAACAGGAACAAACACCTCAGCACGTAAGCACACAAACAGTACATTTGCACTGCTACATACATAACACAACATAACAGAACATAAATGTACAGTTACACATTTAGCGGCGAAGGCGTGGGACTGGGGGTATAGGATGGGGTGGGGGGGTTTGACCTGCTGAGAAACGCACAGCCCGGCAGCCCCACTAGTGTCTCAGTCCGCAGAATGTTATAGCGATAACACAGCACGTTGCCATGGAGACACCCCTGAACAGTCCAGGACCGAAACGACAATCAGCAGGCAGTGGGAAAGACGGGGGAGGACCAAGAGCGTCTCGCTAGCAGAGCCCCAACAGGGTGACTGTGTGTTCCAAGAAACGGCCTTGGCAAGGCCCTTCAGGATAAGGGGGCCGAAAGATTACATTTGTTTGGTCTACACGAATGGCTGCTCTAATTTAAACATCCATTCTATTGTTCATCCGATCAACTGGAGGGGGGACGTCACTTTAATCTAGGCCTCTGATGTACAACCACATTGTGCATTGTAAAGTTATTTTTCAATGAATAATTTACAATCCCGTAATGTTCTCCATCTGTTGAAAGGCCGACCGAGTGTGACTCAGGGTTTTCCCCGTCGTCTTTCACTTTCCCTTTTAGATTTTAGTTTCTTTGTTTAATTTCCTTCTTTCCTGTGATGGTCCTGCCCCAGTATCAGCCATAACTACAGCAGATAACTTCTAAAATATAAAAATATAATTAGGCCTATGTAAAGAAATCTCCTGCTACCTTTCACCTGGCTGGATACACTAACACAGGCTATTCTGGTGTTACACCGATATCTGTGACCCTTCAGAATGTGTTACTGTAGCTCCGTCTACCTGCCGTAAATC
Source organism: Zingel zingel (assembly GCA_023566125.1). Classification (NCBI taxonomy): domain Eukaryota; kingdom Metazoa; phylum Chordata; class Actinopteri; order Perciformes; family Percidae; genus Zingel; species Zingel zingel. The sequence continues at coordinate 26,014,664 of CM042335.1, read as the reverse complement.
ATTCTGTGACTTTGCAGGAAAAGTCAGACCTGGGCAGAGGCATTAATAAAAAATGATATAAAACTAGCGTTCTTTTCACTGTTAGTCTCGTTTGCTGTTACAGGTCATTTATGATCATCAGATGGAACATTACACAGTTTCAGAAATGTGTAAAAATTACATATAGTCACTTTCAGTTCATTTTATTCTCTTTGTTTTAAATGTGTTCTGTTTTTTTCTGCAAAGCACTTTGTAATTGTGTTTTCAAAGGTGCTAAATAAATAAAGTGTATTATATTATTAATAAATTGTCAAATAAACTGTCATTTCAATCACTTAATCATATAGGAGATAAAAAAAATTGGTGGTGTTGGATGACTCAAAAGAAGATGAAAAATATGCATGACCAAATATCGCTGAGCCCTCACCACAGTTGATCTCGTCAGAGTGGTCCTCGCAGTCTGGTCGACCGTCACAAAGCACAGAGACGGAGACGCACTCTTCACTGTGCTGGCATGCAAACTGGCCTGGCTTACATCTCGGCACAGTCACTTTCCCGCCACCAGAGGGAGATGTGGTCACACTTCTGGGGGTCACCAGCTCATCTACAAGAGCAGGAGGAAAGGTTGTTTCATATTAACAATGATGTGAAGTAGGCTGAACAGTCCAGCACTAGTTCTGTAAAACAAAGAACTTTTAGATGAGCTAGTATACAAAAGGATCTAAGTCCTGAGAATTATCAGGGATATCCTTTAGTTGTGCATTCAGACTTGAATTCCTTTACCTCCTCTGCAGCCGAGTATCTCCACACGTAGGTAGAAGGTGTGTCTGAACTCCACAGGGATGATGCGCAGGTAGCGAGCTCTGACCAGCCGATCGAGCCAGCGGGTCACAGGGTTCCTTCCCACCATCCGCACCTCAAACACCTACACCACAATCAAGAGGACACTTCCACATGAGTGTGTAATGACTAGAAAGTCTATATCGACGCTGTTCATTTCCGGGATTGTTCTGTCCCGCCGGAAAACGGTGTCCCCTCATTTAGGCCGGATGTCCGTCCCCTTCCTCTTGCTCTGTGTTGGCGTTCTAACCTCTGGTGGATTTCTGAGGACTATGGTTAACTGCTCCTCAGATCTCTGCAGGGTAAATCCAGACAGCTAGCTAGACTATCTGTCCAATCTGAGTTTTCTGTTGCACGACTAAAACTAATTCTAAATCGAGTTTATGACTAGAATAACCTGTCCAATTTTTCTTTTTGTCTCGCATTTATGACCACATCCATTAAACATTTCATCATATGAGGATAAATGTAAATACAGAAAACATCTGATGATAAATAAGACACTAAATGTCCACATTATTAGAAATACCTTAGCAGGGCCACCAGGCTTGCCATCCTCAGTATAATCTGTGAAGAGGCTGCTGTGCAGGGCGAAGGCCAGGCGATATTTAGTGAGGTAACCCAACATGCGTTCAGAGCCCTGGGTCACCACCCCTGATATCCATGTGGGTTCCAGGAAGTCCACCTGAAAATATGGCTGGGGATCTGTAGGTAAGGGGCTCCATCCAGGATCCATGCCCTGACTGCACAGATGAAAGATGATATGGTCTGTTATTTTTCTGGATGCTTTATATTTTATTCACATTAGGATTCAAAAAGTTTTAGGTGCATGCAAAAAAACTCATCAAATGTTCAGACTAGTATATGCTTTAGGGGTGTCAACCATACAAAGATCCGATCACTCACATGTTAGGGACGATGTTAAGTCGTCCACCATCAGCAGGGTTGTTCTCACGGTGCGAGGATGAGGTCAGCTGACCATATCGAATTCTCCCATCCTCCAGTCCAAGGGGAGAGGAGCAGATTCCTGCAGAATAGGATGAATTTTAACACCATCCAACAGAGCCAGTTTGGGGAACTGAACACTTCAAACACAACACAATAAAACATTTGGCATGCAGTGAGATATTAATTTTTTTAATAAGAAATTAACAGAGGCTGCTGTTCTCCAAACAAAAAATAAATCCATCTAAACTGCATTTAACACTCACCACGATATCCTGGGCCACCATCCTGTAAATACATTGGAAAATAAATTGAGGGTGGATATTGATATACCTATATTAACACCTGTAATCTTTGGGTCTTGTCTAATTCTGTCTGCAAGCAGTTCAATTACTAGTTCAAAGAGGAGTGGGAACCCCTTTTCAAAATAAATGCCTCAGGCATTACATTATTAGTATACATTTCAGCTGTAACGTTTTTACATAACAAGTTTATAAAATGTATAATATTGACTGGAAAAATTTTACATTTTCAAATACTTTAAACCACGTATCAAACTCAAGGCCCGTGGGCCAAATCCGACCCGTTGCAAATTTTGATCCGGCCTCCATGTACCGTATATTTAGGTTCACAATCAATTTTGGCCCACCTAGGATGTTTTTCACACTTTTTCCGGTGTTTCTGTTGTTTTATATGACATTTTTGATGCATTTTGGCGTTTTCTTCAACATTTTTGTTGACCAAAATGTAGGTGAGAAGACTATATGAGACAATAATACAGTAATGATATTTGACCATACTTATCATATCTGGTAGAACCTACGCTAATCCATTACTCTTACATTTGGATTACATTGAAAAGAAAAGTGGAAATAAGGACATATTGAGGCATAAACATCAGTGACACAGAAATGAAGAATTTGAAGGAACTGATGATTAATTGAAGTGTTCTATTACCGTTGGTGTTACTACAGGATAAGTGACAGCAGCCTTGGACGGAGTCCTAAGAGGAGCAGGGGTAGGCGTGTGTGGTCTGTAAATTAGCACACAACATGAAAGCAGAGGAAATTCCGAAAGTCATTCTTGATTATTTTACAACACCAAGAAAGAAGGAAAGAAGAGCTGGATAAACAGAGATAACATACAAAGCAAGAAGCAGAATGCAGGAGTGGAATAACAACATTATATATCAAATATCACAATTACTACAACTGTTATTACCACAGCTGCAAATCATAATATCCTCTACTACAGCACCTGTCTGACTGGGTAGTGACGTAGGGATGGCAGCCAGTTTCATCCTCTCCTTTGGGACAGTGGGGGATCCCATCACAACGTTTCACTGCATCGATACAGCCCCCTGGTGTGGGGCAGAAGAACTGACCAGCAGGGCAGCTGCGTGGACTGACGGCTGTAGGGGATGGCTGCGTACCTGCATGTGGCGAATGGTCAGACTACGTGAGAAGGATTTCTATATTCAGTTTTGGTATGTGTGACTTACAAACCCCATTTTAGAAAACTAAAACGCAGCAGGATCAAATGCTACACAAACAATTGGCAAAACCGTTAAGTTAACACTTTACAGTTGCCTGGTTCTTATACAATTAATGAAACCAAGGTGTGTTAGGTTGGCAAGCTCACCACAGTACATCTCATCCGATCCATCCCCACAGTCATTAACTCCATCACAAACACTTCCCAGTGGACCTGCTGGCACACAGCGACCATTTTTACACTGAAACTCCTTCTCTCTGCAGCCACCTAGTGGGGAGACTGGGGAGGGAGGAGTGGGGGTATTCAATCAGAGGAGAGGAGAGCATTTTAGAATGACATTTGTAGACAAAGTCACGTAACACCAGCAAAATAGCATTAAACTATCCACTAACCATCTCCACAGCCCATGATCTCAAGTCGAAGGTAGATGCCATTCTGAAAGTCGTGTGGCAGCAGGCGGACAAACTGCGCCAACACCATCCTGTCCAGTCGGCTCTGTGCCACCCCTTCATCATCATCATTACCATGAAAAATCTGAAGGGAAAATGGTGATACATCCATTTTATGATCTGAAAAAGCAATGACAAGTGGCCTTCAATGTATATGATGGAAAGTTGCATGGATTTGGTGGGTTTGATGTCTAACCTTTGCTCTAGGCTGGGCATCAGTAACCAGTTCTTTATAAGTGTACCATTGTCTGCCGTCCTGGCTGAACTGGAGGTAAAAGCTGGACACAAATGTGCCAAACATACCACCACCCTGGGTAAGCACACCTACAGGACGGTAGAGGGACAGAAAGAATTTTATTTATTTTACTGATATACAGTAGGCTACATAATCTCACGTAGGAATTTGATTGCGTTCTGAGGAAAGCCTGGTCTGATTAGGAGAGACTGCATTCATTCCACTTTGGACAGAGCTGCTCTCATATCAAGAATTCTGACCTGAGTCTATTACCGGTCCTAAACCATGACAACCCAGAGCTGAAACCAGGAATCAAAGGTGCAGTGCTACACACTCCTGTGTGCTTTCGTTGGAACAGTTACCCACTCCTGGTTCCATAACCATGGTGTCGTTCCCCCAACTCAATCAATAAAAAAAAAAAAGTAGGGCTGTCAGCATTAATGCGATTAAGGGCCAATCATAACGCGTTAATTATTTATTTATTTATTTATTTATTTATTTATTTTTAAATCGCATTAATCGCATGCGATTAATTTATTAATTTATTTTACACTTCACTCGGCTTCGCGTCGTGCCTAACAGGCTACTATTCTGACCATTTGCCGCACCGTTACTTCTCATCAAGCTGCGATATTTCCTCCTGCTGCAGGCTGCAGCATGATGGAGAAACACAGCAGCAACACAGTTCTGAATATCGCTTTTTATTTTCTAAAACTCCCGGACGGCTCGTAGACAAGTCAAAAGCCATATGCACATTGTGTAAAGCCGAATTACAATATCACCGAAGCATGTGGAGTTTGAGCTACCACCTACGGAGCTAAGCACAGTTAACGTGATGCTACCCGCTAGCATGCTACCCACTCAGGCAAAGCAGTATTTAGAGAGTGCTACTTGCTGACCTGTGGATGAAACTAAATCCCAAAAAATGACTACAGCACTTGCGAAATGGGTGGTAACTAACTGCAGACCTGTCAGCATCGTAGAAGACTTGGGTCTTAAAGATGTACTACGGTTGGCATGTTCTGACCCGTCTCGTTGCCGTCGAGGGGGACAGCAGCCACACACAGCCTGTACGACACGGAGAAAGCAGCCACACTGGAACTGCTGCAAGGTGCTGCAAACGCTGTCTCATTAACGGCGGATCACTGGACCTCAGTGAGGAATCAACATTATTTAGGAGTTACTAAACACTATAGTGACTCTGGTAAGGATAGGGATTCTTAGTTTTTTAGTTAGGTACTTGGAGGAATTGTGCATTAATGACAGATTCACACATTTTTCTTTTGTTTACAGTAAATAAATAATTACAAATCTTAAAGTCAAGTTCATAAAGTAACTTTCTTTTTGTATTCATTTGATTCCCAATCAAGATCCACTGGTAAGAATTGCTTTCCATTGTTAATATGTACTTAAAAACTGTTCTGGAATGCAAAATAATAGAATTTTAAAATTATTAAATATGCGATTAATCACAATTAACTACAGAAATTCAGCGATGAATCGCTGTCAAATTCGGGCTGTCAAATGATTATTTGACAGCCCGAATAAAAAGTAAACAAAAGATGAGCTGTACTCAAAAAACTAAAAAAAATGAAAACTACCACTTGACTCAAGCCTATTAATTAATCCTAAACTAAATTATAACTCGTTTGAAAGCCTTGTTCTAAATCTTTCACATCCAATCTGGAAAACATTACAGCCAATTCTATTTGTTGTTGTTTACCACACAGGTCCGGTATTCTGAATTTGTATGTGAATTCTCAGAGTTTTTATCAAGTTTAGTCCTTAAATCAGACAAAGTACTTAATGTAGGTGATTTTAATATCCATGTGGACGTTGACAACGACAGCCTTAGTATTGCAATTATCTCACTTCTAGATTCAATTGGTTTCAGTCTGAGTGTGCATAAGGCCACTCACTGTTTTAACCACACCCTTGACCTTCTGCTGGCATATGGCATCAAAATTGAAGATTTAATAGTATTTCCACAGAATCCTTTATTATCAGGCCATTCTTTAATAACTTTTGAATTCTTACTACCCGACTATACACCATAATTAAAGTTTCTACATTAAATGTTTATCTGGTAGTGCTATAGCTAAACTCATGGAAGTAATTCCAATGACATTTAATTCAGTGCCATGGCTTAATATAACAGAGAACTTCTATGTTAACTTTAGTCCTTCAGTGCTACGGCCTGCCTACAGACAACTTTAGACTCTGTTGCTCCTCTCAAAAAGAAGATGATGAAACAAAGGAAACTAGCACCTTGGTATAACTCCCAAACCACAACATATCTCACGAAAACTTGAAAGTAAATGGTGTTCAACCAATCTGAAAGAATCTCGTTTAGACTGGCAAGACAGTCTGAAAACATAAAGGAAGACCTTCAGAAATGCCAGAGCAGCCTATTACTCATCATTAAGAACAACTAAGGTTTCTTTTCAGCACTGTAGCCAGGCTGACCATCTATTCCCCTAGCTCTGAGTGTGACGACTTCATGAGTTTCTTTAATGATAAAATTATAACAATTAGGGATACAATTCATCACTTCCTGACCTCAACTTCTAACAGTTTATCTTTAAAAACACAGGACCGCTAGACACAGCTTTAAGACCTGACATATACTTAGACAGCTGTTCTCCTATTGACCTTCACCAATTAACCCAAAAGATTTCTTCAGCTAAGCCATCTACCTGTCTCTTAGACCCCATCCAAGGATTTTTTTCCTTGCTAATGTTGCACCAAATGTTTGGTCGTGGGAAATTGTTGGGTCTTTGTAAATTATAGTGTGTCTAGACCTACTCTATCTGTAAAGTGTCTTGAGAAAACTTTTATGATTTGATACTATAAATACAATTGAAATTGAAATGAAAATTGATTTAGTAAACCAGCATTTCAATCTGTACTTGTACTATGGCACCTGCACGATGCTTACCAGTGATGTTGTATGGTTTCAGCAGGTCTATCTGTAGGTATGGACTTTGTGTGTTGCTAGCGTGTCCCTCAGGGCTCCGCTGTGGTAGGTCCTTATATTCCTCAGGCTCTGGACTCCAGCCCTGCAGATACATGTTTTGCAGATTACATGTAATGTTATTGTTGCATGTTAAAGACTTGCAAGCGATACTTTCATTAGGACCTTTGTATAAATACAGAGTTGGTGATGTAAAGAGGAAAATACTGTGCATTGACAATATAACACCATGTCATTGAGTCTTTGTCAACCATAGTTATTTGGTTTTAAAGCACTTTCGCATTAATAGGTGTCAAGTTGGATATACAGCTTAGTATATACAGCAACCAAAGTGTACAATAAATACAAATAAAATCATTGAAAATGATGATGCAGAAGAAACAAGATTGCACTTCATCTTGAGGTTGGACATAAATGTCTGTACCAAAGTTTATGGCAAGGTGTCAAGTCTTTTCACTAAAAACCAAAAGTGTAATACTGCTGCTGACACAAGAGGTAAAGTCAGAGGATCACCAAGGACATTCAGATTCATCCCCAGGAGACCTTGAATGTCTGTGCCAAATGCCATGGTAAAAAAATAAATAATAAATATTACAGTCTGGAGTGGTCTAGGTACTGACTGACCGACTAACCAACCAACCAACATTGCCATCCCTTGAGCCTTGAATCTTCAGGCCCAGGAGACCATGTTAGCAATTCAGTGGTCAGAGGCAGAAAGTGCACATGATGAGTGTGAAGAGCAGGCATGGTCAGTTAAAAAAAACACCAGAGACACAAAATAACACCCAAAATCCCAGAAAAAGTGTTTATTTCATAATATGGGCACTTTAAAAACTCAGTTTAAATTTAGTAAAAAAATATTTTTTTGGAGCTAGTGGGGATTTAGCAGCATTGCTCGAAGACATTTCACCAGGATTAACAGTATAAAGTCTGGTCATATTGTATAAATCTATCTGCAAAGTGTACTGTACCTGGAGGTCCCTATGGGGGTCCCACCCATGGAGGCGACCTGCCTCAGGGGGGTGACCAGTCTGCTGTGACGAGGCACTGAAACTGGAGGCTGGGAGAGTCTGAACACCCAGAGGAACCCAACACTCATCTGAACAGAGGAGGAGAGGAGTTGAGATTCCAAGAAAAAAAGTGGAAATAGATAAACCCTAGAATAATAATCATAGATGCTTAATAAAAGCTTATATGCTCTATAGAGCTTATAACACTATAAACCTGTGAAATGGTATGAGAAAAACACAAACCTCCAGGAGGAAGTGGATATGTGGGAACAAGAGGTGTAGTGTCTTCTGCTGGCTTGGTGGTCACAGTGACAGGGCTTATTGTCACAGGAATGTTGTCAATTCCTTCTACAGAGCAGTTGTAGAATCAAAAGATTAATGTCATAAAACATTCACTTTATTATCGCAATGTTTGCAAGAATGAACTGGACCGTATATATGGAGTGGCTGCAATTTTCTTGTTAAGGAACTAAATGAGTAGGATCTTTATCTAGATTTTGTTTTACTAATCCTCTCTTTTCATCTCATTTCTTCATCTTCAAAAGCTCTTGGTGCATCTTTAAGTTTATACAAAAGTAAAAATACTACGACTACTACTACAGTTACATATTCTGGCACAAAACCCTGAGCAATTTCTATCAGGTTTGAGATGTTTGACTCCGCAGGTAGTGTTTGATATACTGTTGGGTCTCTTGTCAACTACCATTTTCTTGTTTAGAGTTTTCTTTAGCAGGTACAGTAACGGTAAAATGTGGGATATGTCTGTGGTCAGAAGAAGAGGGGAGTAAGGGTTCTTCTTCTTCTTTCTATAATTTAATGGGATCAACGTCATCTCTGACATTAATGATCACTCAGTGGCAACATTAGTAGCCATGGAGTGCAGTACGTTGTTTATAATTGGTGAATGGAAATACTTTCATTCATCATTAAACAGGAAGACATTTATTTAGTGTAGATAGCAGAACAACGGTTATGATTTTACCTTGGCAGTAACAACACCTGTCTCCCTCTCCAGGCACCAGACTTTGGCCCTGCACAAACAAAAGAACAATCACCATTGGACTCAATCGTACGTGTTGTAGAGTTGCTATGAGACACAATTATGTAGAGGAAAAGCAAAGGCTGCAGAGGAAGCAGAGCTGTGGACAATGGCGGGTGAATTTGGATTGGACTGTTTACATGAGATAAGATTAAAATACAGATGCCTTTAAGCACATATACTCACATACTCAACTAAATATGCAAATGTACCAATGTACTGCATCATATTTCTGTAAGGCACGGGCACAGACTCAAGCATATACAGTAAGTGCAGTCACTTGAATAACAACACACGCACTTATAATCTTACCTGTGGACATCCACTGACAGCGTATGGACAGTAGGGGGAACACTGCACTTTAAGGTTGGGCAGACAGTGACATAACTGGCAGTGGTCTGACTTCCATCTGTCTCCCACAGCATGGGACTGACCCTGGTACTCACACTCATCACAGGGGTCTGTCTGGCACCTACACACACACACACACACACACACACACACACACACACACACACACACACACACACACACACACACACACACACACACACACACACACACACACACACACACACACACACACACACACACACAATGTATACATGAGTAATGGAATGCACGTGTGTTTGCTCATAAGTGCATGGTGTTAGACACTAAGACAGTAGTAGTAGTGGAAAAGTCAAGTAGTAGAAACATTAAAAGTAGTTAACAGTCCCATGAGGAGAGGGCTACATACCGACGGGCTTTCCTGTAAATTCCTCTACACGTTCTCCCGTCTCCATGCTTGATGGGGTTGTTTGGGCTGCGGAACGACCACTGGACACTCTGGACACCACAGGGCCCCAAACACTCTCCCCACTCAGACCATGATGACCAGCCACAGTCCACTGCAGTATTACAAAACTCACTGTGTGGGATTGCTCAGTATTTAAGGTAAGAACAATACCCAGTTTGTGGGCAAAAGTCAACTGTGGATTTGATGTTGATCTTGAAATGAAACAACATATTCTGTGTATTTGAAATACTCACCTGAACAGTCTGGGTTAGGCTGGCATCTCTGAGGCCTTCCTCTCTCACAAACACAAATCTCACAGTCCACCTTCATCTGCTGGCCGGGCCAGTAGCGCACACCTGCCACCTCACACACACACTCCTCTGGTAACACACATTGTTGCTTATGGCTCATCACCAGGCCCTCTGGACACCAACAACCTGGAGTTAGGGACAAGTTGATTGTGAGAAAAAGTCTTGTGAGAGAAATGTTGACAATTTTAAAATGGCAAGAAGCAACCATTTATTTTAGAGCACAAGATATTCCAGATTTCTTCTGACTGACCTGAGGAGCAGGGTGCTATTGAATCACAGGTCGTCCCACTGCTGATGTGGGCACAGGACACTGGGCAGGGAGCACAGCTGTGTCTCACCAGCCCAGTGGGACAGCTGGTGTTGGCACATCCATCGTCAGGACAACGCTCTGGAGTAGGACGGGGAAGAAAAGGAGAATAGTTCTTCTTTTTTTTTTTTAAATCATTTATTCCTTCTTAGCATTCACACTTTCTTTACTACTCTTCACATTTTTTTGTTCAATTTTTGCATTTTGAAACAGCACTATCATATGAAAAATACATTGCCAACATTTTAAGATTACATCAATTTCTATCAAGAGTTTCTTTTAATAATAATTTCTTTCTTCATAAAAATTATACGCAGATTGATTTGGTCGAAAAACATCTGTTCTTACTAAAACGGCTATATTTTCTCTCTTACCTCTAGTGTCCTGTCCCTTATTATTGTACAAGACAGTCATTTCTATCCATTCTGACCAGTGTGTTTTAGCCAAGTCAGTATTATTTATTTCAGTTCAACGTTAGTTTACAGACAGCTCTTACTGATTTCCATGGGTAGGTTGGATGGTCCAGGGAGCTGGGAACAGTCTTGGCCTCCGTAGCGAGGAGGGATGCAGCCTCTGTGTCTGACCTGCACTCCACCACATCCGCTGGAACAGTTCGACCAGCTCGACCATGGCAGCCACTGACCAGCCACTGGAGAGGGAAGAGCATCACAATTTAGAAACAAATTATTTGTTATATGTAAGTACTGTACATATTATAAACTATGCATCAAGACTTTAAGAATGTTTATTTTTGAAAAAATAAATTCTTCTTTTAGCTCATGTCATCTCCTTACCAGGGCATGTAATGTTAAAGCACTGCTGCCTCTGAAAGTCCTGTCCCCGACAGTGGCGCAGTGGATCTCCTGGAGGGCAGGTTCTCTGCCTGCTCATGGAGCCCGTACCACAGGAGGTGCTGCAAGGGCACCACGGACCCCAGGAGCTCCAGCTTCTACAGTCCTGCTCATCAGTGGGGACTCCAAGTGGTGCTAGTGAGGAGTCTGGGCAGTCTACCACACCATTACACACCTAAGTAATAGAGTGGGGTTAGGGAACAGGAATGTATGTGAGGGGGGGGAAGCCCATTGTTGCTACATTTATAATGTAATATCATTTTTAATGCCAACATTTCTTTAACTTAATGAAATAAATGGAATGTTTTCTATAGTGCATACTGATGATGACTAACCAAGATGACTGCTAATTAAAGGTCCCATATTGTAAAAAGTGAGATTTACATGTCTTTTTTATTATAAATCAGGTTGAGATGCTATATTAATACTGTGAAAGTATCAAAACTCTCAATCCACAGAGAAATGCACACAGCCTGTATCCAGAAACTGTGCCGAGGACTGTAAGGTTGTGATGTCACAACTTCACTACGGTAGAAAGTGATGCTTTAGTGCCGTTACAGCCATTCCCTGGGTGCAATAACGGTGCAGACACTGTGAGCGTGGATGCAGAAGACCCTAAAAAGCTGACCAATCAAAATAGACTGGGCTTTTTTGGGATGGGGGGCTTAAAGATACAGGTGCTTAAAGGTGCAGTAGGTAAGCCTTTAAAAATAACTTTGTCATATTTGCTGAAACTGACCCTATGTTCCAGTAGAACTACATGAAGCAGGTCATTTAAAAAAAAAAAAATAGCCTGTAGTGTGATTTGTAAAAATCCACCGCTCCCTGTTGAGATGCACCAATCAGGGCCAGGGGGGGATGTCTAACTGCGTGTCAATCACTGCTCATGCACACACATTAATTCTCCCTTGTGAGGGGAGGGGCTTAGGAGACCGTTTTGGGCTTCAGCAGAAAGGGGGGGAGGGACTGAGAAGTTGTTGATGTTCAAATTTTTTGGCTAAGTCCTGGATCTTCACAATCCTACCTACGGCACCTTTAAACGGATCGTTTCAGACAAAGGGTGAATACAGGTATATTCAGACAGACAGTATGAGAAAAATGAAGGCATTTAAACACCGTAGAAACCCAAAATAAAAATATGAACTTGAAAATGAGCATAATAGGTCCCCTTTAAACCATATAATCATATGTTTTTTGTTTTCTTAATTTTTAAAAGGTAATCATTTTAAGAAAAACATTTTTTTTTGTAAACAACAAGAATTTTAGAAACTTTCTGGACAATATAAAACTGTCTAATTATTTCTAGGCCTTCACCGCCTGTGAGGAAATCCTGTCCAAATACACAAAAGTGCTAGTAGAAGATGCAATTATGCAATGCAACAACTGGAACTTCCTCTAACATTATGGTAGAAAAGAGGATGTTATAATTTTTCTTACCTATTCAATCACCCACTATTAACTAAATATGTAAAGCTTGGCTTGCTGGTGGAGGATATCATGTCAGTCTTAGACGTACCATGTTAAAGGGGACACAGGATCCATCCATACAGGTAAATTCTGGGCAGAGGACAGTGGTGTTCCTACTGCCAGGTGGCACTGGTAAGACGGTTTTATCTGGATAGAGCAAGATTTCAAAATTATTATTAAACATGTCAGAGATTACAAGATCTGTCACCATCAAATGTTGTGACTATGGCAGACTGGGATGTTCCCTGCCTTCAAGTTTCCTTCCTTTATTTCTTCCTCTCTCTATGCTTCCCTTTCTTCATTTCTTCTTTGCTTTCCTTTTGTATTCCCTATCTTCCACTCTTTGAACACAACAATGAACATTTTGTAAGGTTATCTGTAGTCCATGCTCCATCTCTTCAATCTGTCCTCGCTTCTATTCTCACCTCTCTCTTCTCCTTATCTCATGAGAACTCACCACACAATAACTCGTCCTCGCCACGTGGACAGTCTGGAATGCCGTTACACACTTGTGACATGTTCACACAGGTGCGGTTGTCACATAGGAAGCTGCCTGGACAGGGAGGTATTCGAGTAGAGCCTAGTATTCAGCGAGAATTAGTGTCAGTCTCCATTAACACGTCTTTAGACAAAGACTGTTTGTTGCCTGATGACATGAATTTTTTTGTTGTTGTCATTTTGCACCTTTCCATTTGTATTAAAAGTAACTTACCACAGTTATCAATACTCTCATCTGAGGCATCCCTGCAGTGTGGGGTTCCGTCACAGAGCTGCTGGTAGTCCACACACTGGTCCCCACTAAGACAAGGCACCTGGCCAGGGCCACAGGGGGCGTTACACTCATGCTCATCACTACCATCCATACAGTCTGTTTCCCCATCACAATGCCAGGCCTTAGGCACACACTGCCAACCAGTGGCACAGCTGAACTCATAGGACCTACAAGCTGGAGAAACAGGGGTGTATAAGAGAAACACTGAATACTGAAGAATATCCTAAACAAAAATTTCTGAATCATGACTATCCTTACCTGGAGTGGGCATAGTTGGGGTGACAGGTGAGGGTGACGGTGTTATGATAACAGTGTAGCAGTTGGTTCTGTTCTCATCGTCTCCACCTGGACAGTCTGTTTTTCCATCACACAACTTTGTGGTGGCAACACATGTACCGTCACTACAGGCAAACTGGTCAGGAGCACAAGTCACTGCCAGTAACAAAAAGGATGACATTTGATCACGGATTTAAACCATGCAGAATGGCTTTGGGCAAAAACACATTTAACTTATAACCAACACAATTAAATGCTGTATGAATGTGTGTACCTTTACTTGGACAGATAGCTTCGTCTGTTCCAGAGGGGCAGTCTCTGTGTCCGTTACACACGCTGTCTGCAGGGACACACAGGTCCCCGGGGCACTGAAACTCCCCTGGTGCACACACACACCTATAACCAGCCAAAACATTTAGATTATGATTATGATTACCATTAGTCATTTATTTGATGTAACTTTCTTAAAATATTGTTGAGGGTCTCCAATATTAGTGACCTTCAGGACAAACTCTTCAAAGCATATTCATAAATGCGAGTCCATTTAACCATTGACACTCCCAAATACCAACGTTCAGCAGATCTAAAAAACACACCCCCTCTCATCACTGAGATCCCCACAGTCATCATGTCCATCACAGCGGTGGAGGTAGAGAATGCAACGTCCTCCGGCGCACAGGAATTCCCCCTCATCACACACCACTCCGCAGTCTGGACCAACAAAAGTACAGTTCATCACATAGTAACATACATTCCGTAGAGAAAAGTAATCATGCAAGTACGCCCACATGTAAAAACACAGAAAACAAGACACAATTTACTAAATTGTTTAAAGAATGCTGTGCTTGATTACATTTGCTGACGATGTACCTTACATGATAAAGTCTGTGAATAACAGTATATTGCTCATTAGAGTTTTTGATAGAGCACCTTTCTTTGATAAAGTCATGTTTTTTGTTTGATAGTTTGTCAATAAAGCTGACTCTGTATAGTGTATATTGCTGGATAGAGTGAGAGATCACCTTGCTCATCAGACCCATCAGCGAAACCACAGTCCAGCCGTCCGTCACACACACGGCTGGCTGGCAGGCACTTTCCATTGGCACACTGAAACTCCCCCGGTGGGCACAGGGGGATGGGGGTGGCAGGTCCGCAGAACTCTTCATCTGATTGGTCACCACAGTCTGGGTGGCCATCACAACGCAGAGCCAGGTTCAAACATGGTCCGCTGTAGAGATTCGGGTCAATTCACTTTATTCACTACAGGGATTTCATTCTAGCAGCAAAGTGCAAAAAACATTTGACAATCTGTTGGAAGTTAACATGCTGATGTTTAGCATGTCAATGCACATTACCAAGTTAACATTCTGGGATGTAGCTTACATATAATGTTAAGGTTAAAATATTAGTGTGATAATATGCTAGCATGCCAACACTTACATTCTAAACTTTGTTCAACATGCCTGAGCAGAGCCTTTAAAGCCACCGTTAATAACTTAAAAAAAAAAAAAAACATTTGCAAACTGTCACTATATTTTGACAGTATGGATCAAGATTCTGTTACTGTATTGTCTGTTTTTCGTCTCAAATGTTTTCAGAAACATATATTTCATGGGTGCCCAGATAGCTCAGTTGGTAGAGCGGGCGCCCATATATAGAGGTTTACTCCTTGATGCAGGGGGCCGGGGTTCGACTCTGGCCTGTGTGCTGCATGTCATTCCCCCTCTCTCTCCCCTTTCATGTCTTCAGCTGTCCTATCAAAATAATGGCCAAAAAATTATCTTAAAAAAAAAATATACATTTAGTGTACTGTTTAGCTGTTAAATGAGGAAGTTTGCTCCGGATGTTCAGCATGACTTCGTGGTTGATTCGTCATCGTATCTGATCTTAATTCCTTAGTTACTAGTCTTCCTCAATATATCCACACGTAGAAATTGTGCATGGTGATAAACTAAAGTGAGTTTGGATTCACCTTGGTGTGCTGGTACAGCGGAATTGGTCTGGAGAGCAGGTGGCTGGGCAGATCTCATCTGAACCGTCACCACAGTCATTCTCGTTGTCACACACCCACTGGGAGGGGATGCAGCGCCCCCCTGCACAGGTAAACTCTGAGTCCAGACAAGGTGGGGGGGCAGGAGAGCAAGCCACACCTTTACACTGCCACACACCATCCACACAGGAACTGGACACGCAAAGGCAAAGAAACCCCTCTGATTTCAATTTTAATTGTTATAGGAAAGGGAGTGGAATATACATTATTAAGCGTTTAATTTGACTGACCAGTTTTGGCAGTGTTGAGTGATGGTAGATCCAGGTGGAAACATGGAGCCCTCCCACTCACATGGACACTTAATGGGAACTACACAGCTGTCGCCTGTAAAACAGAAAACACTGACAATTCTTCTAGAGCTTTGCCAGTTGTAAGGCAAGAAAGTTAGTCCTGAGGATGACTCAAGACAAAAAGAATAATGGACTCATTCAAATCAAGAGACTTTCTTTTATGCCATCTTGTTTGCAAATTTGACATTTTGCTATGAGGGTAGAATGGCGGCAATGTTCATGGTGTGTCCAAAACAAAAAGGGTTCATCTGCTAGGAAGCATGGAAGTGTTCAGTGGATTCTGTCCATTATATTTTGATGTTCTGGCCTATTGGTGGTGCCAGAGAAAATATCAAGGAGTCACCAAAATTATTTTGAATTGACTCAACTTTTGGAGAAATGCAACCCCACGTCACGCTGCGCTGGCCAATCATGTAACTGGAGATCAGACTTGTCGGTGTGTTTTGAGCTGTGGTTTGAGGCGGTGTAAGAATCCCATACAGTAAAGTCTCACTTTGCCAGACCTTCCTCCACAGCGCTGCGGAGGAAGGTCTGGCTAGTCCACACAGCATTCCGCGATGGGAGAAAAACATGCTCTGGTTTATTGGCATTTCTTTAAACTAGGGCTGTCAAATGATTAATTTTTTTTTTTTTTTAATCGTGATTAATCACTGAATTTATATAGTTAATCGCGATTAATTGCATATATTATCACATGATTAAAATTCTATTATTTTGCATTTCAGAACAGTTTTTAAGTGCATATGGAAAGCAATTTGTGATTAATCGCATATTTAATAATTTAAAAATTCTATTATTTTGCATTTCAGAACTGTTTTTAAGTACATATTAACAATGGAAAGAAATTCTTACCAGTGTATCTTGATTGGGAATCAAATGAATGCAAAGAAAGTTACTTTATGAACTTGATTTTAAGATTTGTATTTGTTATTATTATTTACTGTAAACAAAAGAAAAATGTGTGAATCTGTCATTAATGCACAATTCCTCCAAGTACCTAACTAAAAAACTAAGAATCCCTATCCTTACCAGAGTCACTATAGTGTTTAGTAACTCCTAAATAATGTTGATTCCTCACTGAGGTCCAGTGATCCGCCGTTAATGAGACAGCGTTTGCAGCACCTTGCAGCAGTTCCAGTGTGGCTGCTTTCTCCGTGTCGTACAGGCTGTGTGTGGGGCTGCTGTCCCCCTCGACGGCAACGAGACGGGTCAGAACACGCCAACCGTAGTACATCTTTACGACCCGAGTCTTCTACGATGCTGACAGGTCTGCAGTTAGTTACCACCCATTTCGCAAGTGCTGTAGTCATTTTTTGGGATTTAGTTTCATCCACAGGTCAGCAAGTAGCACTCTCTAAATACTGCTTTGCCTGAGTGGGTAGCATGCTAGCGGGTAGCATCAACCTGAGTCACGTTAATTAGCTCGTAGGTGGTAGCTCAAGCTTGACGTGCTTCGGTGATATTTTAATTCGGCTTTACACAATGTGTATATGGCTTTTGACTTGTCTACGAGCCGTCTGGGAGTTTTAGAAAATAAAAAGCGACATTCAGAACTGTGTTGCTGCGGTGCTAATCGCCAGACAGAGCCCCGGAGCCTCTGCAAAATAGCCTCGGGATGGAACTTGTTTTGGTAGAACGTGTGTACGTTCAAAAGTAGTTTTAGGCGTGCGAGAGAAAACTCAGACTGGACAGATAGTCTAGCTAGCTGTCTGGATTTACCCTGCAGAGATCTGAGGAGCAGTTAACCATAGTCCTCACGAATATACTGGTAAATTTTAAATTCCAACAAAAAGAAAGCGGAAGGTAACGGACATCCAGCCGTGGATATAGACTACGTACAGGAAACAGGAAACATCACTGCCTTTATTGCTGCTACAAGAAAAAACACTGAGGGTAAAAAACGAAACACAAGCACCGAACCTCCTGGGAGTTTGTGTAATAGCTGAATGTTTCCTGCAACAACAAATCACTCGCTATATTTCACTCGTCTATTTTCTTTCTCTCTCTCCTTTGAAACAAAGCTGCCTTCAAGTGCAGTCGGAAATGTTGATATCTATAAACAAACGGACGGATTCCGTAACTGTGAAATATAAAGTCTATTTGTACTTTGTTGGGGTTTTAAAGAACATAACAGGACGTCACACAAATTGGCCATTTCATTTCACTGTGGAAAATCGCCAGATCGCTTGACAAGTGTTTGTCAAGGGGAACTTTAGAAGCGAATCTGACGATCCGTAAGTTACACAAATATGCTGATAAGTACAGTATATACAGATGCTACTCCAAAGTGTATATCACCCTCTGTGGTTCAGGATTAGTTTGGTAAATCTGGCTTACCGTGTCGGACCGTGCTAGCAGGGCAGAAGCAGCCCTCCACACAGGACAGAGCGCCACACTGGGTGTGTAGACTCTGCTGAACACTGGGACATGATGGAGAGCAAGCCGGACCACAGGGATCATACACCATCCCGTTCTCACATTGCAGAGCTGCAGTGAATAAAGGAAACAGAGACTATAAATTTAAAAAGCAGCAAGACCAGGTTAGAAAAAAAGGTTACAGAAAAACAGGAGTAAAGGTGCACGTGCTGAAGATTGACTGTGTGAGTGTGGGAGTGTGTGGGCATTGCGAGTCTTTGACATACGACAGAGCTCTTGGGACCTCCAGCGGATGTAAACCCCTCTGCGGTTACACTCTTCAGCATAGGCAGCAATGGCTGTACAGAGACACTCACAGTCCCCACCTGAGTCACAGCTAAAACACACACACACACACACACACACACACACAAATGAATGATGTTTGATGATAAAATATGAACATATTATACCCTGTACACTTTTTACCACTAGTAGCAATGTTTTGGTGCTCAAATATATAACTGTTTGTGTACAAGCACGCTTATGAAGAAGCACATATGAAGAAGCACATGCATGCTCATGCACGAGAAGATGGAGAAAAACACATTTCTGCTGATTGAAGGGCAGTTATGCATATTCCCAGTTGGTGGCAGAAATGGACCACAATTGTTACCAATATATCAATAAACAGAAGAGGCATCCCATTTTGAAACTTAAAGTATGTTTTAAAACATTAGAAAACAAATTCATTCAACATGTTTTTTAGAATTTAAAAAAAAAAAAAGGTACACATCTCTTCCGACTACACCATGATAAACATGAAATATATATATATATATCTTGAAGCGGCACTTTTATATTGCTCTTTGTAGTTTTGCTTTTTTAAAGCTAATGTTCTTGGACTTACTACTTTGCACCTTCAGGGTTGAAAGCACTTAATTGGAAGTCGCTTTGGATATAAGCGTCAGCTATATGACATGTAATGTAATGTAATAATGTGTAGGATCTTCCTAAAAAACAATGTATAGACCCGTACAACAATAATCCCTCTCAATCATCACTTATGACGTACTAGAAGTGTTTAAAGGTGTCTGTATCTGGAGAGACCCTGCCCTCTGCCAGTATTTGCTCTTTTCTTATTATTTTGTGGTACGTGGGACGTTTATGGGCGTCAGCAGAGAGCCTATGGGCCCCAAGTGTGCGTGTAACCCCCAGCAAATAACAGCGTGCAGGGTCTGATACCGACGCACAAGTCACCCAGAGGAGACCTTTGCTTTGTGCTGTCGGTCGGTGTGTCTCTTTATCTGACACAGAAAGCCATTTATTTCCAATGAAGCATCATGCATAACGCACAGATACTGTACATAGTAGATTACATATTCAAAAGATAATTTCGAGAAACTGTAGTACGGTGTAGATTAGCGCTGTCACTCACCCACAAGCATCAAAGACACACCAGTCATAATACTGCTGGAAGGGCACTTCAGGGTGGCACTGAGAAAAGAGCTCCTGAGTCAGTACGGCACACCTTTTTCTGGCCCAGGTCACCCTGTGGGGGTTCAGCTGAACAACACAATGAGAGATAAGTTAGTTTTCTTTGGCATGTGTGTGTATGAGAAAGAGAGAGCAAAAGATAGTTCATCATCAAAACTGGGTTTTCAACAATGTGTCTGTATTGAACTCACAGCACAAGGGTCTCGGAGGTCCTGGTCTGCCACGTCAGGGCAGGAGGGGCTGACCTTCCAGGAGTTACCAAACAGCTCTGCTGTAGACTCCACAATACCCTGCCGTGTAGTAAAGTCATTCTCGGTGTCCCCGTCAAAGTTACCGCACAGGCCCCCGACCCGACCCCGCAGGTGGGCTTCCAGACGCACATATACACGCATACCTGAAGACAACATGTGGAATGCCAACAACATTACCACTGATTTGTTAAATACGTCACGTTAAATAACCTTAAAGCATTTACAGCCTCAGACATATGCTTGGAGAACTATTTGCCTCTCCAATACATTTCTACAATAAAAATGGCTTATCTATAGAAAATTTATATTTTGGCAATAATAAGAAAGCCATATGAGGATTAATGAATAAGTAAAAAAAATAAAATGACTGCCTCACAGTTGTATGCCTCCGCCGCCAACCAATCAAGTTGCAGTTTACATCCATGTGATATGAATACAATATGTAGTGAAGACTTTAATATGTAGTGAAGGAATTTGATAAAAAAGGTATTAGCGTATTTTTGGGCAAAATGTAAGTGTTCAATATATTTAACTTATACCATTCCAGTGAATAATTTCCAGTGAGAAACATGCTGTCTTAATTTTTTGCAGACGAGTACAGTGGACTGATAGTGAGCTTTGTCACGTTGTGCAACGACAATCACCTGAAGCTCAATATCAGCAAACCCAATGAGCTGCTGGTGAACTACCAGAGGAACAGGATAAAACACAACGTTGTAGGCATGACAGTAGACAATGCTACAAATTCTAAAATGTGGATGCTTCACACACATCTTCAACCTGGCAGCACAGAAGAGCTATACAATTGCCATCGTTTCAATGTGGGCCCTCAAGATTAGTGTCACTAATTCAGTATCCGACCAAATGTGAAATACGATCAAGGTCAATCGCCCCTTCTATTCCTGAGTTATGGCATTGAATAATGACTATAATAAACTGTCATCACGTCATCATTTTAGCCATCTGTGTGAAATGTCATAATTTGCATATGAATTCTTGAGTTATGGCCATTCACGTGTTTTGTAATGTTACAGTGACCTTGAACTTTGACCACCAAAATCTAATCAGTTCATCCTTGAGTACAGGTGGATGTTTGTGCCAAATTTGAAAAAGAAAACTCCCTCAAGGCCTTGAGATATCGCATTCGCAAAAATGGGACGGACAATCGGAAGGACGAGCAGACCGAAGGCATAATGCTTCCGGCCATGGCGCGGAGGCATAAAAACAACATCCACGAACAAATGACTAGAAAGACACATGACACTGAGCATGAAAAGGTGTAGTGAGAGATTATTTAAGGTTGTAGAAGTTGATGTGTGTGTATCTTACCTCCATCCCATAGCAGAGTGACCCCCAGTTGGGAGGAAAGGGAGACAAACAGGCCGACTCTTTCCAAAGTCAGACCACTGCCATTGTAAGACTTTGGCAGACTAACTGGCATCCCATTTACTGTCACTGCTTTACCTGAAGGAAAGAGACAATACAGCTTACATCCTATTACTTCCTACCATCATCCACTGCTTCCCCTATCACACCACCTACCTCTCAGCAGATGTATGACGGTATTTCCCAGGCTGAGGGTGACCGACTTTGTACAGGTGACGCCAGTGCTCCCGCATGGCACATTCTCTGCAATTACACTGAACAAACCACTGCTCTCCCTTGCCAGCACGTATTGGCAGTCGCCCAAGAAAGAGTAACAGCGGCCATCGAATGTCACATAGTGCGGGTCACCTGTTGCCACGCACACACCGGCACAGGCGGACTTGCTGCAGTGCCAGCGGCGCTCCTTACAAACACTGCAGGAACGAATGAAGTATAGTTAAGATACTGTAATTAAATGTTAAAGGGGTGTGGTGCAATGAGATAACTGCATACATTACCATGTGTTACAGTCTTTGGTGATGGTGTCGTTGCTGTAATAAAGTTGACCATTATGGTGACATGGGCACTCGTCTGGCAGAACACATTGATCCCCCTGAGGTAAACCGGGGAAGACATGATGTGCATTAGTCAAAACACAGCCATAAGGGGTCATCGCATTAGGAGTCTATCATCTGTGTTCGCTAATTAATCAGACACAAATCAACCCTATATAATGTCTTATCCATGGTGTTCAACAGCAATGGTGCGATAAATGAGCTGACATTCAGGCATACTGTAGTTCCAACTCATTTCTTGTGTAATCTTGAGGGTTTGCATGAGACAAAATTCAATCCCCTAGACGTGTCCGTTTGGCTGTAATACTCTAGCCTCTTGACCGTCCTGATCTCGCGAGCTCCAGTTTTCCACTCGCAGATCAGTCTGGCATCTTGAGATAGAGAAAATTTGGAGCCGTTCGCCAAACAACCGACCAATCAGCGTTGGTTTTGAGGCGGGTTTAGGTTAGAGATGTTCCGATACCGATACCAGTATCTCCGTATACTGGTATCGGTATACTGCCTAAAATGCCGGTATTGGTATCGGAAAGTACTGGAGTTTATGCACCGATCCAATACCACGTAATAAAGCCCTAAAGAAAATCTACATTAAAGTAGTTTATTTATGTTCTTTTTCCGTTATAACTGACTGTCAAACTGCATAATAAAAGAAAGTTCTGTGGCGTTCATTGTTTGTGTTTGTTCATGTTTCACAAAGAGTTTAACCTGACCCAGACCGACAACAAAGATAGAAATAATATCACATCCATACAGGGATAGTAGTATACAGTTATACAAAGAATAATAAAATATATGACACACTGGTATCGGATCGGTACTCGGTATCGGCTGATACGCAAGTTCAGGTATCAGAATCGGTATCGGGAAGCAAAAAATGGTATTGGACCATCTCTAGTTTAGGTGTGACGCAACGAGAAGAGACTGTTCAGTCTAAACAGCATGGCGGCTTCCACGGATGAGATGAGCGTAGCTATCGCGTAAGTTTTATCCAAATTAGAAAGTATTCCTTCATTGAAAGAAGAGCAAAAAACGGCACTGAAGGCTTTTCTCAGAGGAAAAGATGTTTTTGCTCTTCTCCCGACTGGTTTCGGCAAAAGTTTGATATATCAACTGGCTCCGCTAGTCGTGAAGAAAATTAGCCTCGTGAGACCGCCTGATCTCGCGAGCTATCTGGTGGAGTCAGGTTAGTGATAGACAGATGGTTTATCCAATCAGCTAACCAGGATTTTCGCCCCTTCCCAAAAGTTCTCCAACGGAAAGTTCCCAGATGGATATGCCGAGCAAATGCGAAGCAATCCATCTGGCGGAGTCAGGTTAGTAATACTCCTCCAGCAGCGTGAAACGCCCCCTAAAAAACAGTACATTTAAGCTTATGATGTAATGACACACGTCATAATTAACAAAGCCAAATGGACCAGAAAAATTTAAACTGAAGGTACAAAAGTATTTTCTTCTATTTAACTCAAAAGAATCCTGTGCATTCAGTACAATGATAGTTCTGGACCATGTTAAACCTTTTTTTAGCACAAGCTAGTGGGAAGAAATTGCCAGCCAAGCTTCATCAAAAACAAAACATCCAAATATACCTGTCAGTTATTACCTCCTATTACTCAAAATATAACCTTTCAAACACTTAACGTTATAGCGTAAACCTGCTCTTTTATTATTGTAACAGTGGATTAAATGTCACTGATGGAAGGTGTCACTTGTATTGTTATAGACAAACCAAAACCCTGCAGAGAAATTATCACCACTAACATAAATCACGCTGTGATAAGACAGTAGTCAGTTTACGTTAGCGTCTAGTGCCTTAAAATCAAGTGCGTATTCAGTACGGTCCAGGAACGCTTCACTCACCAACAGAACCAACCAACCCCGTTACGTAGGCTGTGACGTCACTCCAAAATGGCGACTTGCTAGGTAGATAGCTAGCTAGAAATTACGAAAATAATTTTGTCATATCTGTGGTTTTAACAACTTTTTAAAATAAAATGTTAGGCAAGGTGATTTTTTTTATATATGTAGCTACTACCAGTGTGAAAACATGGACGTTTCATTTCCCCTTTAAGTCGCCTAGTCTTTTAGCTTAGGCTAACATTATTATTTTGTTTCACACCCACGAATGTAGTGTTTTGGTTCAGTCCTACTGCTCTATCAACCTTGTTTCATTTCCAGCCGAGGCAGGTAGCTGTTTCCAGCAAAAACCTTCAAATAAATCAACTGTCAACTTACCTGTCTAACGTTGACGCCCAAACATCAAACAGACAAAGTTAGCAACTAGCTAGCTAAGGTAAAGTTAAAGGGTGAACATAGCGGAGCATTTCGTAGCTTGCATTGAAGAGCTAGCTAGATATTTTTCCCCTCGGGAGTTGTGGAGACCAAAACTGAGACACAGCCATCTTCTAACCGTATACAACTAGCTATATTCTCAGAAGGCGAAGCACTGCTACTTGGGCGGAGTGATTAGCGCGACACCTGAAAAGCACTGTTGATACTCTCTGCTCCCCACCACAGGGCTTCTCAGGTGCTGCGAGCAAATCCCTCCACCCAAGTAGCAGAAGTAGCAGTGCTTTGCCTTCTGAGAATGTAGTTCCCAGTATGTATACGGTTAGAAGATGGCTGTGTCTCATGTGACCTTGTTATTTGTACACCCTGTGACTCTACAAATCACAACATGTAAATAGGAACATGTTGGTGTTAGTTTGTCACTTATTGGGAGCAGTAGGCTAGATGGAGCCGGTTACCTCCAGGACCTGTGCTAAGCTAGGCTAGCGGTGGATGCGTCAGACAGAGTTACAACTCGCACAGAGATGAGCAGGGTATGTACGGACTTATCTAACTCTGGGGGATACGGTGAATAAGACATAGTCCCAATAAGTCGCTGTGTTCCTTTAAGGTGACTAAATTGAGTTATTTATTTGGGAAATTGTGACGTGGCCTGCATTGTTGTAAAAATTTGAATTATGTTGGGCACTTATCATTCATTTTCTGCCAGTTACAGATAGGCCTAGTTTAATCTGTCTGGTGGAGCCTGCTAACAGACCATGCAACTGTAAGTACTCTTAATACTCCACAGATCGTTCATAATGGATTAGAGAAGAGAAAACAAGATGTTTTACATTTTCCTAACGGGAGGATGATGAAGACACATTGTCAGCTGCCACAATGGAAGATACAGAGAGGCCTATTGAGGTTTACAACTTACATCTAACAGTCTAACTGATACTGTGTACCTTGATAAAACTTGCAACTTATTTCTTTACACAGAGCAATGCTGGGGATTACGAGGAAGAGGGGCCATCCAATTCCACAGCCTAACTTGGCTCTCTAAGATGTTTAGCATTGGCCCATGACTTGGCCTGGCACTGTGAAATTCTTTGTAATGTTGTGTTTATATAGTTCCCTGTGAAACAGCTGTACAAGGTGTACTTGGAGAAAAAGATTTTTTTAAAAGGTGATCTTGCTGCAGATAAAAACGACAGAATTTGAAATACAACTGCTAGAACATCAGTTAAAGGTGGATGGTTTTACTTGTTTCAACAACACAACAAATATTAAGTACTGCATTTGTACTTGTAGGATAGCCTATATATTCATAAAAAGACTTCATAAAAAAGTCATACTTTTTTTAACACAAGGAGGTAGACTATAGACTATATAGACTATAACACATTGAGAAAAAAAACTTGCTAGCGAGCAGTTTAGGATCTGAGTATGTTGCCATAGTAACTGACTCAGAGTTAAGCTGAACTGGCTTTGTGAAACCGAAAACCCAGAGTTTGCGTCAACTAACTCTGAGTTTTCAAGCTTTTTGAAATGGGGCCCCAATGTAACGCAAATGTCTGTTGAATGTGTGAGCAATTGTTTGTTTACTACTTTAATTTCTGTCTAGTGATAGTATGTCAATTTTGTGTTTTCAGCTTCTCTGCTGCCACATGTGGCTAAATGAAAGAATACATGGAGGTTTGATCTATTAACTAGGAACTTTTTCATTGAAGATATTTAGGTTTAGCTTTACCAGTTGCTGGCTCCTGGTATTGTGCGTATGCTGGCTCACTGTATGGTTTACTCGAAAACTGCAATTGAACAGAGCCTTTTTAAATGTATTAACTACACCTGTGCTTTGCCTACTATGGCAAGTCAAAATGTCTTCTGTGAAAAGGGTTTGTAGTCAACATTTGGTATCTTTCACAAAAACATATCATTCATCCCATATCTGATTAGAGACCAAAATTTAAGTTTTCACTCACTAGTAGCACAGTTCCTCGGGGACAGACACAGCCAGACAGGGGCTCTCTGCAGCTAGGCAGTGGAACACTGGACTCCGACTGTTGGCCAGGAGGGTCCAGGCTGGAGCAGGTGAGGAGGCAGGAGCGTGGAGAGTAGACCAGAGAGCCTGGACACTGGTTCACCTCCTCACAGTGCTCCTCAGTGCAGTTAAACTGCCCTTGCTCACACACACTGTGAAGGGAGAGGAGAAAGAGAGCAGAATAAGAGCTGTCATTGACTGAAAGAAATTAATTGTATGTCAGGTGGGCATGAAAGGCTATTAAAGCATAAATGTTTTAGCAAAAATCATGTTTGTATTTAAACAGTTGTGGATAAATAAAACAAAGTTGAGCATGATACTGAATCTCTGCTGCCTCAAGAAGAGTTAACTTTGGATCATTCAAGTTTCACTTTACACTCTGCTGCTATTCATCACAGCAGTGTCACTTCATCAGCACCACTCACTTTATCAAGTCATTTTGTCTCCAAATACTCTTATATAGTCTCTATTTTCCCTCCTATTTTATATTAGTTAATGTGCTTCTTTTATTTATTTCTGTTACTTTCTATACGTATCTGTATTCATTTCTGTTGTACTGCTGCAACAACCGAATTTCCCCACCGGTGATCAATAAAGGTTCATCATATCTCATCTAAAATGACATAAGACAGCAACAAAATGTGCTATGAGGTGTGATGAAAACCATTTCACTGGAGTCAACAGCCAAGGCTTGTCATTGAAGGTTTCCTCATAGCAATGAATCAGGTCAAGGGACAGTACAGGGGCCAATCTCAGCAGTTTCAACACAGTGAAAATGAGTAATGCAAAGAGAAAAAATGAATAAGTAACTTTCTAACACTACTACTTTGTTAGTAAGTTATTACGAGATGACTCAAACCAATAGAGTGATGATCAATGTGGTTAGTGAAAAGATGCAATGACATCAACCTATCCTGTATCAGGTAGCAGAGTTCTTGCACCATAGGGACTCACTGAGGGATATCATGCTCTCATATATCTATATAGTCATTCAAACACACATTCACACTCAGTGCAAGGCAGGCAATTCTTTAAATAGGGGATACGCTTAAAGCTACTAAGTGTAGACGTTTTATGTGATTATAGCATTCAATTTTACATTACATTACATGTCATTTAGCTGATGCTTTTATCCAAAGCGACTTACAATTGTTATATATCAGAGGTCACACACCTCTGGAGCAACTAGGGGTTAAGTGTCTTCTCAGGGACACATTGGTTGATGGATCGCAGTGGGAATCAAACCTAGATCTCCCACACCAAAGGCATGTGTCATATCCACTGTGCCATCACCACAAAACACCTAGAAAATGCATCCTAAGTAATGGAATGAAATTCAAAAATTCATAATAAAAAAGCTATCATATACCTTTGGGTTAGGGTTATTATAAAACAATAGTACACAAACAGACAGTGACGAATAACGTTCCACATTGTCCTCAAAGTCAAACAGTGACAGACTTAAGACTTTACAGCACTTGATCTGAGTAGATTTAGTCTCCTCTGGGATCAAAGCTCATTCAAAAGTACCAGAACCATGCTCATTAAACTGTGCAATTATTATATTGTAGCTGTGATCTACTGACAATAGGGGAAACATGCTTACACCCTCCGATTCTTTATCACAGTTACCTCAAGATAAAAGCAGCATGTAGATAGACATGAAAGTTTTTATGACGTGCTGTAAAATATCGTCGTTGCAGTTGATTTCACTAAGAGCTTGCACTAAGTTAACCTCTACCATGATGTTTACTTTCGACAAGTTTAGTATGTCTGATTCCTTTAGTTGCAAGAGTACTACATCTGTGCAGTGAAATTCTGCCATTACGAGTCAAAGAAGGTTCTGTGAAATAAGCGGCTCTAAGTAGCAACTAGAAAACTTGAAATTGTGGTTTGGTTTAGTTTTTTCTGTTGCCTTTTATTTTTTGATTCAAAACCAGATTGAACAAATGTTTCAAACCTAAGACATGCAGTGTCAGTCAAAAAAAAGTGACTAAGACGAGTAAGAAGTAGGGGTGGCACAAAAAATCAATATGGCAATATATCATTGTCCTTTGTGCAAAATGAGGATCGATACGCTGGGGCCAAATATTGATATTTAAAATAAAATAAAATAAGGCATGCTAAATAGATTCCCTGCTCCCAGTGTCGCTTCTTCATGGCTCCTAGAGGTGGTGTTTAACAGATAAATGAGGGAAACATGAACAGAAGTTAACTGGCTAAAGAGAAAGAGGTTTTCAACGGGGTGGTGGACATCAGTTGAGGAAAATAAAAGACGTTTAAGTCCAAAGTCTGGATCCATAGTTGCTCTTTAGTTCTGTAATCCTAATTTAAAGACTGAAAAACTTGTGAATAAAGAGACAACCTGCACTCAACCTTTTCACAGGAATGTTGTATTCATAGTAAGACCAATATCATGATGTATCATTTAAGGATTGTCGCAGAATTGCTGTATCATGATATTATCGTTTCGTGAGGTACCCTATGATTCCCACCACTAGTAAGAAATTGAGTATTTTAGCTAGGAAGAACCTGATTCGAACACATTTGTGAAACCTCAGCCACCAGTTGTTCCCTTCTACATACCAGGTGTTACAGTTGTTTTGAATAACAGCTCCAGCCTGGTACGTCTTGTCTCCTTGCACACAGGGGCACATAGTGATGGGCACACACTGGCCCTGCTGGTCCTGCACTAGTCCTGGTTGGCACTGGCAACCTGGAACACACATCCTAAGACCCGTTCCACCACCACCGGCATCGCAGCTCAAGTGGTCTGAACAGGAGACCCCACAGGCACGACCACATTCCTGGTACACCTGACCCCCCGAACACTGGACCGCTGGGAAGACAAGAGAGGAGGAAAGATTTAGAAAAAAGGTAAAACTGCTTGGTGCAGTTTGCGATTTTTTTGTGTGGACATTTCTACAAACTCCATACAGTATTACCATTGTAACCTCTAACCACTTAACCAATGGCCTCCCAACTTACGACAGAAGGTGTGATTGCGCCAGTTGACGACAACGCCCTCCTGTGCACAGTGTCGGGCGTAGGCAGTGAGGATGGTGCAGTGACTGGTCCTCTGTGGAACACAGCCACAAACCTCCCACAGACAGAGACGGAAATAGGGCTCCCTCTCCACCACGTCATGACACATCTACAAAATCAGAGGGGGAGGTGCATGTGCATGGCGAGAGGGAGACAGATTAAGATGAACTCACTCCTAAAATAGTTTAACATTCAATAATTAATTCAATCTTTATTTATCCTCGAGAGATCATTGAGGGGCGACCCTCATTTTCAATGTCATCGAGTCAGATTACAAAGACAAAAACAGAACAACAATCATAAGAAAAATAGAAAGACAATAAAACATTCGGAATTGGAAAATGATTTGATAAATAAATTAGGATAATAGGGATGCAAAAGAAAATACAATTATTTAAAGCAGTAACAAGTAGAAGTTTGCAGGTTTAAAACCAGATTTCAAAATTGTCCAAAAGGCGTCGGGTACACTTAAACTAAAAGCAGTTTTTCCAAGTTCAGAGCGAGCTCGTGGAACATGAAGTAGAAGCCAGTCAGCAGAGCGAGTCTGATAAGTTCTGTAAGATGTCAGTTTTCCAATAAGAGCCTTATAGATAAAGAGATACCAGTGAGTTTCACTCTCATATAAATACAATGATGTGTACCAAAGGCATGACTGGTTATGAATCTCAAGGAGGAGTGATAGACCGAGTCCAGAGATTTAAGAGTTGAAGATGATGCATGTCTATAAATCACATCACCATAGTTCAAGACATCAATGTGAAATTTGAAGGAGAGCTTTTTGTCAATCCAGATGCCAAGATATTTATAACCTGTGACTCTCTCAATCGGAGGTCCACTCATAGTGGAAATATTAAGGTTAGAAAAATCTATAGCTCTGGATCTGGAAGAAAGCATAAACTTTCTTTTATCAGCGTTTAGCACAAGTCTTAGTTCTTTAAGAGCCTCTTGCAGAATATTAAAGGAACGCTGTATGTTTTCAATTGCTAGATGAACAGACTCAGCAACATAATACAGCACTGTGTCATCCGCATACAGATGGGCATGACAGTTTACCAAAGATGAGATTGTATTATTGATATACATGGTGAAAAGAACTGGACCTAAAATTGAGCCCTGTGGAACACCTTTTTAACTGATAAAAACTCCCAATTTAACAGATTGGTGTCTCTCTGATAGGTAGTTTTTAAACAATGTACATGCATTAATATCAAAGCCAATATTATGCAACCACTGCAAGAGCAGGCAGTGATCTACAGTGTCAAAAGCTTTGGAGAGATCAACACACTCCGTGCAAAGTATACCTGAAAGATGGGGCTGTGTATGACGGAGCACACTGTCTCTGCGTACTGTTTCCTCTGGGTGTATGTGGTGCAGGGGTCAGGTGGAGCTCCATAAGGTAGAGTACAGTGCTCTGTTGTGAATTTGCTTGTAAACAATGACACACTGTTCTCCACGTCGCCTTCAGGGGTGGTAAAGTCATCATGCTGGTTCCAGTTGAGCGTTCCACACAGGCCGCGCACCTTAAATACAGCATTTCAAACTCTTAGCTGAAACAAATAACTCAATGGCACAAGTGCAAGTTCTCTAGTTAAAAATACCAACTTTGGGACTCAATAAGTGAAAGAACCATAAGAGGTGTGAGGGTCACCTTATCTGCGAAGCCAGGTTGCAGGGTGATGAGGGCCAAAGGTCCATCTAGGTACCAGAGCAGCTGGGCTCCAAACGTCTGGATGAGGAGAAATGAAGAGGAGACCCTACGCACAACCAGGTCCCCCGTCACCACAGGCAACGGCTTGCTCAGGCCATTCAATGTCACTGTACCTGGAAGCAACAATACCAACTGTAAGTAATAAGGAGGTGAACACATTCAAAATGAATCAAAAGACTAATTTTAAAAGTCCTTGCCAGTAGCTTTTATTTATCAAATGAAATGTTTTTTTCATAAGAAGTTAAAGCGTGTGTGGAATTTGAAAAGGTTTCTGACTTTAGTAGATAGGTTGTACATTTACCCTAAGAACAATTTAAAAAGGGAGCATACAGTAAGAGTGAAACCAAAACAGTAAAGTTATGTGATTTAAAATAAAAATATTTAACAGGAAGACTGTATAAAGGCTCCATAGAACTGAGGGGACCTACAGAGTTGAGTTTCTGT
Organism: Zingel zingel; assembly: GCA_023566125.1. Classification (NCBI taxonomy): domain Eukaryota; kingdom Metazoa; phylum Chordata; class Actinopteri; order Perciformes; family Percidae; genus Zingel; species Zingel zingel. The sequence goes on along the minus strand of CM042335.1, from coordinate 25,983,048 downwards.
GAGTTTGTCACTAGACGTAAGTTATTTTAGCCATTATTCCTAAAAAAAAAAAAAAAAAAAATTGTTTGTGAGCTTCAAATTTGACAACACATTCTCCCATCCACAGATCTGATCCAGTTACTAAAAATGAATCGGCTGAGAACAACATGGAGACTCTTCACTGGAATGATTTAACAGACAGTAATGCTATCACAATTCTACACACAGGGGCTTTAATGTTTAGTTTACTAAAGTTTACTGTCCCCAATGTCAAAGTGTAAAATGATCATGTAACTCTAAAGTGCTGACAGGCGTAAGTAGTCAGGTCGCAGTGTATAACTAACTCACCAATGTCTGTGATGGTGACTGTGGTGCGGAGTGCTGTGACTGACACCTCCCTTAGACAACCCAGGCCTCCTCCTTTGGCTGCACACTTCCCACAGCGCACACCTACCACCAGCTTCCTATCAACAAAGTCCTAAACACACACAGAATATCAGCACAAAGGAGAAGTGGCTGTCACACACAAATGCATCTGATAGTGTATATAACTGTGTGCATGGTTGCATGTTATGTATCTTACCTCCACAGCAATAAAGGGACAGTCTCCTCCCTGTAGTGAATACTTCTTTTTGTCAAAGGTGGTTACCTGTAGCGCCCCCATTAAGCTACACTGAGCTGCGCACTTCTCCCCAGTGCACTGCCACTGGCCTGCTCTGCACACACTGGGAGTAAATAAGTAGACAGAAGGATTCAGAGTCAGTAAGAGAATAATGGGAATAGGTGAAAGAGAAATATAGGGGGAAAAGGGACTTAGGAAACACACAAACGGTCAGCCCTTACCAAGTGTTGCATCTCTGCTGTAATCTGTCACCTGGCTGGTAGGTGCGTCTGCGATGGAAACAGGGACAATTGTCTCTCTTCAGACAGAGTCCCTGGTGAAGGTAGAGGCCCAGTGGACACTCACAGCCCCCCACACACTCCTCCCTGCACTGGCCCATTGGTGCAGCAGGCCCGGGGTGCTGGGGAGACAAACAGCTAGGGGGACAGAGGGACACACAGTCCGAAAACACCTGATCTCTGGGACAGACACGACCTGGAAAGACAGAGAAAAAGAGGATTAAACAGAGTTAAAGGACCATGCCAGCTGCTGCATGTTTTAGCATCATGTGTACTTTACATTCCTGCTCCCAGTCTCTTAAAGACAACTGTGATTGCTTACATTGTATTATTAATATTGCTTTGCGCACACAGTCCACAGGATACTAATATGGTTATATTTCATTACCACATAGGGTGGCTGTCCTCCATGTTATGATGACGTGTTGCTGAGCACACTCTCGGACATAGCTGGCCATGGTGTCACACACTGCCGAATCTCTCTCTTTGGGTGGCAGGCTACAGTACAGATAGAGACAGGTGTCTATGTACACTGCTGGGTCCACCTGAAAGACACAGAGACTCAAACTGATCACTTCTGGATTATTTATGGTACACCTGCATCAAATTTTGCATGCAAAAAAAGAAAAGAATATTTTACTGAACTAGGAGTTTCTACGGTCAGAAATGTAAGTATTCCTGCACATGCAGGCTTTAATCAACAGAGGTACACACACAGTATTGATTATTATTATGTGGATTTACTGAGAGGCAGACAGTAAGAGGATGGATTATTTGTTTGTGTGCAACAGTCATATGCATTAATAATCCTTCCTTACAAAATACATGCATACAAACAGGTTATGCAAAAATGCATATAATGCACTACAATATGATACCATACAAATAACGAGTGTACCAATAATGGGTGGCAAGTAAAGAGTGAGAGGTAGGCTATGGAGAAATCCCATAAATAATTAACCAGAATTTTATTAAACTTTAATTTCAGCGTAAGATAAGGCCAGATAAACAGACAAGATATTCTAGATAGACCTTTTACGGCTTTGGAAAATGTGTCTGGCATTGCAAAATTAGACGCAGAAAAAACCTTTTACAGGCTGGAATGGCCATACCTTTTCCACATCCTCTCCAGATTCAATTTATTGGCACTTTATTTATTAACTGGATTAAGGCACTATGCTTTAAGCCCCAAGCCAAGATCAGCTGCAATGGTATTACAACACCCATGTAACACCCAAAAAATAATAAACTACATAATAAAGATAAAGATGAAGCCAGAGAGATTTCAAACTAATTTCTAGACAATTCTAAATGTAGGTTGAACTAAAACTAGTAATTCATTCTGCACTCAGCTGTTACTTAGTGCTTTATATGTAGTCATTACAGATCAATAGTCAGTAAGAAATTGAAGTCCCTTGGCTCACAGCAATCTAACCCATTTCTGCTTTAACAGTTAACACCTGGTCAATTGTTTACTTTCAGGAGCATTTTGATTTACAGATAACTACAAAAAAAGCATAACTAAAAGGACTACCATGGAATGAAAAAAAACAGTCGATAAGTAAGTATCAAGTGTGTCTGACCCGGATGCGGCAGTGTGTGAAGGGGTTTTCCAGTAGTCGGTGACACACTGACTCTGCCCGGCTGCGTAGGGAAGGGTCTCCTGAGACGTCACAGCTGTGACCGAGCTCAGCCGCATCGCTGCAGCCCTGCAGGAAGCATGGGACACGGAGAAGCTCAATTACAGAGGACACATGCAGTAGAAATATCACAGAACTCAAAAACAGCTGCTGAACCATTCATCTCCTACAACCAGATGGTTTGTTGTTGTTTTGATTTTTGTTGGCAGCAGAATTTTTGTTAGAAGCATCAAAATGCTGTGTTTGGTTGTAAGTGGGTATTCAGATATATCTCAAACTGGTGTCTCATAAATAAAATGAATACTGGTAACAAAAAGCCATAATGTTGCAACAAAAGTGAAAGACTCCTTTAATGCATTCAGTGTAGTACCTCATTCTGCTCGTCAGGAACTTTCCATGAGTTGCCGAAGCTGGCGGCGTACTGGGACACAGTTCCATCCATTGTGGTGAAATCATCTATAGCAAGACACAAATTGGTTACTAATGCATTGCAAAGGTGTGTGAACATTAAAACATCAAATAATTAGGGTTAGCTAAGTTAAATCATGACAAAATGGGGAACAAATAACCCTGGGTCTGTAAAAAACAGTACCAGTGTGTGTGTGTGTGTGTGTGTGTGTGTGTGTGTGTGTGTGTGTGTGTGTGTGTGTGTGTGTGTGTGCAAGCGTGCGTGCTATTGTCTATTGTCTATTGTATCTGTTCCACTTCCCGTACCGTCAGCATTGTTGTTGTAGACTCCACAGAGCCCCCTGGTGGCTGTCAGGTGCTCGGCGGTCACTGTCAGGTAGACTGTGTTGGTCAGGTCAAACTTCACTCTCACTCCCAAGCCGCTCTCCACAAACACAAAGTCCCCCAGCCAATGAACACTCACTCCTGTAAGAAGTAAAACAATAACCAAAAGAAGTTGTTGTGTTGCATGTTTATATATATATACTGTATATATAAGTCAATAAGCCACTTCTCATATATATATAAGTCAAGAGAAATCAGGATATATTGTAAAAATGAAGCTAATTATTGCATATACATGTACACCCGACATCATGAACATTTAACAATGTATGTAAATAGAAAACAAACAAGATTCACATAAAACACTGTACTCTTGAATATATGAGGAACTTTTTTTGTTACACATCATATGTATTTTGTTCATTTTTTTATAATATATAATATATTTATTGGCCTACCTTCCAATAAGTTGTGTTAAATAAAAAAGTTAGAAAAAAGAGTATTATATAAACTTTTCAGATTATGCTATAAGACACTAAATATCAATTTATTAAGAACAAAAATGTTGATTAAAGTACACTCGGTTTAGTTGGTTCAGTGCAGATACCAATTTGTCAGAGCGTAGGGGGGCAATTTATTTTATATGAACCTAGTCTCATGTTGCCCGGTTAACAAGAAATGGAACTAAAAAAAGAGCTTTCCTGAAATAGTTTACCGTTCTGGAAGAGTGGTTCTCCATTTTGAACAGTGAGGTTGTTCAGTAATAAACTCTTTTGATGAATTGAAACCAAATCTAGACCCAGCATCATCCTCAAAGTCTGAAAGCAGAGGGCCACAGACACATTACTATGTACACACACACACACACACACACACACACACACACACACACATACATTACAAGTTATAAGCAGACAATTCCATTATTACTTTTCTAACAAACTGCCTATATTATTGCACATTACCAAATCATAAGCAAAGCCAGACTGTCTATCATTGGCACCCAGCTAAGCTCCACAATGTCACTATCATTGTTTATGCATATTCACTGCTGCTATATTATGGCTACTTGTGGAAAAATTCTAGTAAAAAGTTCAAGGATTTGTGACTAATAATAGCGCTTCATCAACTTCTTGAGCCGTGGAATCTGCTTTCTTTTCTGTCTCATACCTTACTGCAGTTTCCTGTACCGTCACAGACTGTTCTGATGTAGACTGCCCAGGTGCCATCAGTAGATGAGGCCAGCAGGTAAGTGCAGCTGCCCTGGAAGTGGAAGTGTTTCCTATCAAAAGTCTGGTAGTGGGCTCCACCCCAGGACATGCAGGTGGCTGAGCTCTGAGGCACCCTGACGCTACCCAGCAGACCTCCCCGCACCAGAGGGGAGGACTGGGAGTCTGTGGAGGAGGGAGAATCTTTGTAAGTTATGTGATGGTGTCATATGAAATACAAGCAGTGAGCATATGCAGTCTTCTCAGTGCATTAACGAAAAATACTACTAAAGAAGAGAGATTTTAAGAATAAGAGAAATTAATTCATATGCCATTAATCAGTGCTTAAACAACAACAAAAACAGGTACGTAGGTCCAGTATGTGCAGTGGTGGAATGTAACATTTACTCAAGTACTGTACTTAAGTACAAATTTCTCTTCTTTCTACTACTACTCCGCTACATTTCAGAGGGAAATATTGTACTTTTTACTCCACTACATTCATCTGACAGCTTTAGTGCATCAAATCTGATGTTTTATTATAAATTAAACAATATACAGGCCTACAAGTATGGCTGAAAGGACTAGCCGATTAAAAACAGAACTTTTTTTGAGTTTCCAGTTTCTAAAATGGGAGGATTTTTCAGCATTGAGCACTACTCAAATAAATACTAAATACTTTAAGTAAATTTACCTGATAATACTTACATACTTTTACTCGTAACAGAGTATTTCTACAGTGTGGTATTAGTACTTTTACTTAAGTAAAGGATCTGAATACTTCTTCCACCACTGAGTATGTGTATGTGCATTTGTGTGCAGATGTGCATGGATGCTCTCTGACCAGGGACAAGAGTGTAGGTGCAAGACAAGCAGGTCTGGTCGGAGGCATTCCTCCAGCTCAGCCCCCACAGGCTGCTGCAGCACTGCTCCATGGGCATGAGAGAGGAGTTTTGAACACCAGGGAACTTCTCACAACTCCATGTAGAATAACACTGGCCACGCACACCCACACCTGGGGGGTAGAGGACAGAGAGAAAAATGTTATAAAAAGGATGGAAATGGAGAGGAAATGGGTTAGAGAGAAGAAGGATGAAAAAAAGAAAATGAGAAAAGAAAATGGGACAGGAATATCCTGGTGTTAGAAGAAGGGTCTGGCTAGTCCACACAGCATTCCTGGATGGGAGGACAACGTACTCTGGTTTATTGGCATTTTTTTAAACCAATCACAATCGTCATGGGCGGTGTTAAGCTCCGCACAGAGCCGCTGTAAAATAGTCGTCCAACAGAAAACTCAGATTGGACAGATAGTCTAGCCAGCTGTCTGGATTTACTCTGCAGAGATCTGAGGAGCAGTTAACCATAGTCCTCACAAATCCACCAGAGGTTAGAACGCCAACCCATAGAAAGAGAAAGGGAACGGAAAAGACATGCATCCAGCGGAATTTCCTGCGGCACCAGAGCAATCCCGGAAGTGGAACGTCATGGATATAGACTATCCTGGTGTAGTCACTGTCTTTAGATCTTTAAAATACATGGGAAATAGTGTTTTATTAAATCCAGCTAGCTGATAAATGAAGTTTAGAAGCTTGAAAGAAACCTGTGGAAAAGTCATTGGTAGGTTGTTTTTTATTTGGTAATTCAAAGTAGTTACAGTGATTTATAATAACGTTGTTAAATAAAAATAAGCCTCAACTGTGGGATGAACAACAACCTTTGATTACATGGGAATAAAGAAACACGATAAGATACGTAAGAATGTCATACACTGCTATACTTCTTTGAGTATTAGATTTAGTACTTCATTTGAAATGACGATGTCACATAGTCGTCCTCAGTCCACATTCCCACCTTTCAGCCACATTCTCACCTCCCCAGCACCCTGCATTTCCATCCATCCTGACTTTGTCTCTCTTTCACCTGCTCACCTGTTTCTACATTTTCTCATCAGCTCTGCAGTATAACTGATTTATGTCCACACATTCCCTGCCAGATTGTCAATGTTGCTTCATGTCTTGCTTTCCAGCCATCTGAACCTGTACGGTTACCTGTACCTAAATCCAGAACCTGTCCTTGTAACCTACAGTAAATCAGGTAACCGTGGAACCTGTACTTGTACCTGAACCTAACCACAATCTGTATCTGTATCTATTTACCTACCTGCACCCTTTTCCTGACCCATTCCTGTTTACCCATGGACTCTCTGTTACATCAAAATCTAATAAAATAATATAAATTTGCTGTGGAGCTAAAGTCAGTTTGCTTTCTAAGTTGCACACACCATACATAAGTTAATTTGTTTTAATGATACGTAGATAATTATTTCATATTTTGTTAAGTACAGTACATTTACATACAGTACCAGTCAAAGGTTTGGACACACTTTCCCATTCACTTGAATGTGAGGTGGTAAGGTGTGTCTAAACTTTTGACTGGTACTATATATTTCCAATTTATCACCAACTTTGTGGTATTTTTGCATTGTATTTCACATGTAAAGTAAGCATGATGCAGGCATACTGTACAGGCATCTGATTGGTTAGTTTCTTGTTCTCACCTTCAGAGCAGCGTGGTCCGCCCCAGCCCTCACAACATGTCCTCACTGTTTTGTTCACCATCTGGTTCTCCATCTCTGGGGGTCTTAGAACAACAGACACATCAGGTGAAGAGTCAATAGGTACACAATACTGCATTGCTGTGAATTACGAGTATTATGGACCAGCTAACTATTCAATAACTCCTGCACTGGGTTCATTGTTAAGTTGGTTTCCCCAGGAGGGTGTAACATACACATATCATTTATGTTCCAGCTATTCCCCCTTAATCATACCCACACCCACCATACTCAAAGGTGCCCTTACCAACCAAAACATGATCCGTCACCACATTCCCACCACAACACATTAATACTAGAGGAAATGTGATCTGGGAAATGTTTCATGCTGGCTTTATCATCTGATCTAGAGATGTTCTGATACCAATACCCGTATTGGAAATGCCTCCGATACTGCCTAAAATGCTGGTATTGGTGAGTATGCGAGTCGATGCACCGATCCAATACAACGTAATTTAACCCAGGAAAGATAAAGTTTCTTTATGTACTTTTTCTGTACTGTCAAAGTAGACAACAAAAGAAGGTTAAACAATCATATCACGGTATCACGGTATATAGGTTTACTTTCATTATGCTTTTGAACTGAACATCTGTATGGGAAGCTGCTTAAGAACTGAGAACACTCTGCGTTATCCTGTTTACCAGAAACTCTTCAAACATGAAAGACAAAGAGACATACCAGCAGACTGACAATTACTTAACTTTTCACTTACTTGTACAAGAAACAGGATGCGTTTAGACCCTGTTGTATGTAGTAGAGTGCGATACCATCATCACCGCCGTGTTTGACGCGCATCCTGTCCACATCTAGCCTCCAGCCCTGGGTGCTGTACTGATACACCTGTGAACAGCTCACTTCAAGTTGCAGGCGTGGGGAAAGGACTCGCTCCACTCTCTCCTCCACCGTGTGTTCACACCAGTGTCTGAAGCACAATACATAGATTTAATGTCCTCTCTAATACTTAATTTTCATGTGAACTGTTGTCCACATTAGTACTTGCATAAAGTTTAATTCAAGGTCCTGAATTCTGAGGGCCAAGAAGAAACGTATGCTCACTACTTGCATAAAAGATCCTTACTATAAAACACATACCAAGACAGCAACAGACAAAGTTAGTAAGGTATGTGTTGATTGATAAGGTTGTGCAATTGTAATAAGGTTGTAATTAGGTTCCTTTATAAAAAGAAACAGAATTAGAATAAAAAATGTCATCATGTTCTTATGTAATTCTTATGTAAAAAAAAAAAATGCCTTACTGATACACAGAACATGTTATATTATGTGGAAGTGGAAGCTTATAAATGTAATTTGTTTTTTCTATAATGTGTTTTAACAGAATAATAGAGTTAAGCGTTACAATATTGTCTCATTTGCTGCAACTGCTCATTACTTCAATACACTCCAGTCTATGAAGACACATTCATTCATTTACATTAGCCAAAAACATAATCCTAAGCATGATTAAAACCTTGACAGCTTTACCTTCAGTATAGAGCCTGATGTGTTTTGAACTATCTACTCTAACGAGTATTTCTACTGAAACTGGTTGGTCGGGGGGTTAGGGCCTTGTGCTTGGAGAAGCATTATTTTAATATGAACTTACTATGATTTACACAGTATACATTCAGACAGGTGAGTCTTGCTCATTATCGTTGTCACATTTTATCTTTCTCACCTTCCTCACCTTCCTCATCTCTACAGTATACTCTATAGCAGGGATCTTCAACAGGGGGTCCGTGATCCCTAGGGGGTCCTCAGAGTCAATGCCTCTAAATTATTGTTATGTTTTGTAAAAAAAAATTAAAAAGTCCTAAAATGAATCCAACATATACTGATGATAGGCTTACTGGCCTATTGGTAAGGATACCACTAATGCCATCCCTAGATACATTATAAGGATTCACAGTGCTACATGTACTCATAAGTGCTCATAAGTTTATGAACCCATGCTAAAGTTGACTAAAAAGAGGAATACAAAAATCATCTTTTGGAAATTGATCTTAATGCCTTAATTTAAAAACTGAGGAAAAAATCCAACCTTTAAGGACACCAATTTTGTTTGTGAATGAATAATCTATCGTAAATAAATAAATGTTCTTCCTTAAAATACAGGGGGCATATACGAAGGAGCATTAGGGCCACATCAAAGGAAAAAAAATGAGGAAGATATTTTTTGGTATTTATTTTGCATTTCGAGAATAAAGTCGAAATGTCGAGAACAAAGTCAACATGACGAGAATAAAGTTGAAATACTTTTTCGAGAATAATGTCGAAATATCGAGATTAAAGTTGAAATGACGAGAATAAATTCAACTCCTTTATCACTTAATCACATTAGAGCGACTGTCCACCGAGCCAGCTGCCATGTAGGCAACATCATAGATATGGGTTACATACTTGGAGTGCCACGCTCGCCTGAGCACCACTCCTTCAGGATCAAACAAGTTGATTAATTGTCTTATTGTGTATTGTGCTTCAACATATCCTCTCTGTATTGCATGTAGGTGTAACCATGGATACCCTTATTGCATCTGTCCATTACGAGCTACTTCAGTTAGCAGGAATACGGTCACCTCTTCCAAGTTTGTGTGGTTTCTCCTTCTGAAGACACGCAATTTTTGGCACAATCTCTTCAAAGTCCTAATACTTCTCACCATACTGTGTTTATGCTCTAAAAGAGAAAGAGTTTATGCATTTTGTAGAATACTATAAGTAAAGTTAGTAGTTTAGTTTATTCTCAAAAGTTTGACTTGATTCTCGACATTTCGACTTTATTCTCAAAATGCTAAATAAATAAAACATCTTCCTCCTTCATTTTTTTCCTTGATGTGGCTTCCTTCACCATACCTAGAGATTGGCATGGCTTTATTTCAGTTAGCCTAATAGCTGGTTTGATTTGCATTGAGAGATGATCTTATGGAAAGTACCCCATGCCAGTCTCTAGGTATGGTGAAGGGGATGTGATGATGTGGGGCTATTTGAATTCCAAAGGCCAAGGGAACTTTATCAGGATGCATAGTATCCTGGATCCATGAAATAACTGGCCTTTAAACATACAAGTCTGCCTGCCTCTATGGGAATTTAACATAGGGGTGGACTGACTTATGCCCCCTGTATTTTAAGGAAGAACATTTATTTATTTACGATAGATTATTCATTCACAAACAAAATGTGTGTCCTTAAAGGTTGGATTTTTCCTCATTTTTTTAATTAAGGCATTAAGATCAATTTCCAAAAGATGATTTTTTTATTCCTCTTTTTAGTCAACTTTAGCATGGGTTCATAAACTTATGAGTGCCACTGTATGTGTAACATTAAAACATGATTTATAAAATCATGTTAAAAAATATTAGACCATTTTAATAGCTTAGTATTCCATGCAAAAATACATGTGTAAAGGTTTTAGCTGGCCCCACGGGTTTTTGCAGGCCCAGTTTTATATGCAACTTCATTTTATACAATATATGTTATAGGGGGTCCCTGCTCCGTCTCTCTGTCAGTTGAGGGGTCCTTGGCTTGAAAAACATTGAAGACCCCTGTTCTATAGAGATCTTCAACAGGGTGTACGTGACCCCTAGGGGGTCCTCAGAGTTACTGCAGAAGGGGCGCCAAATTATTGTTTTTTTTGTTTGTTTTTTTAATCCAACGTATTATTAGCAAAGATAAATCGGCCTATTCGTGAAAAAATCTGACTAATTTCACTTACACAACATGTTTGATAGACTTACTTGCCTACAGATAGCCACTAAAATAGCCATCCACAGATTAAGTTACTGTGTATTCCACATGTATGTTTAACATTACAACATGATGTATAAATATATGAATACGTCAATAATTATTACTTTAAGATTAGTATTGTACGCACCACAAAAAAGTAGTGTGTGTAAAGGCTTTAGGCCGCCTTACACATTATTGTTGGCCCGGTGCAACTGCATTGTATGCACAGTATATGAAGTAGTGGGTCCCTGCTCTGTCTGTCTTTCAGCTAAGGGGTCCTTGGTCTAAAAAACAGTGAAGACCCCGGCCCCAGTAAACAGTCTACAGAATGGGCTTAATCCAGCTTTGACTGGTCTGAATCATGCGTACCCCATTCCCATCACTATCTGCAGTCCAAGGAGAGTCAGTAGCAGAGTCCCCATTGTCCTCTGCTGAATGTTTGTACTCACAATTCCTGTAAAAAGAGTTTGCAGTCAAGTCATTTTATTCATAATTTCTAATTAAATATAATTTTTGTCTTTAAGGAAATAAAGTCACCATAATTAGCAGCTGCAGACATTCTTCAGTCAGGTAGGTTCACACACACCCTAATGAGCAGCCTATAGACTTTTACCAATCAATACGATGTTGTTGCTGCATTTCATTGTGAGTGATCAACCTAATCCATCTTAAATTCCTTAAAATGTTTACACATTTTTATAATCGTATTGTCCTGCTACAATAAACAAAAGGTCCACTTACCTTTTGGGAATCCCTTGCCATAAAAAGTTCTTGCGGAGCCCCAGATGCAGGGTTTTAAATGTGGGGTAGGGGGAGCGGGGGGGTTGACTCATGGGGGTGTACAGTAGCATGTGAACCTGCTGCCATTGGATATAACTGGCAAAGTCACAGCTGGGAGGACAGGCATTGGTCAGCGGACCTGTGACGGCCGGGCACATCCACTGACCTCGCCCCGTCAAACATTACAGGGCGGTGTAGGGTGTAGGGGATGGCTCTAATAAAGAGATGTTTATCACAGCCTAATCTTGTAAAAAGAGGCGTTTAAGGGAAGGATGATGATGAGGGCATTTATTCAGTGAAGCGTGCCATCTCGGGCTGACCCGAATGCTTCGAAGCTTTACTGTTGCCATGGTTATCGACGTCCAAACCAGCCTTCCAGTTCTTCGGTGTTGTTTTCATAAGTTGTGAAGTATGAATCATGAAGTATGTTGCCTCGTCGAATAGTGTACAACAGCCGCCATGTCCCCTCGGGCTTCCCCCGTCCAAGTGGATCAATGACCCGACACATACTGCTTATCTGGACATACAGTAGGCTACATATTTGACTGAATCACTATCGCTAGGCTAAGTGTTGTAAATAACCAACTCGATATTAATAACCAACTGTTTGGTCGTTAGTCTGTGATTTAGTTGGAGACGACAGTCTGATACTGTTAAGCAGCATCCCAGTCAAGCTAACATTAGCTGCATCCCCAGCGGTAACTGTCACCTGCATCGTTGAACGAGTTATCATACTGGTTTTCAAAGTAGTGTCCGGGGACCAGGGGCGCCGCCAGGAATTTTGGGCCCCATGACAAAAAATCAAATTGGGCCCCCCAGCTGTTGTCACGACAACTCTAGGACCTAACTGTCCCATCAAAAGCTTTACGTAACTCTAATTAAAGGCTTGCAACTGTCTTGTTTCTTGTAGTTGAATACAGTTAATATTGTCTGTATCTTCCATGCAGGCTCAGGTAAGCTACTCACTGTTTCCAGCTTTCCAGCATCCAGTACAGACAGTAGGTTGTTGTGTTTTTATTTTATTTCATAATGATCATTATGTGAGAAAATAATTGTTACTAATGTGTTTGAATTTTTGTCATTAATAAATATTTCATTTTCTTTTTTGTAATGGTAAAAAGAGCAAGAGAGACTCCCTGCTATGATGCTAACTGGCATGTCATTGAACACAATGCTCTCACCTTCTTCACTGGGACAGGGAGGGGCACAGTTAGGGGGAGACTGGGCAGCTGCTGACTCATCTGTTGTTAAGTCTGCTAAAAGGGGCCAGGACAATGATTTAATATGAGTATCTTGCTGAACGTTTCCCTGCACTGATTAAATGGTAATTAAATGTAGGCTAACACTAGTCTGTAGCTAGCTAGCTTATTTCACTATGGACAACCACAACAGGTTATAGGCTACCCACCTTTCTTGGTGAAAAACTGGGTTACAGTTTGACACCCTTTCCTTTGTCTTTCCTCTCTCTCTCTTTTCTCTCTTTCCTTTTTTGAAAACCAGATTTTGATTCAACGTTACTTTGTAACATTGTGGCCAGTTCTGGCGCATCTACTGTCTGACTACAACTAAACACCGTCACTGAGTGCGCTAAGGCAGGACCAAACCATTTCATGCAGATACAGGGGGGTGGTCGGTCAATATGAATGTTTACTTTTTGGTCAATGGGGATATTTAACTTTTACTGCCAAAAACAACTAAAAACAAAGAGATCATTAATTGTATTATTATATTTGAAATATATATGCAGAGAAATCACGTAAGAAAAAGATTAAGAATCTACATGCCTCAAAATGTGCCAACATTTCTGACATGTTTGGGAATTGGGGCTGTAGTAGCTGCTTCAACATCAGCATTACCTGAAGTAGCGTAAGGAGGAGACGTGGCTGGCTATACAGAGAAGCAGAAACAACATCATGACAGGGAAGAAGCCGAGGAGGAGAGTGACCATGACAGGGCCATGGGAGCAAGTGAGGAAAAGATGGAAGAGAGAGTAGCCTAGTTGATGATGTGGTAAGGAGTAGGCAAACTAGAAAATGCATTTCCTGCAGAAAATGCGTGGGAATGCTGAATAGCTGAATTGCTAAAGCTAAACTGGATGAATAGCTTAAATCAGTAAGAAGAAGCTGAAGTAGTGAGAAAAGTTGAAAAAGTATGAATGGTTTCAATTAACATGAATTTCATTAAAAAGTTGAATAACACCACTAATATATTAAATAATTTATTTTCTAACTGAAATTATGATTAAGTCTGGAAGACTTGCAAATGCTATGAGAAACAGAGATGAAAATGCGGAAATTTGAAATAAATTGTTTGAAAAATCTCAAATAGATTACACTGCACTGCTGAAAAACTTGGACGTTGAAATGTAAAATTGTCAGTTCGAAGATGAACTGCATTACCTTATTAAGCTAAGAGCTGAAATACATTTCTAGAAAAGCTGGAAGCTAAACTAATACTGTCAAAAGTGGAAGTTCAAATAAATTGACTAAAAAGGCTAAAGGTATAAATACTTTGTATTATTATCAGACATATCCATTGCATAGAACAAAAAAGTGACCCTAAAGAGCTGAGAGGTGAATATATTGCCTGAAAAGAAGCGGGATATATGTACATGGATCAACAGCAGGGGTTGTAGCCGATTCCGTGGTCTGTCCCGAGACCATGGTCTCTGGCAGGGACCAGTAGTTACTGCCACTAGGGGCGCTAGAGACACTGGTCGCGACCAGCTCCTCAGTGGTCTGCCCTGTGGTCCCTGTGGTCTGTGAAGTGTCTTTAGTATTTTCTCCCCTTTCCTGTCGTTTTGGCAGCACTGTTAGCCGGATAAATATCACTGATCATAATCTTTTGTCTATAAAATACACTATATCAGATATATTATGATTATTATTGTTATTATTATTGATTATGAAGATCCGTGTGGTCAGGACCAGCTGGTCTCTGGCACGGACCAGTGGTCACAACCACTAGGGGCGCTAAAGACACTGGTCACGACTAGTGGTACAGCGGTCATGACCAGCTTCTTACTGACACAAAGGGCACTAAAATGACTGGTCCTGACCACCTCCTCTGTGATCTGTTCTGTTTGGACCAGTTGAGTGATCTGTGGTGTGTTTGTTTGTATTTATTTTGAATACAACTTTTCACGTTTCTCACTGTGTTAGCAGAATCGCCTAATGTGAGAAGCCATAATCATTTGTCTATCCAATGTTATTGATCACTATTATTAATAGAAATCATAATAAGAATGATTAAATTATTATTATTAGTGGTAGTTGTATGAGTAGTACTATCGATTATGCAGGTCAGTGTGATTGTGACCTGCCTCACAGTCCTGACCAGCTCCTGGCGACCAGCTCCTACCTGGCCCGGACCGGTGGTCACTACCACTAGGGGCGCTAAAGACACTGGTCTGTCTTGTGGTCCTTGTCATCTGCCTGTTGTCTTGACCAGTTACTGAGTGGTCTTTGGAGTAGTTATTGTACATTTAATACACCTTCTCCCCTTTCTCATTGTGTTGGCAACACTGTGCTGAATAAATGTAAAAATAATAAAGAAAAAATCATTATCTTTTGTCTGTCAAATATTATTGATCATTACTATTACTAGAAATCATAATAACAATGATTAAAATATTATTATTAGCTGTAGTTGTATGAGTAGTACTATCAACTATGCAGGTCCGTGTCTTCCTGACTGGTTTAAACTTTACCAATGTGCTGCATAATCGATAGTACTACTCATACAACTACGACTAATAATAATAATTTAATCATTCTTATTATGATTTCTATTAATACTAGTGATCAATAACATTGGATAAACAAACTATTATGACTTCTCACATTAGGCGAATCTACTAACAGTGAGAAACGTGAAAAGTTGTATTCAAAATAAATACAAACAAACACACCACAGATCACTCAACTGGTCCAAACAACAGAACAGATCACAGAGGAGGTGGTCAGGACCGGTCATTTTAGTGCCCTTTGAGTCCAGGCAAAGTAATTCATTTTGGAGCCAAAAATAGAACTAATTCTAAAATAATTTTTTCAGCATAGACCATTTCTATAAAGTGTCCAGGACAACTTCACAGACCACAGACCACAGGGACCACAGGGCAGACCACTGAGACCACTAGCGCCCCTATTGGTTGTGACCACTGGTCCCTGCCAGAGACCATGGTCCCGGGACAGACCACGGAATCGGCTACAACCCCCTCTCTGGATCAAATCACAAATCACAACTGACACTAGAGGGAGGGAGAGAGAGAGAGAGAGAGAGAGAGAGGGAGAGAGAGAGAGAGAGACAGAAGGAGGCAGGGATAGACAGACAAGAGGGAGGGAGACAGAGACAGACAGACAAACAAACACAGACAGACAGAAACAAACAGAGACAGACAGACAGGAAGAAACAGAAACAGAGACTGGCTGACTGACTGACAGAGACAGACAGAGACAGGGAGAAACAGACAGACAGAGAGACAGAAACAGACAGAGACAGACAGACAGAGACAGAGAGAAACAAACATACATACAGAGAGACAGACAGAGACAGGGAGAAACAGACAGACAGAGAGACAGAAACAGACAGAGACAGACAGACAGAGACAGAGAGAAACAAACAGACATACAGAGAGACAGACAGAGACAGGGAGAAACAGAAACAGAGACAGACAGACAGAGACAGACAGAAGTGGAACGCAAAAGATGTAGACTAATGTTCATATTACTGCCTGTAGTATTCAAGTTGACTGTGAAAGGGTTGTCATGGCTACTAATGACCTGTGACCATGTTGATAAACACCCTTTGATCTCTGTGATGAGATCTCTTTGATCTTTAATCAGGTTAACGACCGTGTCACCTGCTGAAACTGTCAGCTGTGCCCCACTGGAGCTATTCAAACACACTGAGAACAAGCTCTCAAATTAAGGCTCAGACTGCTACAACGAAAAGGGGTATCAGTGAAATGATGTAAGCGTGACCACAACAAGGCCTTTATGAACACATCCATATAAAATGTATGTTGATAAACTTAAAAATGTGGGTATATCAGCGATTTAAAAAAAGTGGTTCGCTCTGCGTTTCGCTCAGAAATGTGGAGAATGTTAAACAGGGCAGTGAATGGAGGAAGATGTGGAATTCTTGTCATTTGGAAGCTCACCGAGCCAAAAGTATAAGTCATATCGCATAACTGAGACACACATTGGCTGAAACTAGACAAAAATGCCTACGTTTTGATGTATAAATTGTGTATGACAAGTAGATATTGTGGACGTGAGAGCAATTTATAGAGAAGGGACAAAGATAATTTTTTAAGGCTATGTGCTCTGGCGATGACATCATCCACTCTAGCTGTCCCCAACACACACTCATTAAAAACGCCGAAAAATCCTGAAATGATCACTAAACTTAAACAGCTTTTTCATATACAAATCATAACTCTAAGAATTAATTAATTATTTAAGTGTAAGATCAACAGATAAGTCTTGAGACCCCTCTTGAAGGATCCAAAACTATCATATGAACGCAGAACACCTGGCAACTCAGATCATAGAATGCATTCATATTTTAAGAGCACCACCTGGGCCAAAAATGCCAGGGCCGATTTTTTGTCCCAGTACAGCCCTGATACTGATAATATAAAAAATGGACCATTCTGCTGTCTATTATGTACTTTTACATTTGATATCTTAAAGGTCCAATATGTAATATATTTACTGTATTAAATCAAAAAACACCACAATATATCATTAGCTATTAAGGAAACATGTTGAAATACAATTTCCTCTGACAACAATGCTACAGCCAGTATTTTCTCCTTTTTTTCTCATTTCAGGACCGAATGTCTGTTTTTCTTTGGCCTGTGTGCGGTTGTCAACTGGCCATTTTGACACCCAGGCTGCCAGACATTAAGCACAAACATGCAAAAACAACATGCTGCAGCTATGATATAGCAGCAAACAAACTAGATTCATTCTACCCAACCTAAAAAAAAAACTTGGCATCTTTAACAGTTGCATGACCAGAGAAGGTGATGCATTTAAAAGATGGAGGAAGCCGAGTTGGCTAATTTCCTTCAGAACAGGCAAGTACAGCATTGAGCCTTACCCTAATTTATCACTGCTACTAGTAGGGATGGGCATTTTCAGTAATTTCAAAGTTTGTGTACTCGCATTAACGTTAGCTCGGTATATTCTCGCCTGCAGATTGCATTTAAATTATACAGAGTACTCAAGTTAGTTACTCGCAAAACAATTGAGACACAGCCGGTGAAGTGATCCTGACTGGTGCTGGCTAACGCCGCCATGCTAACACAAGCTAACTGCTTGGAGGGCAGTTAGCTGATAGCTGCCCTCCAAGCAGCCCAAGCCCAGTTAACTTGGGCTGAGCAAGCGGCCACGGCAGGTTAATGTTACAACCACCGTAACAGACATATAACAAGTTGGACTTCCTCATAATGGAAACTGTTAAAATATGTTAATTATGTCCTCAATTGTATATTATGTAATGTAGTGCAGTACTGTTCTGTATTGTGTGTATGTTTATGCCACAGGGGAGCACTAATGTGCAGGCTATAGAGGACGCGTTTGCGTCATTATGTTTGTCCCAGTTGATTTGCCGTAGTTAACTTGGAAGCTGTCTGACCATGAAACTGATGTGTCTGCAGCTCGGAAATAAATATGCCAAGAATGGCTAAAGATGATACATCTCTATCGTCCACTCTTTTCCTCCGAACACAATGTTAGCTGCATCGATAGTGTAACATAACTCAACAGAAACATGCAATTTAACTTTGGCAAAACAATTGGGACAAAGCTTACGTTCTCTACAGGTCGTTGCAATGTATGGTATGTTACATCATAGAATATTCTTGTAGCTATCACTATCATCGCCAGCTTCAAGGTTATGATATGGTAATATACAGTCTATTGTTGGACATTAAGATGATTCCCACTTTGCTACAAACTGACATGAAACCATAATGTGTAATGTACAGTTTTAGTGATTACCTTCCAATTCATATCCAGGTCTCCTCCTTTCTGTATTGGTCAAGTGTTGTTTTCTTTCATCTTTTGAACTGTATAATATTATGTATTACGGCTTTGTTTGATTTTTTGTGTGTCCATTCCTCAAGGTCACCCGACAAACTGACATAAACATGTTTAGGTGTAGTTTGCACAAGAGGTTAATGTACCTCTTAGTTGATATCCCCCGTCTTTATCCTTAAACATTGTCTATATGTCATCTGGTAAATCATTTAGTAATATACTTGTACTTTAAACATAACTTGTGCAGTTTTAAATTTGAAAATGTTCATAAATTTAAAAGATTTTGATTTCAAAAACCCACATGATTTATTATCCTGATTGCCATGGACAATGTTAGGCCTATTTTAGGGGGGCTAAAGCTACCCTAAAATGTTCCTAACCCCCCTAAAAAATAATTGGATTTAGATATATTTTTTTTTTACAGTGCATTCTGTATCTCACTACGTTGAATCAATCTTCCTTCACTATTCATCTGTGTGTGTCGGTGTAACGTCCCTGCTAATTGCTCTTGTTTGCAATATGCAAATCTTTCATAAGGAGCTCTTGTAGGTATTTCCACAAACTTCCACACAATAGAACAGATATGTTGAAATTAGTGTGCAGTACAGAGTATGTAGTATTTTATGGTTCAAGATGTATCTAGTTTTATTTAATATTCCAATGCTCCTGGCCATCTTGCCACTTTAAGGTGGGGCTTCCAGCACAACTGGTGGTCAAGTACGAGACCCAGAAACTCATAGACTCTTTCCATTTTTTTCATTATCAATTACTCTTTGTTACATTTGTGTTTATTGTGCTATTTTGAAATAACATGTATTTAATTTAGATAATGTATTTGAATAAAACCAAGTTTAAATATATTCATTTCTTTTGTGACCACTTTCAAGATGTGCTGTAAAGTCACCCTGCAACGGAAAACAACAGATTTTAGTATATATGATACTTTACAAATGTCATTAAGGTAGAGGTTAAACATTTTTGGACCCAACACTGACCCGTGTGGGACGCCACAGGAAATGCTGAAGCGCACTGACCTGTGATGTCCCAAACTGACTCCTGTTTTTAACTTAGCTTTTTATCCAGTCATAGGCCACACCTCTGATGCCATGCCTTTCCATTTTGTGTAACAGTATTTCATGATCAACAGTATCAAATGCTTTTTTTAAATCAATGAAAATCCCCAACGCATAGTTTTTGTTTTCTACACAATTTGTTAGTATTTCTACTAATAGGATTTGTGCCATAGACGTTGATCTACCTGATCTGAACCCATACTGACTGTCCATTAGTGATTTTTTATTTATTTTTTTTAATGAAGCTATCCAGCCTTGCACACCGTGGCCGGGTCATCTGGGCAGTGTTAAAACCTTAGACCGTATTACTAGCAATTTTATTTAGCCAGGTTTGTATACTGATGTGCAAACATTTTGTAAAACCTGTTCTGAGTGCCAGTTTGCAAATCATCAGAAAGTTAGGCAGATCCCATTGCAGTCCATGCCAACAACTGATGTCCCATTTTCTAGGATTGGCATGGACATTGTGGGGCCCTTAGAGAGGTCTAAGGCAGGTTATTATAAGTACATACTGGTGATATGGGATTGTGCTACTCACTACCCAAAAGCATTTCCTTTGAGACAAATTAAAGCCAGGGCCATGTTCTCTTGCAACTCTTTTCCAGAGTTGGTATTCCCCAAGAGATAGTGACAGACCAGGGTATTGCTTTTCTATCCCAGACCTTACAGCAGGTATATTGCTTGTTAAGGATTAAAGGTATTAGGATCAATCCTTACCACGCCCAGACTGATTAGTTTAGTTTATTTTTTCCGGCCATCTGTAACTCACAACAGTCAATGCCCTGATAACATTCAGAAAATAACATCGTTGTTTTTGCTCCCACAAACAAAGCAAAAATGAACTGAATGAAAACAAACAAACCAAAAATCAAAACAAAAAACAACAACAACACTAATACAATATATATATATAAAAATACATAGATAAAAGAAACAAACAAGACCGAAAAGGTGTAGGTTGAAGCCTAGGCTTATTACACCTACCCTTTTTACATAAAATTATATTCTTTCATACAAAAATGAAAGTTACAGAAGTCCAATACATGTTGTGTACCTTCTGGTATTCACACTTCTGTTTTATATTTGTTAATCACCTTATGTTTAAATAATTTTTTTAATCGGTTAATTGTTTTACACTTTTTCAAGTCAATTTCTAATTCGTTCCACAGTTTAACTCCATACACCGAGACACTTCTTTGTTTTACATTTGTTCTGCTATTTGGTCTAGTAAAAATACAGCATCGCCTCAGTTCATAATGGGATTCTCTTATTTGAAACAGCCTCTGGATACAGTCTGGCAACATGCTATTAAATACTTTGTACATTAGAGATGCTATTTTAAGGTCTACAAGTTCACTAAATTGAAGTACCTGTAAGTTTATAAATAACTGATTTGTTGATTCACGATAATTTGCCCATTTATAATTCTGATTGCTCTCTTTTGAAGTAAGAAAATTGGATTTGTAATTGTTTTATATCTTTTCCCCCAAACTTCCACTCCATAAGTTACATATGGAAGTATGAGAGATTGATATAATAAATGTAAAAAATTTGTATTAAGAATATATCTGGTTTTGTTCTGAATTGCTATGGACTTTGATATTTTAGTTTTAATATGATTAACATGTGGTTTCCAGCATAATTTGTGATCTATGACAACTCCCAGAAATGTGTTTTCATATACTCTTTCTATTTCAATATTGTAATATGTCTAAGATTCTTAGAATTCTGATTATATATATTATATTTTTAGTTTTATTAATATTCAGCGATAGCTTGTTCAGAATAAACCATCGTTTTAAAGAATCAAGTTCGGTTTCCACTGTATCCAAAAGCTGCTCAAGGTTTTTGCCAGAACAAAACAAATTGGTGTCATCAGCAAACAAAACCAAATTAATATTTTAGACACATTACAAATGTAATTTATGTACAATAGAAACAATTTTGGACCCAGCACTGATCTTTGTGGGACCCCGTATGTAACCCTCAGTAAATCTGACTTGCAGTTGTTTAATTGGACATATTGATATCTATTTTCCAGGTAACTACTGAGCCATCGGTGTGCTACTCCCCTAATCCCACATTTATCCAGTTTGGACAATAATAGTTTATGGTTAATTGTATCAAAGGCTTTTCTTAGATCTATGAAAATGCCTACAGTGAATTCCTTATTATCCATAGCTATAGATATTTGTTCTATTAGCTCCATCACTGCCATCGTAGTTGACCTGTTTGATCTGAAGCCATATTGATGTTCACTCAGTAAATTATGTTTTTCTATGAAATGATCGAACCTATGGAGAAATAGCTTTTCTAATATTTTTGAGAACTGAGGAATAAGAGAAATCGGTCTGTAGTTTGAGAAGAAGTGCTTATCTCCATTTTTGTAGATAGGAATGACCTTTGCATTTTTCATTTGATTTGGAAATATGCCTGTTTGTAATGATTGATTAAAGATATAAGTCAGGGGTTTCGCTATACTATGTACAATGTTTTTAACTAAAGCCATGTCAATACAATTACTATCAGTGGATTTCTTATTCTTGAATGTATTTACCACGTCAATTAACTCTATTTCCTCAATTCTCCTCAAGAAAATGGTGTTTGCATTTATTTTAATAATATTTTCATTTATTTCCTCTGTTATTACTGGATCCACAATTTCTTTTGCTAATTTATCACCAACATTCACAAAATAGTCATTGAATTCATTAGCAGTTTCCTTTGTGTCTGTTATTAATGATTGGTTGTTTTTATTAAAATATTCTGGGTAATCTGATTTCCCCGTACTTTTTTTGATTATGTTGTTTAGCACCTTCCATGTGCCCCGCATGTCGTTTCTATTCTGTACTAATTGTTTATTGAAGTAATCCTTTTTATTTATTCTCAATATACTAGTCAATTTATTTTTGTATTTCTTATATTTATTTTATGCTTCCTTTGTTCAACATTGTAGAAAACTGTCTGTACAATACATTTTTCTTTTTACAAGCATTTTCTAGCCCCCTAGTAATCTAGGGTTTGTCTTCATATTTATTTATCTTTAGTGATTGTAAAGGGCAATTTTTGTCATACAGAGTGGAAAATATAGACATTAATTCATCATAGGCTTTATTTGGGTCATGATTTAAATAGACCTCTGTCCAGCTTTGCTGCCTTAACCCCTCGTTAAGGGCCTCTATGGTGTCAGGTGTTTTTTTCCAAATCAATTTAGCAATTTTGGAGTTTCTCTGTATATTTTCCTTTGAGAAATTTTGCAGAGTTGAAAACACGGGAATATGATCACTTATATCATTGATAAGCAATCCACTTAGTACTCTATTTCCAATTTCATTGGCAAAGATGTTATCAATTAAAATTGTGCTGTCAGTTGTTATTCTAGTTGGCCTTAAGATTGTAGGTATTAGACATATACTATACATTGTGTCGATAAAATCTCTGCTGTGCTCTTTTAATTTTAACAAATCTACATTAAAGTCTCCACATATGAAGATCATCTTATTATTATGTCTGTTATCATACATGTGAACCATCTTCTCATTAAAGGTAACTAGACAAGATCCAGGTGTTCTATAGATGCAGCTTATTAATATATTCTTTGTTGTCTCCACCTCTATTTCTACAGTAACACATTCCATGATATTTTCCATTTTTGTTGACATTTCCCTTACTTTTTTACACTTAAGTTTGTTGTTCACAAATAGTGCAACACCACCTCCGTTTTTGTGTTCTCTATTGGTTGAAAATAACTCATAGCCCTGTAGTTCTACACCCGTTTCTTAGTTGTAAGCCAAGTCTCTGATACTGCAATTACACTAAACATTAAAAATTGTTTCAAATAGTCTTTCATTTGAAAGAATTTGCTATACAGGCTTCTACTGTTAAAGTGTATAATTGACAGTGTACCATCCATTATTATTTTGCTTTTAAATTGCTCATCTGTGTATTACTCACAGGTGCGGTTGATGTTATTGTAGAAATATTTATCGGGATCAATATTGTTCTCCATTTCATACAGTTTATGATCTTTGAGGTCAGAAGTTTCTAGATTCAAGTTTTCATAGTTTTCATGTGCTTGTGAAATACTACTCACATGGGTAGGTGATCCAATTTCACCAAAGTCGTCACCTTCCATATCATTAAATGGAAAGGAATAATCTTTATCAAGTCTCATCATTGACTCCATTCAGGAAAATCAATTTGCATAATTTCCATGTCATAGACGTCGTAGTAGAGATCCATTCACAACCCGGTCTGATGACATTAATGACTCTTCCATGTGGCAAATTGTATGTTCTGTGTCCATTAGTGTCATTGTCTATATGGCTCCAAGTCTTTCATTTCCCTTACCATGACCACTTTCGCGATTTCCTGAGGTCCGTTTACCCGAATCAGCACTTCACAATTTCTCAACCAGGTGGCTTGTATTTTGTTTTGCTTCCGTAGGGTGCGTGCCTGCCAGGCGATGTCCGCGTTCTTTTTGGTCAGGTGTTCATTTAGGTACATGCCGGTTCCAGACAGTTTTTTCGCTCCTGCATAAGTTTAATGTTTTGAATTGTTCTAAGTCGTCGATCCTTTTTTCCAAGTCCTCAATTTTCTTGTCCTTTTCCTTGATAAGCGTTTTAAGTTGTTTAACCTTGGTCATTAGTTCAACAAGATTTGTTTGTTTGGTGAGTTTGCTTATCTCCTCGGTCATAAAGCTCAGGGAATTTTTGATCCCCTCCATTTCCTCTTCCAACGCTGTTCCTTGTCTTGCTCTTGGCATCTTCTTTTGTGTTGTGGAAAACAAGAAGCAAGTGTGGTATGTTTAGTTGTTGATTGCTGTGCTGCTGTATAGAAGAGGAATTCGCTGACACTGTTCTTGATTATAAAATGTTAAATTAAATCAAGTTTTCAGCATCATGACGGGTCCTGCAGAGCCCGGAGAGGCACAAAGTCCGAAAATGCACACTCTGCTCTTGCTGCAGCAAGAGCAGGCTTATAAGGGGTATGTTTAGGTAAAATGTTAGATAGAGTAAATAGATGTGAGTTGGCAAGTAAAGGCTGAGTCCATCTGAGAGGCTCCAACACTACACATAAATTTGTGTATCTCACTCAGCCCCCAATCACAGCAACACATCATTCCGCTGAGAGGAAAATCGTTAAACTTACATCACTAACACAGTGCTCATTATGTCTCAGCACATTTGAGTTTTATACATACTTTAACCTTATAGGCCCTTCAGATACCACACAAGAAAAGTCTTTCAGAGTCGTTGTTGTTCTCCGTGTGGAAGCTTGTGGTTTGCAGCTGTCCACCTGCCGCGTGATGAGTTAGTGGAGAGGAACAACCAAATCATAACGGCAATGCTAAGGAAGTTTTTGGCTGAGGATGGAAAAGGCTGGGACTGTTGGCTGCCTTATCTGCTTTTCGCTTACAGAGAGGTCCCTCAAGCTTCGACAGGCTACTCGCTAGGGTTGGGTACCTTTCGCATCTGAACCAATACTAGTCCCGATACCGGTACCTGAAATTTGGTTCCCGGTACCCAACAGTACTTTTTTCGGTACTTTCCCTCTGTAATAACAAAAAAATTATTTCAGTTGTAAAAATAATTCCAAACCTATTCACTTAGAACATTATGTTATTTATTTAGAATAGTTTACACTGACAGAAATTAAACAAAAACAAAAATAAAACCCCTCCCCCTCTCCTCCCAAACCCAGCCCTACAACCTATTAAATTGAATAATTAATTTCTTACTCACTGTAACTTTTATTCTTGTATTTGTATATTATTATATTTTAGCCTGTTTTAGTTTCATCATGACCGTTTTTAATTGATCTTTTAATGTTTTCATGGAAGTACTTTGAATTGCCTTGTTGCTGAAAGCTGCTGTAGAAATAAAGTTGCCTTTCCTTACAACCTCAGCCTGTCAGTCAGTCCCCAGGGCACAGAAACAACCATTGTTGAACAGCACCACGATCACAGTGAAAGGTGTCTGCTGGAAAGGTGGTTACAGTTTTGAAAAACTGTAACCACACCTGAAACCACTTTATCGGCATTGCTGTGACTCACTGTGACTTCAACGGTCTTTGCTGTTTTTTGCCCCCAACGTATCCTCCCAGGCAGCGCGGCAATGGTTATATTTAGGGTTAAGGTTAGGGCTAGCTGCCTGGAAGGCGCCGTTGGAGGCAAAAAACACTATCGAGCGACGTCAGCAAAACTGCAGAGCCGACGTAGTTTACTGTGTGTGTCAGACCTCTGCTCTCTGTCAATATGCAGAGAGCATATAATGCAGATAATCTTGCGCTTATTCTCAGGTACAGAAATTTGGCACTTTGATTTTACGTGAACCAACACTCGGTAGTACCGACGTGATTCGGTCGGTACCGGTAAAAGTACAGGGTTCAGTACCCAACCCTACTACTTGCCCTTTGAACTTTTGTACAAGAGGTAAGTGAGAGGACCACTCAATGTTCTTAGAGAAACTTAGGGCCGCTGAGCAGTCCACAGCCAATCCCAGTCCTTCATTATGTCATGAAAATGAAGGAAAAGATGGAGCAGATGACAACTCTGGTACGGGCCAATATGGAGGAAGCACAGAGAAGGCAAAAGACTCATTTGATAAGAAGGCAAAGGATAGAGTTTTCCAGCCAGGGCAAGATGTCCTGCTGCTTATTCCAACCACAGACAACAAGCTGCTGGCCAAGTGGCAGGGGCCCTTTAAGGTTCTCCCTGAAAGATGGGTCCTGCAAAGTTTGTGCCCATTGTTTGAGTATGTTTTTTGTTAAAGGTCCCATGGCATGAAAATGTCACTTTATGAGGTTTTTTTTAACATTAATATGAGTTCCCCTAGCCTGCCTAAGGTCCCCCAGTGGCTAAAAATGGCGATAGATGTAAATCGAGCCCTGGGAATCCTGCTCTGCCTTTGAGAAAATGAAAGCTCAGATGGGCCAATCTGACGTCATAAGGGGAAAGGTTACCTCCCCTTTCTCTGCTTTGCCCGCGCAGAGAATTTGGCCCGCCCATGAGAAAGAGAGAGACATCATGGCTTGAAAACAAGGAAAGCATGGCAGTTGGTCAAGGCCACACCCCCACCTTGCCCCCCCCTCTCTCCTCCTCAATAGCATTTAAAGCTACAGACATAGAAATGGCACAAACTAAGGAAAGCTCATTGTGGGACTGGCTCTAGTGGCTGGAATTCTGCACCAAGGCTGAATTTCAGGAAAGAGACTTCAGATACAGTATTAGGGGGCCACTAAGGCCTATATAAAAGAGACTTCAGATACAGTATTAGGGGACCACTAAGGTCTATATAAAAGAGACTTCAGATACAGTATTAGGGGACCACTAAGGCCTATATAAAAGAGACTTCAGATACAGTATTAGGGGACCACTAAGGTCTATATAAAAGAGACTTCAGATACAGTATTAGGGCACCACTAAGGCCTATATGAAAGAGACTTCAGATACAGTATTAGAGGACCACTAAGGTCTATATAAAAGAGACTTCAGATACAGTATTAGGGCACCACTAAGGCCTATATGAAAGAGACTTCAGATACAGTATTAGAGGACCACTAAGGTCTATATAAAAGAGACTTCAGATACAGTATTAGGGGACCACTAAGGCCTATATAAAAGAGACTTCAGATACAGTATTAGGGGACCACTAAGGTCTATATAAAAGAGACTTCAGATACAGTATTAGGGGACCACTAAGGCCTATATAAAAGAGACTTCAGATACAGTATTAGGGGACCACTAAGGCCTATATAAAAGAGACTTCAGATACAGTATTAGGGGACCACTAAGGTCTATATAAAAGAGACTTCTGATACAGTATTAAGGGACCACTAAGGTTTATATAAAAGAGACTTCAGATACAGTATTAGGGGACCACTAAGGTTTATATAAAAGAGACTTCAGATACAGTATTAAGGGACCACTACGGCCTATATAAAAGAGACTTCTGATACAGTATTAAGGGACCACTAAGGTTTATATAAAAGAGACTTCAGATACAGTATTAAGGGACCACTAAGGCCTATATAAAAGAGACTTCTGATACAGTATTAAGGGACCACTAAGGTCTGGGGAGCAGTTACCTTTCCTGTGGGGACAATGAGTCTCCTCTAGTATGCAAATTGACGGTTATGACTTAATCATTCTTTGGAGCTAGGTTTGGGGTGAGGCATGTCAAATGTTAATTAAGGCTAGTCAGTTGATTCAGTCTGGCTGTACACTGATTTCATTACATAAGCATTGTTTTAACTTTTTAAAAACCCAACAGGACCTTTAATAAACACACCAGTTTTTGCACTTAGAAAGCTTCCTGTCCAGCTTCTTCAAAACTCCCCACCACCTCATTGGCCTTGGCATGAGGGTAGTTAGTCTTGGCAGAAACACTGATCACCTCCCCAAAAACTAAACATGGCAGTATTAACTTTTTGTGCATCACATATCTGTAACAAACCTGACATCTGCTGCAAATCTCACTCACTTTTAATCAGGTATGAAAACCTTTGTTTGACACTTCATTTTATTAAAAAATGTCTTTGATTTATTCACATCTTGCACTGCACTGCACTGCCAAATAAACCTGCCTTCTGCCATATTTACAACCTGCTGTTGACCAATCATCAGCCTCCTCCAATGCAAAGTAGGTGGTTAAATATTAGCTGCAGTACTCTGATTCCTGTTTCCATTAGAAAGGTTTCTTCAGTTGCTGAAGCAGGAGGACCTGACTGATCACCCTTGTTATACAAAGCACGTGAAGCAGGAGGACGACTGCAGGTACAGTAGCTTGGTCTATTTCTTTGTTCCTGAATCAAAAGTGCATGTTTTTTTAAGGAAGCATGAAACTACACCAAAGTTATTAACATTATTACATAAATGCTATTGTGTAAAAATGGTATAAACACTAATTAGTTCTGAAGCATGTGACAAATTGCTTTTAGAACTTTATGGGAATAATGGAATTAGATGAATATTATCTTGGAAGTTCATGTCAAAACAGTGCAGGAAGACAAACAAAGAGCATAGAGATAGACCATGTTGACTGTGAGTGTCTTATAACAGAGGCTCATACATACCGTTTGTGTTCCTGTGGAGAAGTAGAGGAGAGACTGATATAATAAAAACAAATAGAGGGAGAAGTGCCAAAATTTGAATTGCTTATCCAGCCGTGAAGAGAAGAAATGGGAGAAAGAAAAATACTCCTAACGTTCTTTGAATTCTGCAAGACAGAGATTACTCTAGCTTTTGATTCTTTAGGTCAGAGATCTTCAACAAGGGGTCTGCGGCCCCTATGGGGTCTTCAGAGTTACAACAGGGGTCCAAATTATTGTTTGATCATTTTTGGAAAGTTTTTTTTCTTCCATGTCTGAAAATATACAATAACATAAATCCAACATATTATTAGCAAAGATGAATCGACCTATTCATGAAAACAAAAAAACATTCAATTTACACAACATTGATGATTTACTATAGGTAAGGAAGCCACTATGGTAGCCATCCACAGACTCAGTTAAGCTTAGGGATTTTACTGTGACTTCCATATGTTTAACATCAAAACATGATTTATAAATAATACATGCATATCTATACTGTACATCAATTTTCATCCATCTGGCCCAGTTTAATATGCAACTAAATTTGATACAATATGTAGTAGGGGGTCCCTGCTCCGTCTCTCTTTCAGCTAATGGGGTGTTGAAAAAAAATTATAGGTCCGCAGTTTAAGGCCAGATTTATAGGCGCGGACCTTAGGGACTATTCTTTATTTATTTAAGGGGCCACCGGATGAGTTTTGAGATCTTTAGTCAAAATAAACCTGACCCTCCCTTCGCCAGCAATACATTTTGGATGACTCTCCAAAATGATATGGAAAAAAGGGATGACCCGCCCCAACAATTGATTGATGCCTTCTGTACTGGATTGCACTTGGCATAGATGTACAGATGTCCATTGTTTTTCTACAGCCATGACATAATGTGACTAAACCTCTGCATTATCATCTTATGCATCACACTCCTCTGTTATGGTGGCCATTTCAGTAGATTTTCTCACTAACATTAGCGTCAATTTGGGAGCTTGCATGCTACCACTCAATTCATCTCGTTGTTTGCACAATTTCACAAATAATCACCGGGACCGAAAGGATATTTGAGTCAGGTATGGCTGCAGCCTGGGGACCTCCTGTCTCATGCCCTCCAGCTGGTGCTGTCCTGTGCACGATCTTCGACTTTTCAAAATAAAAGCTTGCGTCTGGTCCGCTATGTTTTCGTACAGTGTTTTGGATGTTTTTAACCTAAACAGTACAGCAATCAGGCTAATGAATACAATTATTTTTTCAGCAGATGTCTTAGTTACAACACGATGGAGCTAGCAAAGCAGTTTTGTGTTTATATGTGCGGGCGGGATTTATTCAGTTTGGGAAATCCCACGGTCTCTAAAGCTACAGCTCAAATTGTCTGGCTGACTAAACAAGGAGGGACCCATCTGCTAGCAATAGGGACAGAGACTGAGAGAGCTACATGGAGCTACATGGATAAATATGCACCAAACAAGCCACTTTGAAATGTTGCTGTTTTCGTGAATACAAAAGTTGGGTGATCCTCACCCTACACTAAAAAAATTGGATGACCCTTCCCTCAACAAAGAATAAAAAGACATGACCCTCCCCTATTGTCCTTTATCGCCATCTGCACTTCGTCAACTTCTCTTCAAGTTCTCTTCAAAGTATGAAAACGTCCCAATACAAGGTCTCAGAAATCCACACAGTCAGAGTCAGAGTCAGATGTGAAAAAGAGAGTTTAATGTGCTTCGAAAGGAATTCTAGACACAATAAACCCGAGCAAGTACCGGAAAGCTTGCTAAAGATTTCTTTGTTCTACTGCATCTTATATTTGCCTAAGACAGACTATCCCCCAGAAAAACCCTCCAATGACCACCTTCAGAACATGCTGTGTAACAATTCAATTGCCTACCTTTGAGTCTAAGACCCTCCTTTTGGGGAATTTCCACTTGTTGGAGGCATATTGCTAATTCAGTTTATTTTTAGCTGAAGTTACGTTTTCTAAAGTTCATCTTTGAGTGCTTGCACGAAGAGGGGAGAGTCTATGTGTAACAGTGAGGAAGACAGCCGAGGGAAGCACTAGGAGAGAGAAAGTCTGTGACTCCCACCAGGCAGATACATTGACATCTCCTATCAATATCACATTGAAACACGTTGTATGTGTCCCCATAATTCAATTAAGAACCAGATTCATAAAATTTGGACACAACAGGGGCATTAGTCTAAAAGCATAGTAGACCCCTGCTTTAGGATATAAAATAGTTTGAATAGAGTGTAAATCAAATTTCTTCTTTCCGAAACTCCCTAAATCAAACTGTTAAAAATATGTGTGAATTCTCATAACATAAATCTAATTCTTCTTTTTCATCCACTAAATTCATGTTTGATATTGTTTTGTCATTATATTACAGCTATGAGGCTTTTCTGTCTACTGCAGCTGGTCTGCTTGGCTGGTTGTAGTGCATCTACATCAAGAGATTGGGCTCATCATGGCGCTCCTATGTTTGCCGACCTCACAGTACGTGAGATGAAAGCTGTTCGGGCCTACATGCATGGTATTCAAGAGTTGGAGCTCACTGATGCTCGTAGCAAGACTCTGATGAAAAACAGCATCCTCCTGATAGAACTCCATCTGCCAAGAAAGCATGAAGCCCTGAGAGCTCTGGACCGTGGACAGGCCAAACCCCCACGTCAAGCGCGTGTGATCATCCAGTTCGGGAACCAAACCAACCCCAACATCACTGAGTACATTGTCAGTCCTCTGCCGACCCCAAAGACCCACGAAGTCAAGACTTTCAAGGGGGATAGGCCTGTCCGCTTTGAGTCAAGGCCTATTTCTACAGTAGAGTATGACCATATTGATGATTTCCTCGAGAAGATTGCGATTAAAGCTCACAAGCTCCTGTTTGAGACCACAGGAGGGTTTTCCTACACTAACTGCTCTGACCGCTGTCTGACGTTCTCAGACATAGCTCCCCGTGGGCTGGATCCAGGTGAGAGGAGAAGCTGGATCATGTTGCAGAAGTTTGTGGAGGGGTATTTCATCCACCCAGTTGGGTTCGAAGTTCTGATCAACCACCAGGATCTGGATCCAGAAAAGTGGACTGTTGAGAAGGTCTGGTACAACAGCATGTACTTTGACAGTGTTGAGGAACTGATAGAAAAATATGAATCAGGAGGTGTGGAGAAGATCAAACTGCCTGATCATGACGACGAGGACCTCTATTCCACCTACATCCCCCGGGGCCACAGCAACACACGCACTAATATCCATGGTCCGAAGCTTGTGGAGCCTCAGGGACCTCGCTATGAAGTTGACCGCAACTTTGTTGAATATGCCGGATGGTCTTTCGCCTACCGAGTCCGCTCATCCGCTGGGCTTCAAGTCTTTGATCTTCGTTTTAATGGAGAAAGGATTGCCTATGAGATCAGCCTCCAAGAAGCTATTGCCTTCTATTCTGGTGATACTCCCGCTGCCATGCAAACAAAGTACGTCGATGCTGGTTGGGCAATGGGCACCTTATCCTACGAGCTGGCGCCTGGAATTGACTGTCCAGAAATTGCCACCTTTGTGGACCTTTACCACTACTATGACACCGACAAACCTGTGCGCCACAAAAATGCACTCTGTATCTTTGAGATGACCACTGCTATGCCTTTAAGAAGGCATTTTAACTCTGACTTCAAGGGCGGATACAACTTCTATGGAGGGCTGGATAACACGGTGCTGGTGTTGCGGACAACCTCAACGGTTTACAACTATGATTACATCTGGGACTTCCTCTTCTACCAGAATGGGGTGATGGAGGTAAAGGTCAGCGCTACCGGATACATCCATGCCACTTTCTTTACACCTAACGGACTTCACTATGGTACCAAGGTGTACAACTATGTGCTGGGTAACCTGCACACACACCTCATCCATTATAAAGTGGACCTGGATATTGCTGGTGAGTATTATGTTATAATTGTGAAGCAGTATCTCTTTAGTGACCTATGACTTAAAAAAAGAAGCTAAATTCAAGATCAGTGGAAAACCCGGTATCCTATGAATTACAGCAATATGGAATGATTCTGCACCTCACAAATTATGTCCCAGACCAGACCTGTCACACCCTACAATTAACATTTGCTTTTTATTTACTGTAACAACCACAATCTTTCCCCAACCTGAACCAAATGTTTTAGTAGCAAGTAGTAACCATACCTTTACCATTGTTTATTTTCCATAACCACAGTTATTTCCCATACTCTAGTTGCTATGCACAAATGTTGAAAGTGAGTATGACATTAATTGTTGCAAATGGTCATAAAAAAAACTAGGGAAAAACACTGATAATAGGGTTTGGAAACCATCACACAATATTTCT
The DNA here is from genome assembly GCA_023566125.1 of Zingel zingel. Classification (NCBI taxonomy): domain Eukaryota; kingdom Metazoa; phylum Chordata; class Actinopteri; order Perciformes; family Percidae; genus Zingel; species Zingel zingel. The sequence goes on along the minus strand of CM042335.1, from coordinate 25,949,920 downwards.
CTGAAGAATACAATGGGTTACACGTATGCCCCCAGTGTGGTCTTCAAAGTGACTAATTATTCCGTTTACATCAATCCTAATAATTGTGTTGAGTGAGTTTTTGTAAGCTGAGGGTTGTGAAATGAGATAAGACAGAAACTTAGCTTTGAGACTTTTATTGTTGCCAGTCCAGATAAAAAAAAAATTCCGGACTTTACCCAGTCATAAACAGACAAAGACGTGGCTTAGCCTATCAAACCTGTGAGACTCTTCTGTTGAAATGTGTGGTCAAGGCAATCTGCCATACATAATTCAATAACTTAATCCTAGCAATGGAGACTTCTGATGCAAATGTAAATGTACTGTATATTATGCCCTGACATCTAACTTTACTTGACAACTCTTTGCCTGCCCAACACAGGGCGAGAGAACAGCTTTGAGACGATGGATCTGAAATTTGTCAACTTCACCAATCCCTGGAGCCCAAAGCATTTCATCGTTCAGTCCAAACTCCACAGAACAGAGCACAAGACCGAGCGATCTGCCGCTTTCCGCTTTGGCAAAAAGTTCCCCCGTTATGTGCACTTTTACAATGCAAATGAGAAAAATAAATGGGGACACCAGAAGGGATACCGGATTCAGTTTAACTCACATGCCCACAGTGTCCTTCCAAGAGGCTGGAGAGAGGAAAATGGCATTAGTTGGGCAAGGTAATACAAATGTTTATCCCTATGTAGCTAGAAAAAATACATGATGTAGGAGTAAAATTTTTAAACCCAATATGCCATATTTTTATTGTTGCCACCATGCCAGATGGCTTGTCCAGCATCTTATACTTCCCCCAAATTCAGCCATACTTGGTATGTTTACACACATTGGGATATCCGGTAAGTTTCAGGTTCTGTGCATTTGAGCATTTCTGGATTTGGAGGGAGTTAGAAATCAGTTTAAAACAGAGTTAGAGAGAGTCAACAGAAGTGCAGCAACATTTAGTTGAATATTGTCATTTGTTACCTAATAGTAGACTATCACTGCTGGGCTATCAAAGTAAATAGTTAGGAAATATGTTAACATTATGAGGGTTACTGGTACAAAGTAAACAAACATTAGAGTTCATTTTATTTATCAGCTCTTCAGTGAATTACAGTAGCTTTCCAGCTCTCCAATATGTGACTTATCGTTATCAACAGAGCCAAGTTAGATACTAACAACCATCAGAGTGTATTATGTAGTGTTTGAAGAGGATGTGGATTGTAATGTCAGTGGGACATATTCAAATGATGAGTAACTCATTGCCTGTTGCCATGGCTTGAGTCGTCACCCCTGTTGAGGTAAGACCATTACCTGTTGCCAGACACTCAGTCAGTGGGCTTTGGAGATTAACTCTATCTTAGTAGCTACAGTTTAACACACAGCTGCTGAGGGTTCAGATGTTTTCGGCCATGTAATCAGATCAGCCATATGCATGGCAAGTGATGTCACATCCTTTTCTCTCCATCTCTGTCTTGTGTCAGAGACTGTTCCCTCTTTCTGATTGTTTCCTGCTTCTTGTTAGAATAATGTGGTACCCCTCACCGCTCAGATATCAACAGATTTAAATGTCCCAGTGTCGTACTATTCGTGGCAGCAGTGGCTACTGTTGCAGCTGCTAGTTATGGTGTCGTTTTAAGTTGTCTCAGGAAAACTGGTAGTGTTCCCCAACACCAAGTGGGAAATTACTATGCTAAATGGTAGAATAACCTGGCAAACTGAACAAAAAAACTGTCTCTCCGCAGGTATCCTTTGGCTGTGACTCGCCATAAAGATAGTGAAGCCACCAGCAGCAGCATATACACCCAGTGTGACCCATGGGAACCTGTTGTGTCCTTTGAGGACTACATCCGCAACAATGAAGACATAGTCAACCAGGTACAGTAGTACATTAATATTAGACACACATCTACATCACCTGTTAATCTCTATGTCACACATCTCCACAAGAAGAAGACAAGCCAATAGGAACAGTAGTTTCTATCCACAATGCTCATGAAGGACATTTGATTGATTTCAATGTTCTTGAAATGAACGTAAGCAAACCTATTTTCCAAAATGTCCTTTAACCCATTTCAATTGGTATAATAGCAATATAATATCTAACATTTCTGCATTATAATGTCTAAAAACAATTAGGCCTATGTTATATATTTAGTTTCTTTTGGCCATAAAAGCCCAAATTTGGTGGCATCTGGAACATTTTAATACCACTATTCCATCATATTTACAGATCTTAACTATTGCATATTTTTATGAGTTTGCCTCGTTGATTGTAAATGTGGTGAATTATTGTAAAGGGAAATTAGGCTTCTTGTGTTTTAGCCCACACAGTTTGTAAATAGCTATTTATATTTCAAACCATGCCTATTCTTGACTGATCAGAACTTGTGTAATACGAATCATTAGGCTTTATTTATTAGCATCCCCTGCACCCCTACTTCCAACATCTAATTCTCTCAAGTGTTTTGCAGTTCAGCAGTTCAGTTTTACTATTGTTCCTAACTGACTAGCAATAGAAATTATAACAAATGGTAAAATTGCTAAATTACAAATTCATCAACATAAAATAAATAGTTTTATGTAAATATAAAACAAAGATTCCAAAAATAAAAAAATAAAATTCGGCCCCTAACGAGTTCACTGAACAGCAGTGCTCAAAGTACATACTGGACACATACAGTAGATAGCAGAACTTGAGCTGGAGCAAGAGATAAGATAAGATAAGAATCTTTATTGTTATTACACATCAGGTATACAATGAAATTGAAATCGAAAAGGCCACTAACAGTTTCTCCTCCAGAGGGTTCCTTCTGAGTATCCTTAGGAAGAGGAGTCGCTGTCAGGCCTTTTTTACCACCGCGGATGTGTTGGCAGTGCAGGAGAGGTCCTCTGCTATATATGGCCCAAGGAATTTGTAGGAGGACACCCGCTGAACACAGTTCCCATTGATGCTCAGTGGGGCTGGTTCCCCCTTGTGTATCCTGACGTCTTTGACCATCTCCTTAGTTTTGCTGGTGTTGAGCAGCAGGTTGTGTTCAGAGCACCAACCTGCCAGCCTGTTAACCTCGTCCCTGTATGCAGTCTCATCCCCTCCACTGATGAGGCCGATGACGATAGTGTCATCCGCAAATTTACAGTAATGATGGTATTGGAGGGGCGGATGGGTTTGCAATCATACGTGTACAGGAGAGGGCTCAGCACCCAGCTCTGGGGGGAGCCTGTGCTGAGGGTTGTTGTTGGCGGGGTGGTCTTCCACTTAACAGTTTTGATGCCTCTCCGCAGCTCTGCCCTCGCCATGCTGTACTGTTCTTTGTGACCTGACTTGAAGGCAGAGTTCAGGTTCTCAGGAGTGTCCGGACGTCCGATGTCATCCATAGTTTTTGGTTGGAGTATATATATTTATGTTGAACAGAACAGTCTCTGTGCGCTCCTGTAGATCGAGATGATCCAATATGCTCCACTCAGTGCGCTCAAAGCAATCTTGAAGCTGAGAGAGTGCTCCTTCAGGCCATATTTTAATGTTCTTTGTGGCAGGCTTGGATTTCTTCCTGAGGGGGGTGTATGCAGGGACCAGGAGCAGTGAGAGGTGGTCCGACATGCCCAGGTGTGGGAGGGGTACTGCCCTGTAGGCTTGCTTCAGGTTGGAATAAATAGGGTTTAATGTGTTCTTCCCTCTGGTGGAGTTAGGGAGCACAGTCTTAAGGCAAGCTTAGTTGAAGTCTCCAGCCACAATAAAGGCTCCCTCTGCATGGGCCTGCATTTGTTTGTTTATGGTGGCATGGTAGCTGGGGTGTAGGTGTGTTTTATCTGACTCACACACACTCGTACACATAAAAACATCCATGCCATTACGAAAACTATACACCGAAACTGAGAGCTGAGAGCTGCTGCGTACGTGCGTGTCGCCATCTCGCTTTCCTATGGAAACGTAATCTGAAGGTCTGTGTCCCCTCCACCCCTACCACCACAACTAGGATCTAATTATATGGCAATTTCTTTAAAATGAAATTACATAACATAAATAATAATAATTTACATGATTCATCAAAGTCTGTTGTCTTTTATCATTGTTTTGATTGGGGGACTACAGGTGGAAATTAGCACAAGTGGTACAACCTGGATAAATGCATCTCTCCTGTCTAAGGTTAATGGATATTGTACATTGTCCCTGTTTTTAAAATAAATAAATGAAATGAAATGAAATTTAGAGACCCCCTAGTGTCAGAAATGACATGCTGTGAATTAAAAGCCATTCTTTTTTTTCAAACACTAATGTCAACTAACACTTAATTTCTTCAAAATCTGTGAGGATAAGTCTATCCAGAACGTTATTAGATGATACAATAGCATCGTATCATCACCAACCCCGGTAACAGTTCAATCACCATATTGTTATGTGGTTTTTGAGATTTGGGGTATTTGTTCTGGTGCATGAGTCACAATCCACTAATGGACAGCATCCTTTGTGATGTTTCAAATGGATTCCTAAAACTGTGGTTTACATTGCGGGGGTGGAGGTATTTTAGAGGTTACGTCATTGGTTTATGTTTGCTCTTCCTCAAAGAATCTGTTCATCAGTTTTGGTCACTCACCATGATGGTAACTCACGAATGCTGACATTTTCTTCTGTTTGCACTTTTAAGTAGATAAACCCCACCTGTAATGTGTCGTATTCTAAAACTTCTCATGTAATATTTGTTCTCCTTTGTGCAGGACCTGGTAGCCTGGGTGACAGTGGGCTTCCTGCATGTGCCTCATTCAGAAGACATCCCCAACACGGCAACACCCGGCAACGCAGTGGGCTTCTTCCTCCGGCCCTTCAACTTCTTCAATGAAGATCCTTCGATGTCTTCCAGAAGCACCATCATTGTCCGGCCGGGACAGGACGGCAAGCCCAAGATCCAGAGATGGACACCTGAGGTCGTAGGTCACTGTGTGACAGACAAGCCATTCTTTTATAATGGCACTCTTGCAGGAGTCTAGAGGTGTTTTTTTGGGTTTCCCAAAAAGTATTTGGGCTCTAATACAATTTTTGCAAGGATCTCAGATTATATAACAATCAATTTATAATATATAAGGTCAGATTTATTCTTCACAATGTCTTACAATGTGAGAGCCTTATGAGATGGTGTGCAATGTTTAAATTTGTGAAAGAAACTAAATCCTTGTATTAAGAAAAGAATAAAGAATTAGAGCATTTCAAAAAAGTAGATTTTGTGTTTTGTGTTTTTTTCTTCATAAATTAGCCTGTCGTGTTAATTTTTTTTTTATTATTTAGCTGCAGACTCTACACATTGCAAGTTGCATAAATCACACACATTGGTTATGCATTTCTCCCTGTAACTCTCCAATCTTTCCTGCTGCATGTCAAATAAAGAAAAAACATGGATTTCTAACCCAAATCATTTATATGTAAAGTTAATGTTAATGTTAAAGTTACTGTACCACCATACCAAATCAAACTACACATGTAAGCTGGCAGGGGGAAGGGGAGCATGCGGGCCTTGAGAGCTCCTCTAATCTCATGTTGGGTCTCCATGGCTGAGGTTTAGCAGCAGCAAGCATCCAGGATGCAGGATGCTCTGTATCCGCCCTGCTTGTTGTAAACTGCTGTCCCTCACTATGCTTGTCTTGTCCCCATGGTGGGATTTTTTTCTCCTGCAAAGACAACAGGCCTTACAGAGCAAACAGCCTGATTCCGGATCCTTCCCCGCAAACAGTCCAGGATACCACCTGGCTGCCCCATCGCCCCTGGAAACCTAACTTTACATACAATGTGACACAATGTACAGAGAATCAATAACAGCTCATGTAACTGTTCCTTTATTTAATAAAGTGCCAAATAAATAAGAATGTCCTGATCATATTGTATGTTTTTGATTTAATATGTTTCTGTATTAAACACTGTATTAAAATGTATTAAAATGAACATGTTTATGTTAGCCAGCAAACTAAATATAACAGCCAAAAAGAAGGTTGATTTTGCAGTGGCAGTCAGGTTGTTTGAAGAGTAAATGAGTGTTTTTTTTGAGTAGGGAAAGGGAATCCAGCCAGCAACTGTCGTCAGGATTTTCCCAATCTAAAAACCCTTTTAATAAGTGTGTGCCAATGTTTTACAGTGTGCATGGTAAAAGAGTGATAGTATGAGAGCTATGCACGCATGAGTGAATGGACAGCGGTGGTAGAGAAGACAAAAAAACAATGTGAATTGGGTAACAAGCATTCCATTAGCTATTCCCATGGCAATGATGGGCTTGACGCCACAACAGACAAACTACAGGAACACAGTTTATTTATTGTAAAGTGACATGTAGTTCACAGTTACATGTACAAAAACACAATAACAATGTGACATTTCATTTCACTCATGGCCTTAAATCATTCTCTGGGTTCTGTAAAATGTGAATCTGACTTATAAGACAAGACAGCACATCATGTCTCTGCATGTTCAGTAAGAGAGTGGATCACAAATTATAGTATCATGATAATATAGTGTCTAGACTTAAAGATACCAATAAAGAGCATTTCGAAAGGCTATCTGCCAAAGACCACAAACAATGTGACAAACAATATTTTGATATTTCCATATGAAATATTTCTAGCTTAGCCTGTAGAGGAGAGAAAAGGTATTTTTTGGGCCTGAATAAAAAGCCTGGAAGCTTAAATGGTGCTTTGTTGCCATCTAGCGGTTCCTTGGATAATTGTTGGATCATCAATTGATGCTAGACACATGCCATGAATGTGCTTTAAAGATTTGCATTATATTTCTTATGATTTTTCAGTTACTTTTTTTCTCCTTTTTTTCCTGGTTGTCTTTTCATTTCATAAATTTTACTAATACAACATATCAGACACGCTCACAGACACACATTAGACTTATCACGGCACGCATCAATTGTAAATTAGGAAAGAGTGCTTCTAACTTGACGGATGGAACTTCAGGATTCTCTCATCTTAGAGCAACTCATTTCCATTGGGACGTCCAAGACAATGCTTGAAAATGTGTTACATAGGGACAGCTCTTGTTTTTAAAACATTTTCTTTTTTACATATTGTAATTTGGGTTTTGTTTTATTATTTATTTGTACAGTAATTTTTGTTTTTTAATTTATTTCTTTTTTATTTGTGCTGTAATCATGGCGTCATTGGAGAAGAGCTTGCTGTCAATGGCCCTCTCTGAATAAATGAAGGTTATAAATGAACACTCAACCAATGTTACACATGACGACTGCTTTATTTATCACAAGGAGGCTCTGAAAACAGTTGTATGATGTCTTCTATGGCTTTGGAGAGACTTTTGTCAAGTCTGAGAAACTACTAATTCATGATGTTATCATGGTTAAATCAACTTGGGCTTGAGACTACAGATATATTAGGGAAAGTTTGTGTTTCATACAGGGCTTTTGACAAGAGGTTTACCAGACAGAATGAATAAATGAAATCAGTTAAAACATGCCAATGTCAGTCATGTGTCCACACACTGTGGAGAATGAAGGGGAACACAGAACACAGACAGCAAACCAAAACACACCAAACACACTGCAGGCATAACAAAATGAAGAAATAAAACAAAACACATTCACACACACACACACACACACACACACACACACACACACACACACACACACACACACACCAGATTGTGCAAAACATGCTATTGTTTTTACTTCACATTGATATTGTATAATCATAATAATAATAATAATAATAATAATAATAATAATAATAATAATAATAATAATAATAAAAGTAAGTATAATATATAATACTGTATGGAAAAAAGTGTAGGCCTCCTTATTCATACTTCTTCCAGTTTAGTGCATCCTTTTTAACGCCCTAATTAGTTTATGTGCTCACACACCACCTGGAAGATTATGACTTGTGAGCATTACACTCTACAAAGCATTTTAGCATACAGACTTCAAAGCATCCTTCTTTCCTTCCCTCCTTCCTTCCTGTCTAAGTTCATCTTTCCCCTTCTATTTTGTGTGACTTCGCTCTAATCATCCATCTGTTATCATCAATAGATGATTAACCCCATTCATTTAAGCCTTTGTGTGAATCCCACAGTGTCACTTCAATATGAAAATATCACATATGTTTGAATGATCGGATGTTTCAATACATCCTGTTCAAGATCCTCTAAGTCCCAGCTATGAACGTGATGTGATAATGACTCAGAAAAACAGCAGAGTATTTCCAGTGGTGCATAAAAGAAAGACGTGACAGTAAACACATTTGTACAGAGGGAATGTATCACTGGACCAGATGTCCGACAGCTGAGGTAAGCTTAAGCCTTTATTTCCTGCCTTTCAACTCACTGTCATCATATTACAACATGCTAATTGTAAAATGATATTATAAAACTTCTATACGTCAGAACATAATGTTGTTGAAGGAGTTACGGTTTGGTGGGAGACTTCATTTATATAAGACTCCGTAATTATTGAAAAGATTCTGCACTTTTTATTCTGGCGTAATTCCCGATAATACAGTTTGTTTATTTATGAAAACTCATCACTGCAGTTGCCCTAAATTTCACAGAGCTTTTAGCATTAAACTCATTTATTTAGATTTACAGGCCTGCAACTTTACTGTTCTGGTTCATTCTCACCCATCTTCTCACCTTGTTGTAAAGTCTGTGGTGCTGAAGGGGGTGGGGGATTAGGGAACCCAATTTGGAAAATGTTTTCCCCTGTCTATATTTCCTGACAACAGGCCTGCAGGGAACATCGCGTTACTGTGCAATAGTCACAGTTCAGACTGTAACCAGTGGCCAGGATTTCACGTCAATTCCCTCACTTAAAGCAACACCAAAGCACTTTTCCTCTTCGGTCCCCCTACAGGTTGGAAGCGGAATTGTCCATTACCGTTACCATTATTTTTATGTCTCATTCAAACTACAGATCTGCTACCCGATCTAGCAAACTTGTGTTGTGCATAGTGCAGTTATAGCCGATACAGGGCTGCAAAGCGAATGTAGACGTGCCGTTCACCCTGTTAGGAGTTGATGAATCACTGAAAGGATTTTGGAAACAAAATAATCGTTGGTGTTGTTTTTAAGCTATAGTGCGTAGTTTCTGTCTACCCCATGAGAATTCTAAGTAATGATAGCTTTAACTGTATTAATTTATCAAGCAGGAGTGCACATATACAGTACCTTGCGAAAGTATTCGGCCCCCTTGAACTTTTCGACCTTTTGCCACATTTCAGGCTTCAAACATAAAGATATAAAACGGTAATTTTTTGTGAAGAATCAACAACAAGTGGGGCACAATCATGAAGTGGAACGAAAATTATTGGATATTTCAAACTTTTTTAACAGATAAAAAAACTGAAAAATTGGGAGTGCAAAATGATTCAGCCCCCTTAAGTTAATACTTTGTAGCGCCACCTTTTGCTGCGATTACAGCTGTAGTCTCTTGGGGTATGTCTCTATCAGTTTTGCACATCGAGAGACTGACATTTTTGCCCATTCCTCCTTGCAAAACAGCTGGAGCTCAGTGAGGTTGGATGGAGAGCGTTTGTGAACAGCAGTTTTCAGTTCTTTCCACAGATTCTCGATTGGATTCAGGTCTGGACTTTGACTTGGCCATTCTAACACCTGGATATGTTTATTTGTGAACCATTCCATTGTAGATTTTGCTTTATGTTTTGGATCATTGTCTTGTTGGAAGACAAATCTCCGTCCCAGTCTCAGGTCTTTTGCAGACTCCATCAGGTTTTCTTCCAGAATGGTCCTGTATTTGGCTCCATCCATCTTCCCATCAATTTGAACCATCTTCCCTGTCCCTGCTGAAGAAAAGCAGGCCCAAACCATGATGCTGCCACCACCATGTTTGACAGTGGGGATGGTGTGTTCAGGGTGATGAGCTGTGTTGCTTTTACGCCAAACATAACGTTTTGCATTGTTGCCAAAAAGTTTGATTTTGGTTTCATCTGACCAGTGCACCTTCTTCCACATGTTTGGTGTGTCTCCCAGGTGGCTTGTGGCAAACTTTAAACGACACTTTTTATGGATATCTTTAAGAAATGGCTTTCTTCTTGCCACTCTTCCATAAAGGCCAGATTTGTGCAGTATACGACTGATTGTTGTCCTATGGACAGAGTCTCCCACCTCAGCTGTAGATCTCTGCAGTTCATCCAGAGTGATCATGGGCCTCTTGGCTGCATCTCTGATCAGTCTTCTCCTTGTATGAGCTGAAAGTTTAGAGGGACGGCCGGGTCTTCGTAGATTTGCAGTGGTCTGATACTCCTTCCATTTCAATATTATCGCTTGCACAGTGCTCCTTGGGATGTTTAAAGCTTGGGAAATCTTTTTGTATCCAAATCCGGCTCTAAACTTCTCCACAACAGTATCTGGGACCTGCCTGGTGTGTTCCTTGTTCTTCATGATGCTCTCTGCTCTTTAAACGGACCTCTGAGACTATCACAGAGCAGGTGCATTTATACGGAGACTTGATTACACACAGGTGGATTCTATTTTTCATCATTAGTCATTTAGGTCAACATTGGATCATTCAGAGATCCTCACTGAACTTCTGGAGAGAGTTTGCTGCACTGAAAGTAAAGGGGCTGAATAATTTTGCACACCCAATTTTTCAGTTTTTTTATCTTTTAAAAAAGTTTGAAATATCCAATAAATTTCGTTCCACTTTATGATTGTGTCCCACTTGTTGTTGATTCTTACAGTTGATAAAATTACAGTTTTATATCTTTATATTTGAAGCCTGAAATGTGGCAAAAGGTCGAAAAGTTCAAGGGGGCCGAATACTTTCACAAGGCACTGTAATATAAACTGAAAATATCTTTATAATAAGACTGCCCCTCATCAAGAAAGTATGTGTGCAAGCGCATGTTTGTGTGTGTGTGTGTGTGTGTGTGTGTGTGTGTGTGTGTGTGTGTGTGTGTGTGTGTATGTGTGTGTATGTGTCTTTGTTCTTGTTTAACTACATTCGTGGGGTCAAAAAAACGGGAATACAGTATACAGCCTTGTGGTGCCCAAAATGCTAGACCCCACAAGGTTAAAGGTCTGTTTGAGGGTTAAGACTTGGTCTTAGGATTAGGGTTAGAATTAGGTTATGGTTAGGGTGAGGGTAAGGGTTAAGGTTAGGCATTTAGTGGTGATGGTTAAGGTTAGGGTAAGGGGCTAGGGAATGCATTATGTCAATGACGGGTCCCCACAAAGATAGTGAGACGCACTATGTGTGTGTGTGTGTGTGTGTGTGTGTGTGTGTGTGTGAGTGTGTGTGTGTGTGTGTGTGTGTGTGTGTGCATGCATGCATGCGTGCATCTGTAGATGGGTGCATGGTGGTGTGTGTCCTCGATGGTATGCCAATGTCGTATATTTAGTTGCAGTGCTGCGTTGCCGATGTGTGGAAAGGAACTCACCAACCATCCCATTCCTCTTTGTCCACTTCTCAAAATAGCCCCCCAACAGCAGCTGAGACAAAACTTCAGACAGACAGACAGACAGGCCGCACAAAACAAAAAGAGAGATAGAAGAGGGATAGAGAAAACGCATATCCAATGAGGATATTAGCTGGTCTCATATCATCTGCCACCACAGCTTAAATATACCAGGATAGCCAGTGACTTGCTACTGCATGTTTTGCTTTGGTTGTTTTTTGGTTCATGTTTTACATGATGCTTTTAGGAAATACTCTCAACTGAACTAGTGTCCAAAGGTCAAAAGTAGAAGAGTGGAACTGTGTTGGCTAATACACTGTATGTCTACTTTTCCTCTCAATAAGCAGGATTCCACACATTTCTAAGGATGACATGCAATCTATAAATCTGCCCTGACACCTGTTCATTTTAGTTTAGATAAAAATGTCCTGTCACTGAAATAAGTATGCTGGTGTCATTGCTGTAAATGTGCTAGTGAGTCATCAATCTGAACATGTATCAGGTCAACCAAGGTCATGGTTCTTTAGATACAGCTCTGGTCTCCTCTTACAGTGCCTCTCTCTCAAAACTTAAATAGATAGAATTGGGAAAATAAGAATTCTGTGGATCTGATGGATTTACAGTAACCTATATACCCAGAAAAGTTATCTATGTTAGTATAGCCTTATAATAAACAATCAATAAAAGCATACTTTTTTCATTTCATTTTATTTAAGGTAAGGAAAGGAAAGGTTATTTTCAATTATATTGAATTAACAATACTAAAGATAGTTTATAAAGACAGTACAGTTCACGTATACAGGCAGGCGCCATCTTGGGAAAACAGTCCCGACCAGTCGAACGAAATGTGCTTGAGCTATGTTACTGGTTACTGGTTACACGGCGTTCGGCGTTCGACTGATCGTGACTGTTTTTTTATAAACTGTCTGTACACGTACAAAGTACTCAATGCTTCAGTTTACATGTAGGGACCCTCATTATGCTACCGTGGTGCTATTTTGAGCCTTGTTAGCGGTATAGAAATAGCGGTTTCTTTTTACTTTACCCTCTGCCCCGACGACTAGCGTTAATTAGCAGTTTGCGCTAAAACTGGTCACATTAGATTAGCATGAAAACATATCCCAGAGAACGGTCGACTCAGTACACGTGTTATTAACCCCTAGGTTCATTTTGCGCCAGATTTGTCCTTTAACCGGGTTATGAGAATTCAGATTGTGAACGGGGTAAGGTGTTTACATGGCGTTTGAGAAATCGGGGTATTGCTTTGAATCGAATATAATAATTTTTTTATACTGCATGTAAACTCACTGAGTGTTGCAAAGGTGGAAGAATGAGATTCTGTTAACGTAAATGTTATTGATATGTCAAACAAATGAGAGCTGACTGTCAAACATGACACCAATGTTTCGGGCAAGAGAAGATGGAGATACTGTAGTGTTGTCGATGGTTAGATTAAGATTGCTCACTTTATTTATGGTTGAGACAGTGCCAATCAGAATACATCACAAATAAATACATTTACATAAATAAATAAATAAACATAAATAAGGATCAACAGTGTTTGTGTCTATTTATTTATTTACATTTATTTCTCTGCCCACCTTAGCGAGGGAGGCGAATATGCCTGACATTCACAAGTTTGGTTTCCACTTACCTATTTTGATGCGCATTTTGAAGTTGCATTAGAAAAAATGGATGGAAATTGCTGAATTGCGCAAAAAGTTTTAATGCTCGCTTGAGGTTGTTTTTGCCTTTACAAAAAAAGTTGATTCGCTTAATAGGATATAAATGCTTTTGACAAAAACAGTCTGACGTAGCGAACATTTAACTCACAGGACTGATTAGCTGTTTCCGTTGTCAGCGTCTGCCCAGATATTTTATAAATTCTATAACTTGTCTTATGGCGCTTTTCCATTACATGGTACCTGCTCGACTCGCCTCGACTCTACTCACCTTTTTTGGTTTTCCATTACGAAAAAAAGTACCTGGTACCTGCTAACAGGTACTTTTTTTAGTACCACCTCAGTCGAGGTTCCAAGCCAGCTGAGGCGAGCCGAAAAGGTGACGTGAAAGCGACAGACGGGGGTGTCCTGAACAAACCCGCTATTTTTAAATAGTTTAGCCAGCTGTGTTTTTTGTTGCTGCCTCCAGCTTCATTAGAAACTAAATGTGTCTTCTGGCAACAACAACACACCTTCCACGTTCTGTGTGTGTGTGTGTTGCGTTAGGTCACGGCAGTTTCCTGCGGCGCCGCTTGTTTTACAGTTCTGCGGAGACTCCAGGCAGAGCTTTCGCCGTAGCCTACGTACACACACACATGGCCGGCTCGACGCACACACCAGCGCACAAGTATAAACATCAGGCCACTTACATAGGCTACGGAGAAAGCTCTGCATGGAGCCTCCGCAGAACTGTAAAACATGCTCAAGTGGCCTGATGTTTATACTTGTGCGCTGGTGTGTGCGTTGAGCCGGCATATAACGACCAGCCACGCTGAGGCGGGACTAAAATCTGCAATGGAAAACGGACGCACAGTGTGTCGAGTCGAGGCGAGGCGAGTCGAGCAGGTACCATGTAATGGAAAAACGCCATTAGTCTCTGGACAGCATGAAACACTGCCAATACTCGCCGACATAAAAGACCAGTCAAAACTCAAGTCCTGAAGACCCCCATCCATTTTTGTGTCGTAGATCGGTTAGATGGCCATGGTGACTTGTTTTGTTTCCAGTTAGCAACCTCTACTTCTTCTACTCTGTTTACTGGTGGATTTCAGCCATGTGTAGCCCTAGTGACAACTTTTGACCAAACTACGCTGTAGCCTAGTTTTTTACTGGTTTATACCCTTAACCAGTTGATGAAAAAGCACATAATTTGCATTTCAAAAGTTTCCTTAAAATTTGCTTGACAATTGAATAGGAACAACTAATGACAGACTGTGACCTAGGGCTGGGCAATATATCGATATTATATCAATATCATGATATGAGACTAGATATGGTCTTAGATTTTGGATATCGTAATAGGGCTGAAGTGTTGTCTCTTCCTGTTTTATAAAGGTTACATTAGAGTAAAGTGATGTCATTTTTTGAACTTACGAGATTGTTCTAGCTGTTCTATTGCTTTTACCCACTTATTATATTCACATAATGGACGATTATTTATCTAAAATGATGATAAAAGGATATTTTGTCAAAGCACCAATTGTCAACCCTATACTGTATATATATAATATTGTCACAATATCTACCAAAAGGTATTTGGTCAAGAATATCGTGATATCCAATTTTCTCCATATCGCCCAGCCCTACTGGGAACCTAGATCAATAAATGTAGATACATTCAAAACACATGTATAGTTGGATATTTGTGTGATTTAAACAATTGTCTATGCAGATTACATTTCACTTAATGTGGAAAATGCGAAGCATTAAAAAAAGCACAGCGGGTCTCCGTGAGACGCAGTGTGGATTAATTAATTTAATAAAATGGAAGTAATATTGCATGACGCGTAAATACAACTTTAAACCCTACTTTAGTAAGGAAATGATAGGGAGAGAGAGAAAGTGCTGGCGAGCTGACCTTTTCTTTTTTTACTAACAATTTCCTCACTCATTTTACTGCACGCTCTGTTGTTGTGTCACATGTCGATGGTGCAATCAAACTACAGCTTTCAAATGATTGGCTGTTTGCGTGTCACACGCTCCATTACCAAGGGATATGATAGGCTGTTAATGAGCCAGGGACGGAGCATGCTTGGGGTTTGTTCATGCAACCAGACTTTCTGTGTGTATTTGCTATGGGCTTTCCTTGTGTTTTGCATTTAATGCTTTTAAGTGAAACAAAATCAAACATTCTATGATAAAAAATGTCTTTATGCTATTGATGACGTGTCTATCGTGATAAAACTATTGTTTTATCGACCAGGCATACTTCTAATAAAGCATTAAACTCAATTATTGAATTCTTCCTAGGTCATGTCTAGCGGCAGTATTATTACTAGTTTAGTGGGTGATCATGCTCTGACCAGTCTGCCTTTATTTGATGATTTCAGAGCTGAAATGTGCGGACGGGAAGAACAGCATCTGGAGGATGTAAACTTTGACCAATAAGAAATTAGTTCTTCTGAAAAGGTAAAATCAAATTACATTAAAGTGCTCATATTATGCTTTTTGGCTTTTTCCCTTTCCTTTATTGTGTTATGTATCTTTTTGTGCATGTTATAGGTTTACAAAGTGAAAAAGCCCAAAGTCCACCCCAAAGGGACTTACCATCTCCAACAGAAAACACTGTTCACAAACTGCTCCAAACAGCTCTATTGTAGTCCAGCCTTTACTTCAGAGACAAACGTGGTCACTTTGGAACACACGTTATAATGCTCGCCTAGCTGCTAGCATGGCACGCCCTCATACTCTGCTTCTGACTGGCTAGTAGTCCTTACCTAGGTACTGTCAGGGCACGCCCTCATACTCTGCTTCTGACTGGCTAGTAGTCCTTACCTAGGTACTGTCAGGACACGCCCTCATACTCTGCTTCTGACTGGCTAGTAGTCCTTACCTAGGTACTGTCAGGGCACGCCCTCATACTCTGCTTCTGACTGGCTAGTAGTCCTTACCTAGGTACTGTCAGGGCACGCCCTCATACTCTGCTTCTGACTGGCTAGTAGTCCTTACCTAGGTACTGTCAGGGCACGCCCTCATACTCTGCTTCTGACTGGCTAGTAGTCCTTACCTAGCTACTGTCAGGGCCCTCATACTCTGCTTCTGACTGGCTAGTAGTCCTTACCTAGGTACTGTCAGGGCACGCCCTCATACTCTGCTGTCAGCATTAACGCGTTAATTGCGATGCGATTAAGGGTCAAGCATAATGCGTTAATTTTTTAAAATCGTATTAATCGCATGCCGCCATTTATTAATTTATTTTCACTTCACTCAGCTTTGCGTCGTGCCTAACTTTTTTAAACTAATTTTGCTTTACTTCTTCATAACACATCCTGCTGCTGCAGGAATAGCAAGGCGGATTTCTGTGCCTCATTCTGGAGCCACTGATATGTCTGCTCTTCTCTCTGATGCTCTGAAACAGACGTTACAGGCAACACACACACCGCTGCACCTGACGCTAGTTAACACTATACTCGACAGCAGCTAACGTTAGTCTACCGCTAGCTAGTTAACACTATACTCAACAGCAGCTAACGTTAGCCTACCGCTAGTTAACACTATACTCGACAGCAGCTAACGTTAGCCTACCGCTAGCTAGTTAACACTATACTTGACAGCAGCTAACATTAGTCTACCGCTAGCTAGTTAACACTATACTCAACAGCAGCTAACGTTAGCCTACCGCTAGTTAACACTATACTCGACAGCAGCTAACGTTAGCCTACAGCTAGCTAGTTAACACTATACTCGACAGCAGCTAACGTTAGTCTAACGCTAGCTAGTTAACACTATACTTGACAGCAGCTAACGTTAGCCTACCGCTAACTAGTTAACACTATACTCGACAGCAGCTAACGTTAGCCTACCGCTAGCTAGTAGCTGGATTAAACACCTTTACAATGCTGACAGCTAACGCTAAACGGTGTAAAGTGTGACTGTATTTCACTGTAGAGGATTCTGACACCGGGATGTAACAATCTGCAGCTGCTGTTGTCGGAAAAACACAGACGGTACATTCAATGAAACTGGTAATTTACAGCCTTGTGGTGCATTCAAAGTTGTTGTTAAATTCAAATGTGTGACTAGATTAAATATATAATAAACAAATACAAATCTTAAAATCAAGTTCATAAAGTCACTTTCTTTGCATTCATTTGATTCCCAATCAAGATACACTGGTAAGAATGTATTTCCATTGTTAATATGTAGCCTACTTAAAAACTGTTCTGAAATGCAAAATAATAGAATTTTAATCATGTGATAAAACATGCGATTAATCGCAATTAACTATAGAAATTCAACGATTAATTGCGATTAAGAAATTGTAATCGTTTGACAGCCCTACTTTTATTTCAACTGCATGGCTGAATAAATGAATATCCAGCAAAAAGCTTCACATACAGCCTGTGAACATAACAGTAACAAAACAAATCCTGTCATTCAATTCTTGTGCACAGATGTCATGCAGGCAACAGGCATCAAATAACTTGATAAAATTCAAATGAAATGTGTGAAAGAACATAACACTCTTGTTCCTTGCTTATCATAACATTTTTGACTCAGTGTTCTCTCTTTCTCTCTGCTCCCTCTTGTGCATCTGGTGCACAAATATCATGTGACATAGCGTGAGCATTTTGGCTCTTACAGTAAATGTCCTGTCATGTCTGAATAAAGCCATAAGGTACATTAATGTAAAAGTCACCTATGTCTGAAGAACAAAAAGCCGTCACTTTAACCCATAGATGAAGTCAGCAATGTTACTTATTCCACGTCGGAAAAGGGCTTTAGAGTCAAGAAACTCAGGGCGACAGATGACGAGTTTGACTTGATATAATGATGGAATTAGTGCTTTGGAATGTACATTACACTGGATTTATAAAGACAATATGTAAACAAGGAAGTGTTGAGCCTAAATTAAAGCTATAGTGCGTAGTTTCTGGCACCCTCATGAGGAATTCTAAGTAAGTAAGTAACAAAACTGTCGTAGCGTTCACATGATACAAGCCTTCCGTGACCATTTAGCAATGGCTTGAATGTAACAGAGGTTCATTAATATCAAAAAGTTACGCACTAAATCTTTAATAAACAACATCAACAGCAAATTAAAATAGAAGTGGATCAGGAAATGTGAAATAGCGCCTGATATTATTTGAGAGTATGATGTGAAAATTTCCATAGGTTCCATAGTATGCCTAAATGGTTAGCAGCATTTCATTCATTCCTACACTCTTGACACTAATTCCTCTGCCTTTATATTTTTCTCAGTTGACAGACGCAGACGGGATCAGTGTCCGAAATGTTGGAAATCTTTCAGTCGGTCTGGTAGTCTAAGAAGGTATGGACTCACTCACTGCAGAGGAGCTACCTCTGTGAACAATGTGGCAGCAGTTTCAGCCAACTAAATGCATATGAATTACACCTGCATACCCACACTGAAGAAACATCACACTGCTGCGACAAATGTGGCAGACATTTCAGCAACCGGAGTTCATTAAGCAAACACCTGTGCAACCATACTGGACCATACCAATGTGGCCAATGTGAAAAAGAGTTTCAGTTACTTTTGTCATTACAAGAGGCACCTGCGCGTCCACACTGGAGAGAAACCGTACCAGTGTGACCGATGAGAAAAGAGGTTTAGTTTGTAAAGGACAATTCCGGCGCAAAACGAACCTAGGGGTTATTAACAGATGTGTACCCACTCTGTCGCTCTCTGGGACATGGTTTCATGTTAATCAAATGAGTTTTTAGCTTGAAACAAGCTAGCGCAGACCGCTGATTAGCTTACAACGCTAGTATTCGGGGCACAGGGAAAGTAAAAACAAATCACTATTTATACCACTAAAAAGGCTCAAAATATCACCACACTTCAACTGTAGCATAATGAGGGTCCCTAAATGTTAACCGAAGCATTGAGAACATTTTAAGTGTACAGAAGATAGTTTAGAAATACAGTAGCTCCCAAGAAGGCGGCCACCTGTATTATGAGAACGCAACTGTCTTTATAATCTATCTTTTTAATAAACTGTCTGTAGACTTACAAAGTTCTCAATGCTTCAGTTAACATTTAGGGATCCTCATCATGCTACCGTTGAAGTGTGGTGATATTTTGAGCCTTTTTAGTGGTATAATAAGCGATTTGTTGTTACTTTCCTTGTGCCCTGAATACTAGCGTTGTAAGCTAATCAGTGGTCCACACTAGCTTGTTTCAAGCAACAAACACATTTGATTAGCATGAAAACATGTCCCAGAGAACGACAGAGTGGGTACACATCTGTTACCCCTAGGTTCGTTTTGCGCCGGAATTGTCCTTTAAGTAGTTGCAAGGAACACCAGCGTGTCCACACCGGAGAGAAGCCATACCAGTGTGATCAGTGTGAAAAGGATTTCAGTCGCATAGCTAATTACAAGACACACCAGCGGGTCTGTCACTACCCGATGTGAGTCGAGTGCAGATGTGAGTTGCGCATGTGTCACTTTGCGACAATGAGGCTAGACCAGATTTCACGCAGATCTGTTTTGCTGTTAGCCACAGAATAATGAGATAGGCACATTAAATAGCAGTAATTTATTATTTACCTAAACGCATCACATTTTCACGGCATGATCCCTGATGTCAGTTCTAGATTAGAGGCTGAAGTAACCTACAAGAACCTGCTAACGAGAGACTTCTGTAATGTCAATACAATAAAAATTGACCTACATAACGAAGTTCGTTCACTACTGGCTACAAGTTAGCAATCAAGCACAACAAAGGCTGTCACTTGAATGGAGTTTTGAGCTAATGTTAGCAATCAAACAATCATAGATACCTAAATGTTTGCCGGATCTGAATCCCTTGGCGTTATGCCATAAACCATTTAAATCTGAGCATGCGCAACTCACATCTGCACTTGACTAACATTGCGTAGTGACAGGGTCCACACCGGAGAGAAGCCACACAGGTGTTAACAATGTGGGAAGAGTTTCCATTGCACAAGTCACTACAAGAGACACCTGCTTGTCCACACTGGAGAGAAGCCATTCCAGTGTGACCACTGTAGAAAACAATTTACTGAGTCTAGTGATTATAACAGACACCTGCGTAGCCACACTGGTGAGAAACTCTTCGATGTGAACAATGTGGAAAGAGATACTCTCATTTAAGCAGTTACAATCAACACCTGTGCTGCCACACTGGAGAGAAACCATACTGGTGTTCTCAAAGTAAAAGATTATTTGCTTGGCCAAAACCCTTGAAGGTACATCGTTGTGTTTTCCAGCTCAAAGAATAGTGGCGGACTCCTCCGCTCCCGTGCTGGATTAGATTCAGAGTCACAGGAAAATTATGTATGCATGTTATCCAGGGAAACTTCATGCAGGTGGCATGCTGCATGTCTCAGTAAGGTTGTATACTTGATATTCATTACATTAATATAGCAGTAAACAACTATTTGCTATGTTAAGATATAGTGGAATAATGGCGTCATGAGCGTCTTTGTGTTGATTTTTAAATCACAACTTAAAACTCACTTTTATTCATTGGCCTTTAAACCTGCTTGAGACTTGTATTCTGCATTTTCTTTTTCAAGTTTGTTACTTGTTTTAAATGTTAATTTAGTTACTCGTGTGTTTATAACATTGACATATATAAAATGGACCAACAGATCCCGTTACTCTGGACGGAGACCAGTGAAGGATATTAGAAGCACTTTTCCGGTGCAGGGAAAGGGTGTATATCTACAGACACAGGACCCCTGCTTTTCTATGCTTCTCTTTATAGTCATCAGATTTACCTATCAAATAATCAATAATATAGTGAGAGTAGAGGGAGGCAGGCCAGTACAGCCCGATCCGGTTGGGGAGAGTTCTAGCCCGACCAGGCACCTCTCTTTACCTGCCTCTCCTAGTTTTTTTATAATTCTAGACTGCCGGGGAAGTTCCTTCCTTCTTATGATACAATGATACAATGAGCTGCTCTCTCTTCTCTCTTTTCTTTTGTTTCCTTTTATGTACATCTGTCCCAGAAATGCTTGTTAATAACCTAGCTCTGGGGAGTTTACTCCCCGGAGTCTTTATGTTTCTTCTTCACCCAGAACATCGCCTCAGACTACGGTGACACCAAGATCTGGGTCTTGGGTGCAGCTGTCGCTGTGGACCTGATACACCCTGCTACGCTCTGCAATTCCCTCCAATGTCCGGTTATGTCCTGCCGCGTCCTCTGCATCCACCCATGCTCTGCTGTGCCACGCTACATCCCGTAACGCCCTGCTGTGTCCGGCTATGACATGAACTACTACGACTACCATTGTAGTCACTGTTCCATTATCTCTATTGTGACTATTATGCCACTGTTCATCATAACCCCAACTGGCCCTGTCAGACACCGCCTACCAAGAGTCTGGGTCTGCCGAGGTTTCTTCCTAAAAGGGAGTTTCTCCTCGCCGCTGTCGCAATAGCCACTGCTAATGCTTGCTCTTGGGGGAATTACTGGAATTGTTGGGGCTTTGTAAATTATAGTGTGGTCTAGACCTACTCTATCTGTAAAGTGTCTCGAGATAACTCTTGTTATGATTTGATACTATAAATAAAATTGAATTGAATTGAATTGAATTGATGGCTGAGCATTACTGAGCAGCCTCCAACTGAGCTTGAAGACGTAGATGTGACGTGAGCAACCTGTCTGAAAGTTGGAAGTCTTCTGGTAGCTGTGCCAAGAGAAATCTCAATCATTCCCAATCTAGCAGAGACGGAGAGCGTAGGTATATGTAAGGAGATAACATAGGCACAGGCTAATTACTGATCACTAACATGATAGTTAACATTAGTAATTACACTTAAACAGCTAATGGAAGTCCAAACGGCCTGAGAGCTTCTCCTGTACTATACGGTAATTCCTCTACTATGAGACAGTAAGTCGCGTGGGTATGACACAATCGTTAGCCTATTTTTACAAAAACGTCTGCTACGGAGCCATAACGTGAGATACAAGGTAATGGAGCCTTTTATACATTGTTGTGTGTGTCGTCTTTAAACGCTTCAGATGTAAAGTTATTCACTGTCAAAGTGGCGCCAAAATGAATGGAAGTCAATGGAATGCTAATGGGGGGTGAAGGCTTGTTAGCATCAAAATGGCGCCATAGGAGGTATGCGTTCCGAGGAGAAGCTTACCCCCTTGGTTTATAATCTGTCCTAAATCATGTCAATGTCCAGCACTTTGGTCAACCTGGTTGTTTTAAATGTGCTTTACAAAAAAGGTCGATTGGATTGGCTAGACAACCCACCGTGCATATGAGTGCATGTGGGTGCCTTGTGAGTCGATCTACTTCTGTGTTGAAATACATTACATTCTTTTTGTAAAATAAAATGTCCTCAAAACTCCAAGATGTTTATTACTTCAGTGTGCTATTCATAATAACTGTGATGTGACATTAAATGTAATAAGTGGATTCTGAACTCCTCTCTTCCAATCTACTCAAATAGGAGCAAGTTAGAAGTTTTTCTAATATTTGCGCTACACTTGACGTTTGAGTCATCGTTGTCACAGCAAATTGCATATCCGCCCCAGTCTCCTCTTGCAAAAAACCCCAACTCAGCTACACCTTTTTTAAAGTGGAAAAAGTAGGAAAGATGAACTTCAACTACAATCCCCACAACATTTAAAAGCAGTTTGATATAAGGAGCGCATATAAAGTATTTGAATATGTGATAAAAACACACTTTTCGCTTGCGACGTGTGGAAAATTTGAATAATGTTGTAGAAAAAAAGAACAGTATTGATCAAATCCAAAAAACACAGGTTTCAACAATAGGTTTGGTGCTGGAACCATAAAAATTATTGATAATAATAGTAAATGAATCCATTGAGTGCATCCAGAGAAATGTTTTTGATCACTGATGAATCAATTCTACTTTTATTTTTTTTCAGCATCATCAGTTTTGTGGTCAGCCAGGCAACTTAAAATGATTTAGCTGCCTGGCTGTCACTGACTGCAGACTCACCCATCTGTGATTTACCTGCACATTGTAAAGGCAGTTACTGTCACACACTATGTGTATGTAAGTCCAGATGTAAAGGGTACTCAAATTATTTACGTCTCTCTGCACACACACACACAAACACATACACACACACACACACACACGCACACACACAGTGTCCCTTATGAATAGTGCATCCCGTGGGATCTTGTTAGAAACAGCGTGCCATCTGCAAAAGAAAAATAAGTCCTCTTAACACCTCCATCCTCTTCTGTAATCACTACCTCTCAGCTTCAGTATGTCATCCCCTGTGGGCTGGGTTTTTAGCCAGTCAACATTTGATTTACAATCATACAGTAGCTGTTACACACAGTATGTTCAGTGGCACACATTCAAAGTTACGGTTTTGCAGGCTTTAAAGCTTTAGTGCGCAACTATTTTATATTGATGAACATCCGTTACATTCAAGCCGTTGCCAAATGAGTTGCTACAAAGCTAATGAAGACTATCAGCTCCACACAACTCTCTCTGGATTTTTCAGTATGACTATGTTTACAAAATGGTGTAGTCCAGTGACTTTCGCACGCAGCAGCTCGAGTGATGCGTTTTACATCACCGCTGAGAAAGGACAGCTTTGGAGACAAAAAGGACATAAAAATAACAATATATCCACAGACTGCATGTTACCCCTGCTATTCGATGTAAATATGACCCTATGTGCTCATCATTGTGTGTGAAATGTAAAAATAGCAGTGGCACTTATGGACATCTAATGTGGTCATGTCCAAGAATCTCAAGTTTCCGGCTATCTGTCCAAAACGAGATTAAGAACATTTTTAGGTTTGATATTCCACTAAATCCATACCATTTTGTATTGGGACTGGATACCAATTGTGATCGTAGGTACAGGTACATTCTTAGAGTCGCTTTGTATGCCTCACGCCTCACAATACTACATAAGTGGTTAGACGAAGATCCTCCTAATATTACAATGTGGTATGAAAAATGTATGTCCATCTTACCATTGGAGAGATTATCACATGTACTAAGAAATACGCTCAATGTTTTTATAAGGGAATGGTCCCCATTAGAATTATACCTGAAAGAAGAATGGCTTAGAGTAATGTGTATAGGGGTAGGAATTTGAAAAATGACTGAAAAAGCACATGAAATATTTAATTTTGCACTGCAACTGCTAGTATTATTTTATTAACTCTTTTCTTTCTTTTTTTGTGACTGTCTGTTTATGTTTATGTATTGTATCACTTGTGGTTTTTTGTCTCAAATTAAAATTAAAATAAAAAATAAATATAAAAATAACAAGATAATTACCTCTTCTGAAGGGTCCATCATGTTTTTTAATCCTCCATGTTAGTAACTGTGTGGAGGAGGGGTGGGGGGTGCGATCATAGTGTTGTTGTCATTACTTAGAATTCCTCACAGGGGCGACAGAAACTATGCACTATAGCTTAAACTACCTTTACATACTGTGCATTTAAAAAGGAAAATAAATCATCTATCAAAGGCAACGCCTTCAAATGTCTCACATTATATATGCTCACAACTACATTACAGTGTTGTAAACAATATATGATTGGTTTTATACTGCTTATTAATGTGTTAAAAAAAAGTATCCATAACCATTTTCTGGTTCATCGTATCAGAATTAAAAAAGCTTAAAGGTTCACTAGGTAACTTTTATGAAAATATCTTTCATCTGTAATATTTGCTGAAACTGTCACTATATCCTGACAGTAGCACATATGACAGATAATATGTGAAAGAATCAGGTTCCTCTGCCTCCCCCTAGTGCCCTTAACAGCATTGGAAGTTTCCACCGCGACCGTAGATTAACAACCAATCAGAGCCGAGGAGTCTCTAACGCAGTGTCACTGAGAGTGAACTGCAATCAAACTGTCAAACTAGGCAGTGCTAATCAATCGCCAATCAAGATTGTGTTACTGCATTGCCTATTTCTCGCCACAAATGTTTCTTGATTCATATTTGATCAGCGCTGCCAAGTTTGACAGTTTGACAAACAGTTCACAAGCAGACATTGACACTCCGTTAGAGACTCGGCTCTGATTGACTGTTTTCTTTATTTCTTATTAGGTGCACCAGGGGGAGGCAGAGGAACGTGATTTTTTTCACCGAATATCTGATTCATGTAGTACTTTCAAAATATAGTGAAAGTGTGAGCAAATATGACAAAAAGCTATTTTTATGAAAGTTACCAATAGCGTTCATGAATGAAAGATGTAGTCTAGAATTTCCTTCTCACACACACACACACACACACACACACACACACACACACACACCTAAGTTAAGAAATGAAGATCATTCAATTTGAGTTTTTACCAAAATATTTGGATCTATTCTTCATTTTATGATACACAAAAGCAATGATTATGCAGCTATATAATGTATATAATCTAAACTATGCAGTGTTAGCATGTGTGACTTTGTAAATCTTATCCTTTTTTGTGTGAACGTGCAGACATTTTAATTTTAAAATATAAAACAATCAGACAGACCAACAGACCTTTTTAGTGTTAAAGAGAATGAAGTAGGGATCGATCGATACTGGTTTTTCAGGGCCGATACCGATCAGTTAATGAAGCCGATAACCGATATTTGGAACCAATATGCATTTACAGTGAAAATGAACTTTGGAATGTTACATACTCCAACAAAAAACTTTGTTTAAATGCTTTAAGCAATTATTTAATAACTGAGAAACTTTCACTATAATCCCCAGTAACAGAGAGTCAGATAGTGTTGAGGGGGGGGACATGAAGTCAGACTCAGTGGTGAGATAAACTGAAGCAGAGGGACAGACACAGAGCTGTAGCAGAGCCAAAGTACAACACTTTTAAATTCATTCACTTCATCAGTTATCAGGCAAATAAAACATGATACAGATCATCTGCAAACTGTCAATAATCGGCCAGGGCCAATAATCGTTCCATCCCTAGTATGAAGCCTTTGAGTCTTGGGTACGGAGGTGCTCTACCAACCACATGTAGGTGTGGCAGCTGGGTCTCTGCTCCTAACAGCATCTCTTTACACTCTTACATCATGTTCCCCTCTGAGATTTGTTCAGACTACAGAGCCCCGGATGTGCTGCTGATGACCCACCACTGTCTGTTGTGACAGGGAGAGCACAATGACACAGCAGTGGGGGACCCTTTTCATGATAAATGCTTCCTTTCATGCTATAGCGCTGACCTACATACACTCAGGCACGCATCATTGGGTCCAGTAATTTCCCCAACACAGCTCAATAGGCTGGAGGGAAGACCCAGAGAAGTGCTTAAGTTTTTGAGATACCCCTACCAGAGGTAGAACAAAGCACAGCAATGTTTTTCATATGCTCTTAGATCTCCCTCATAATAAATTGATTCTTGTATAAAAATATTTTAATGCAAAAGGGGTTAAACTGACAGATATTGTGACACACCCCATAAAAAATAGAAGTGATCAAACACAATGTGAATATCTTGATAAATAAATAAAAAATCTCTCAATATACATGCATATCTATCTATCTATCTATCTATCTATCTATCTATCTATCTATATATATTCTGAAATGGGAATACTGTAGTATTACTGTAGTATTGATACTTTTACTTAAGTAAAAAAAAATCAGAGTACTTCTTCTACCCCTGTATTAACATTAGTTTATTTGAATATTAAAAGGGCTTTCTTTCTCTCTCTCTCTCTCTCTCTCTCTCTCTCTCTCTCTCTCTCTCTCTCTCTCTCTCTCTCTCTCTCTCTCTGTCTCTCTCTCTCTCTCTCTCTCTCTCTCTCTCTGTCTCTCTCTCACGCACGCACGCACGCACACAAACACACACTGTTATTTTGACAGGGTGTTATGTTACTAAGACTATAATTGCATATTCACACACATGTTTTTTGTCGAGCTTCACAGGTGCACTTTCTCTAGATTTTCAGTGCCTTCCCACTAGCCTAAAAGCGTAAATGACCTGGTTGCTGCCATGGAGCACTGAGTGTAACTGCCTACCCACTCTGGATTTAGAAATCTGGAGGAAAGCAGTGAAGTATTGACATTAACATGAGCACTGATGTATGACATAATACTAATAAAAAGAGACTATGAACAATGCTGAGAGTAGATTCAGCTTAAACATTATTTTTTTTTACAGTTAAAAAACTAGAATGATACAAAAATACAAAGTTGGTATCACTAGAAAGGCAACTTCCAGATAATTACAATAAATAGGATAACACACTCAACCGTGTCACAATCTTAATTTTGTTCGGTTTTGACATTGAAAACAAAAAGCTAGGTCAAGAGGGCTAATTGTGTCTCACTCAAGCACCCTGACAACAGCTCCACCTCAGCAGCCAGTTTATTCAGTTCCCTCCCAGAGGACAGTCTCTGTGACAACAGAGACTGTTTGTAGACTGCTGATCTTTATTTCTAATGAGCCAAGCCTCATCATGCAAAATCCAGTCAAACCTGCTCTTTTCTGTCAGTATGAATAGAACATTCCTGTTCTTTTAATAGCTGATGTAATTCACCAAATGTACAACAATATTATTTTATTTAGAAAAAGAAAGAAATTAAAGAAATAATATTGTCACAAAGAAGATATCTTAAGTAGGCTCTCCGCTCCATGAATGCAATAACAATGCCCTGTTGCTGTACAGGATTCTACGGAAGCCCATTTCTGCCAAGAACAGACATAATAATAAATGGAACGTTAAACATAAAAATTCTCATCATAAGTCAAGGCTTTGAATTACTAAGTCAAGGTTGTGAAATAAGTCAACATTTTGAAATAGTTAGCCAAATTATGAGATTATAATATTATTAATTGGCTTATATAACAATATGACAAGCATGGGACTGTTAATTAGCCTGATAAGGTTGAGTTGTTTTGATGTAACGTTAGGTGTTAATGTTATTACCATGGAGTCTAATGTTAGTTAGCTTACTTGTTATTCCAAATTCCACTTGTAATGTTATGTTGTTCTTATGTCACTGAAGTTAGTGCTATGGGACTACTCGTTTAATGTTTTGCAGCCAAAGTGCCAACTAACATTTTTAACCCTGATGGTTCCATTTTCTTTATGCTAACATAATATTAGCAATGCTTTAATAACCAAGGGCGTAAATCCCAGGGGGGTCGGGGGGGTCAGGACCCCCCCCATCTAAGGGTTGTCCCCCCCTAGAAATATCATTGAAACAATGCTGTGTATTGTAAATAACATAATGATGTCTACTTAAAATATCTGTGTAAGTAGTAAAACAATACAAACCCCAAAAAATGCTTTTTAAGTTTAGAAACATTTTGAGCCCCCCCTCCCTGGCCTCACAGTGGTTTGGTCCACTGCCTGCTGTACGTTAGGATCTGCACTCGACTCCCAGTCACATCGGTAGTGACAGGAATGTAGTAAGTAGGCGGTTCAAGGCTGTTTTATTCACATTAAACATCGGATGAAGTTGTTCTTTTCTCAAGTAGAAATGATGCTGAGTAATTAATGAATTAGTCATGACAAAAAGTTCACTATGTTAGTGTAATATAATGTAACGTTAGCTAGCTTGTTTAATAGCTTGTTGGATAGAAATGCACCCACTACAACTAAAGTTACCACGGCGATAAGCCTAACGTTATGTGTGTGAACTGACATTAGGGTTAATATTGAAGATCTACAGTTGTGTTTTGCTCAATATGAAGTTAAGTGGCAGATCAGTTAAATATATATCCTCTGTCCCAGAAGAAACCTAATATGTATGTGGAGAACACAAGATAATTTCATAATTATAATATGACTGCATGGTGAACCTATGAAACTAACTCATATTTAGACTTCTGACGTTAAAGATTTGTGGTGGTGTTGCTCAGATTAAATGACAGAGAAATGAAAGACAGGCATAAGATCCTTTTTCAGTAGGCTTACACCAAAACGCCAAGTAAGTACATTAAGTCCTCATATCAAGACAATTTGGTAACATCTTTATAAGAATGGGTGCTTATGGAAATAATAACGTCACTATGTCACTGGCAAAGGAGACAGAAAGAACTGAGGAACAGGGAAACCAGGGACAGTCATGTGTAGAGTCTCAGGTAGACCAGGGACAGTCAGGTGGAGTCCTAAATAGACCAGGGCCAGTCAGGTGGAGAGTCTCATGGAGACCAGGGACAGTCAGGTGTGGAATCCCAGGTAGACCAGGGCCAGTCAGGTGTAGAACCTCAGGTAGACCAGGGACAGTCAGGTGTAGAATCTCAGGGAGACCAGGGACAGTCAGGTGTAGAGTCTCAGGTAGACCAGGGACAGTCAGGTGTAGAGTCCCAGGTAGACCAGGGCCAGTCAGGTGTAGAATCTCAGGTAGACCAGGGCCAGTCAGGTGTAGAATCTCAGGGAGACCAGGGACAGTCAGGTGGAGAGTCCCAGGTAGACCAGGGACAGTCAGGTGGAGAGTCTCAGGTAGACCAGGGACAGTCAGGTGTAGAATCTCAGGGAGACCAGGGACAGTCAGGTGTAGAGTCTCAGGGAGACCAGGGACAGTCAGGTGTAGAGTCTCAGGTAGACCAGGGACAGTCAGGTGAAGAGTCCCAGGTAGACCAGGGCCAGTCAGGTGGAGAGTCTCAGGTAGACCAGGGACAGTCAGGTGTAGAGTCTCAGGTAGACCAGGGCCAGTCAGGTGTAGAGTCTCAGGTAGACCAGGGACAGTCAGGTGTAGAGTCTCAGGTAGACCAGGGACAGTCAGGTGTGGAGTCTCAGGTAGTCCAGGGCCAGTCAGGTGTAGAATCTCAGGGAGACCAGGGACAGTCAGGTGTGGAGTCTCAGGTAGACCAGGGCCAGTCAGGTGTAGAGTCTCAGGGTAGACCAGGGACAGTCAGGTGTAGAGTCCCAGGTAGACCAGGGACAGTCAGGTGTAGAGTCCCAGGTAGACCAGGGCCAGTCAGGTGTAGAGTCCCAGGTAGACCAGGGCCAGTCAGGTTTAGAGTCCCAGGTAGACCAGGGACAGTCAGGTGTGGAGTCTCAGGTAGACCAGGGCCAGTCAGGTGTAGAGTCCCAGGTAGACCAGGGCCAGTCAGATGGAGAGTCCCAGGTAGACCAGGGACAGTCAGGTGTAGAGTCCCAGGTAGACCAGGGACAGTCAGGTGTAGAGTCTCAGGTAGACCAGGGACAGTCAGGTGTAGAGTCTCAGGTAGACCAGGGACAGTCAGGTGTAGAGTCTCAGGTAGACCAGGGCCAGTCAGGTGTAGAGTCTCAGGGTAGACCAGGGACAGTCAGGTGTAGAGTCTCAGGGTAGACCAGGGACAGTCAGGTGTAGAGTCTCAGGTAAGTGTGTTGAGCTTAGTTCATATTTTTGGAGGTGTGTGCTGTCAGGGTTAGCAGATGAGCTTTACCAGTGGCTCACTAATTTACATTATGATCAGCTAATTTAATAAATGTACAAAAGCATTTCATTTCTTTTATATGGGGACACTTTTTGAAAATAAGTTATTATGTTTTACGGTATTTTTGTGGCTTGATTGTAAACAACTTAAAAATAAATATATGGTTATAAAGAAGAATATTTTGGTCAATTTAGTCAGCTTTTTCATTGAATCAAGAGAAACGCTGAAAAGAAGGATAATGGTACAGTCTCCTTGCTACACTAATGATAGCATTAAGGCTTTCTTCTGTGTACACATGTCCTCTAAAAAAAAAAATTGCTCTTCTGAAATTTTATGTTTATTGTCCCCCCCTACTGATAGATCAGATTTACGCCCATGTTAATAACCACAATGTTATTAAACAATTTGCCTTTGAAATTGGCTTTGGAACATGAGATTAAATTATGAGATAACGATATAGACATTTAGCTAACATGGACCTACGTAACTTATGATAGTTAAACAGAACGCTTGTTGCAGTACCCTTAATATGTCGCTTGAGAAGAGGGCAAATGCCAAGCTCACTGAAAACAACAGAAGCTAAATTGAAATTACCTTGTGAGTTTTTCTTTTAGTTTAAGTGGTTTTAAAATCAATGTATAAATGTCATATCTAAGCCCTTTCTTTTAATTGACCAAACAGCAGTTGCAATAGCTGCAAAGAGCAAAAACCACATTCATTTTTACTAGCTGATTATATCGCATCTTTGTCACCTTTTTCACCTCTGACCAGTTTGCATTAATGGAGATTTTATATCAAAAAGTTGGATTAACTAAATCAAAATTATGAGATAAAAATAAAAACATTTTTGAGATGATAAAAATTATAGAAATTTGGCTTACTAAGTCAAATTTACGAGAGATATTAAGGTAAATTTGAATTATTACTTTTTTATCATGCATACATTTTCATACTTTTTATCTTCCTAACTTTATTAGAATAGTCTCAAAAAATGTTTTTCCCTTGACACATTCATACTCTATAAGAATCATAAATAAATGAATACATTGATGACATCAGGCCAAGTCTTTAATTTGCTGTAAGAAATCAGTTTAATGTCACAATGCTTTTCAAGAGCACTACACACTAAGCTACACAACACATAAATGTACAATGACTGAAAAAACGCAGTACATTTTATTTTTTACAGAATTTATTGAAGAAAAGATGAGGATGGCACAAAGATGAAGGCTGACATTTGTCATCCTGAACACTTGCAGCTGTGGTTGTGCTGTAAAAGCAATCTGTTTTCACCCAGCTTAGAAAAAAGAAGTAATCTGCATTGAATTGTGTGTGCAAGTCACCCTGACCTGGGGTGATGAGTTTTGCTGCGGATAAGTAAAACAACATGGACATGGAGGATTACAAGTTATTGTCAGCCCTGCATTTGCGACAACTTTCCATTCCTCGTATTCCCCTCGACACGCCCCTTCACGCCACCGGCCTTAACGGCCAGTCTCTCACCACTGTCACCCACCGCACGCCTCCGCTCCGGCTCCTCACCTCTGGTAACCACCACGAGTCCCTGTCATTTCATCTCATCCCCGCCTCATTTTCCCCCATCGTTCTCGGGCTCCCCTGGCTCATTACCCACAGCCCCAATGTGGATTGGGCGCGGGGGAAGATCAGAAATTGGGGTTCAGCCTGCCATTCCTCATGCCTTCTGTCAGCTCGAGCCCCCGGTACGTCTTCCCAAACTCTCACTCCTCCAGATCCCCCCGATTTGACTCTCGTCCCCCCGGAATACCATGACCTCGCCCAAGTATTTAGTAAGAACCAGGCCTTATCCTTACCCCCCCACCGCCCCTACGACTGCTCCATAGTCCTCCTTCCGGACGCGCCCCTCCCTTCCAGCCGCTTGTTTAATCTCTCGCGCCCGGAAAGGGAGGCTATGGAACAATACATCAAAGATTCCCTGGCCGCCGGTATCATTCGCCCCTCCTCGTCCCCGTTGGGCGCAGGTTTTTTCTTCGTATCCAAGAAAGATAAGACCCTCCGTCCATGTATAGACTACCGGGGGCTCAACTCCATTACCGTTAAGAATAAATATCCGCTCCCCTTGATGGACTCTGCCCACGACTCCCTCTCCCAGTCCGTTGTGTTCACCAAACTAGATCTCAGAAACGCCTACCACCTAGTTCGGATCCGGGAGGGGGACGAATGGAAGACCGCGTTTAATACTCCGTTGGGCCATTATGAATATCTAGTCATGCCCTTCGGCCTCACTAACGTCCCCGCTGTCTTCCAGGCATTAATTAATGACGTTCTCCGTGACTTTCTGCACCGTTTCGTTTTCGTCTACCTTGACGATATTCTGATCTTCTCCCGCGACCCAGTCCAACACGTTGAACATGTCCGTCTTGTGCTGCAGCGGCTCCTGGAGAACAGGCTATTCGTTAAGGCTGAGAAATGCGAGTTTCACGTCCCCTCTGTACAATTCCTGGGTTTCATTATCGAGAGTGGGCGGCTTCGTGCGGACCCGGCGAAGATCCAAGCCGTAGCCGAGTGGCCCACCCCTGTTTCTGTTAAACAGTTACAGCGTTTTTTGGGTTTCACCAACTTTTACCGTCGGTTCATCCGTAATTACAGCACCTTAGCCGCCCCTCTCACCCGTCTCACATCTCCCTCCGTCCCTATTGTTTGGTCTCCAGAGGTCGCTGCAGCCTTCTCCCTCCTCAAGTCCCGATTCACCTCCGCCCCCATTCTCACAAACCCGGACCCCTCCCTTCAGTTTGTGGTGGAGGTAGACGCCTCAAACGTGGGCGTTGGGGCCACCCTGTCCCAGCGTTCCCCCGTTGACCAAAAACTTCATCCCTGTGCCTTCTTCTCCCGTCACCTCAATTCTACCGAGCAGAGATATAGTGTGGGGGACCGGGAGTTGCTGGCCATTAAACTGGCCCTCGAGGAGTGGAGGCACTGGCTGGAGGGCGCCCAGCACCCCTTCATAGTCTGGACAGACCACAAGAACCTCTCCTATCTCCGCACCGCCCAGAGACTGAATCCCCGCCAGGCTAGGTGGGCCCTGTTCTTCAACAGATTCGATTTCACCCTCTCCTATCGCCCCGGATCCCGCAACGCTAAACCAGATGCCCTATCCCGTCTCCACTCTCCTGATGATCCAGAGGACCGGCCCGACCTCATCCTCCCGCGCTCCTGCCTCGTTGCCTCCCTGGTATGGGAGGTAGAGTCTGCTGTTTGCCGTGCCCAGTCCACGGACCCCGACCCCGGTACCGGTCCTCCCAACCGCCTCTACGTCCCTCCTAATGTCCGCTCCCAGGTCCTCCAGTGGGCGCACGCCTCCAAATTCAGCTGCCACCCTGGTGCTGCCAGAACTTTGTTCCTGATCCGCCAGCGATTCTGGTGGCCCGCTGCAGAGAAGGACTGCCGGGACTTCGTGGCAGCTTGTGAGGTGTGCGCCCGTGCCAAGTCCTCCCACCAGCAGCCCACCGGTCTGCTCCGTCCCCTTCCAGTCCCCGGTCGGCCCTGGTCACACATCGCCCTGGATTTTGTTACCGGTCTGCCAAACTCCCAAGGCAACACCGTTATACTCACCGTTGTGGACCGATTTTCCAAATCCGTCCACTTCATCCCTCTACCCAAGCTGCCCACATCCATGGAAACCGGTCGCCTCTTGGTTCACCATGTCTTCCGCCTCCACGGGATTCCCCAGGACATCGTCTCCGACCGAGGACCCCAGTTCTCGTCCCAAGTGTGGAAATCCTTCTGCCGAGCCCTCGGCGCTACAGTTAGCCTGTCCTCCGGTCATCATCCACAGACCAACGGGCAGACCGAGCGGGCTAATCAGGATCTGGGGGCGGCTCTCAGATGTGTGGCGCACCGTATACCTTCCTCATGGAGCACCCATCTCCCCTGGATCGAATACGCGCACAACTCTCTCATCAGTACTGCCACTGGTATGTCCCCATTCATGTGCGCAATGGGTTTTCAGCCACCACTTTTTCCTGATCTGGAGGAGGAGGTGACAGTTCCATCTGTCCAGTCCCACCTTCGGCGGTGCAAACGGGTGTGGAGGGAGGCTAGGGCAGCCCTTCAGCGCACGGCTGCTCGCAACAAACGCCTGGCTGACCGTCATCGGAGACCGGCCCCCGTATACCAGCCTGGTCAGAAGGTCTGGCTCTCCTCCCAAGACCTCCCGCTCCAGATGTCCTCCAAGAAGCTTGCTCCCCGATTTGTGGGACCTTACCCAATCGAGGCGGTCCTGAATCCCACCGCCGTCCGACTCCAGCTTCCCTCGCATCTCAAGATCCACCCAGTTTTCCACGTCTCCCAGGTCAAGCCGGTCTCCACCAGCCCTCTCTCCGCCCCTAGGGCAGCACCTCCTCCTCCACGGATAATCGACGGTCACCCAGCCTATACGGTGCGCCGCCTCATGGATGTGCGTCATAGAGGTCGGGGTTATCGGTACTTGGTGGACTGGGCCGGTTATGGCCCGGAGGAACGTTCGTGGATTCCCGCCAGCCAAATCCTGGATAAATCCCTTCTGCAGGACTTCTACACGGCCCACCCGGACAAGCCTGGCGGTCCGCCTGGAGGCGTCCGTTGAGGAGGGGGTACTGTTATGGTCGGGGTCGGCTGGCTGTGAGTTTTCTGTTTTTTTTTTACCTTTTTTCCTATTTTCATTTGCCCGGCTAGTTTTCTCTCCTGTGTTTTTCTTCTCTCTCGCTCTCCCTCTCTCTTTCTCTGCCGATCCTGCTCTTCCCCTCCCACTGCTGCTGCCAGCTGACTGAGCGCACCGGATCATTATTCCGTCATCACCGCCTCCCACCGCGCACACCTGCCTCCCATCTTCAATGAAGACCAGTATTTCTACCCCGGCTCTACAGATCATCTTCGCTTGATTGTTGCTCCAGATACCCTGGTGAACGCTAGCCAAATCCTTTGCTCTGAAAACTTGTTGTTCCTTTGTCTTACCCTTCCCTAACGATTCACTTACCTGTTTTGTATCTTATCATTTCCAGTTACCACCTCCAACCCCAACTGTCGTCTCCAGTCAGCTGGCTTCGCTCCATGGACCCCCTCCCTCGGCACTCTGCTCCAACTGCTATTGTTTTCCCTGCTCTCCAATTCCAGTGTCTCTCCCTCGGCTCCTCGGTTACGGCTACCCCTCTCCCTCGGCACTCTGCTCCAACTGCTATTATTTTCCCTGCTCTCCAGTTCCAGTGTCTCTCCCTCGGCTCCTCGGCTACGGCTTCCCCACGCTTCCCTCGGTATCCTGCCTCCCCTCACTCCCCGCACTCTCCAGCCCCCGTATCACTCCTGTGGCTCCCCTGAGTTTCCTCGTCCTCCAGTATTCTCCGCTCCTGGCATCTGCCTTTCCACTCCCCTTATTTCCCTATTCTAATAAACCTATTTTTTGTGAGCTCTGCTCCTGAGTCTATCTGTCCTCTATTGTAACAAAATACATTACACACATAAAAAAGGCAAAGACCCTTATTTGTTATGACATTTGTAGATACAATTTTGTGTAGTAAAGCACTTTATGTTGACTCTCTGTCATTTTTATCAGGGGCTGAATTTAATTGACTTTACTGAACAGAGCCACTCCACCACTCCTACCACAACAGACTGATCTCATGAAGTGGCGTATGACACGCCAATTCATATGCCATTTTGGCGTGTTATCAAGACTCATAATCGCTTTTTAGCATGTTTATCAACGCCATTTGGCCTCCATTGACTTACATTACCTTGCGATTGCGTGTCAATTTACGCCGTGGCGAGTAGTATGAAAGCCCGAAAATCCGCATAGGGAGGATGGTCGGGGTGGTGGAAGGGTCAAACACAGGACTTTCACCTAGGAGACCGGGGTTGTGTCCCGCGTGTCACATTTCCTAAACCCAACCGTTGCTTTCTTCTTTTACTAAAGCCAACCCCCGTTATTCTTTTCCTAAACCCAACCCCCATTCTTCTTTTCCTAAACAGTCCCGTTATTGTTTTCCTAAATCCAATCGTCCTGTTCTTCTTTTCCTAAGCCCAACCCGAGCTCCAAATGCAACATCCCATTCTGGGGTAGTAATACACGTGGATAGCTCCAAATGCAACGTCCCGTTCAGGCGTAAACATACACGCGGATAGCTCCAAATGCAACGTCCCGTGCTTCTGCGTAGACATACACACGGATAGCTCATAATGCGTACAGATAACACGTGCCACTTGGCTTTAGAAAGTGGCGTGTATGTTTACGCAAAGTCATGATATCACGTTGCTCACACTTACCCTCCCATCCCTCTGCCATCCAACTGCCCTGCCAGCTGTCTATTTTAGATGTCCACGTAATACCCTTCAAGCAATTACTGCCTGAGTGGTCTCCTGGAGTTCAACCCCAATATTCTCTCCCGTGGAGTTTTGGATAGCTGAAAAATAATGTGCCACCTGAGATGCTAATTGACAGGGCATATACACCAGGGGTCTTCAACGTTTTTTAAGCCAAGGACCCCTTAACTAAGAGAGTGACGGAGCAGGGACCCCCTACTACATACAGTATATTGTATAAAATTAAGTTGCATATTAAACTGGGCATACAATAAAATGTAGGGCGGCCTAAAGCATTTATACCTTCCATTTTTATGGTGCATAGAATACTAAGCTATGAAAATAATAATCGTTGGCATGATTTTAAATAATATTTTAACGTTAAACATACATGTGGCAGAGTGAATCCTTAAGATGAACTGTATCTGTGGATGGCGACCTTAGGGAGTACCTTACCTATAGGCCAGTAAGACTATCATCATGTTAAAGGACAATTCCGGCGCAAAACGAACCTAGGGGTTATTAACAGATGTGTACCCACTCTGTCTCTCTCTGGGACATGG
The DNA here is from genome assembly GCA_023566125.1 of Zingel zingel. NCBI lineage: Eukaryota > Metazoa > Chordata > Actinopteri > Perciformes > Percidae > Zingel > Zingel zingel. Next base: position 25,912,621 of record CM042335.1, on the reverse strand, counting down.
TTTCATGTTAATCAAATGAGTTTTTAGCTTGAAAGACGCTAGCACGGACCGCCGATTAGCTTACAACGCTAGTATTCGGGGCACAGGGAAGGTATAAACAAATCGCTATTTATACCATTAAAAAAGGCTCAAAATATCACCACACTTCAACGGTAGCATAATGAGGATCCCTACATGTTATCCGAAGCATTGAGAACTTTGTAAGTGTACAGACAGTTTATTGAAAAGATAGATTATAAAGACACACGCGTTCATGTTTACATGCGGCCGCCGTCTTGGAAACCAGTCATGACTTACAGCTGGCGATGCAAACTAAAATCAAAAGCAATTTGCTCAACATATCTGAAATAATCGCACCGATGTAAAACATAACTTGTCTAGTGTACTTACTCAGTGGATAACTGTCCATCTGGTCCCTCCGGTCTGGGTCGCCGGAAAAGTTTCAAGTACAGCCCTGTTTATCAGAGAGGGGAAATCTTCAGACTGTACCAAACACTGCGTCTCTTGGGCATCGCGACGCAACAGGTCCCACTCCGTGCAACACAGACACTCCTGTTGGGTGGCCATAGCTTCACAATGTCCGCAGCTACACCACCAGTTTCCTGAAGTACGAGGCTGTGTTGCGGCATTGACTACCGGTAGCTCTCTCTCTCTCTCTCTTCCCCCTTTCACGGAGCTCCCGCAGCTCTTCAATAAACTGTCTGTACACTTATAATGTTCTCAATGCTTCGGTTAACATGTAGGGACCCTCATTATGCTACTGTTGAAGTTTGGTGATATTTGGAGCCTTTTTAGTGGTATAAATAGCAATTTGTTTTTACGTTCCCTGTGCCCCGAATACTAGCGTTGTAAACTAATCAGCGGTCTGTGCTAGCGTCTTTCAAGCTAAAAACACATTTGATTAATATGAAACCATGTCCCATAGAGCGACAGAGCGGGTACACATCTGTTAATAACCCCTAGGTTCGTTTTGCGCAGGAATTGTCCTTTAAGACATGTTAAGACCTTTTAAATTTAGAAAAGACTTTAAAAAAATAATAATTTAGTGGCTCCCCTGCAGTAACTCTGAGGACCCCCTGTTGAATATCTCTGAAGTAGATAACAACCAGGGGTGGGTTTAGTTTTAAAGAAGGGGGGCACATTTGTAAAGGAGTAGAAATGTGTCAACACTCAAGTTTAAAGCCCAGGTTCTTGGCAATAATTCATTTTACATTATTAATAGTTACATTGTTTATTTACTGTAATACATGCCAAATACTTTCAATATTTGAATATGAAACTATATCAATAAATAGCTGGAGAAAACACTGAAGACTGTTCGGACTTGTTTGTGTTATTGTTAGCTAGCGTCACGTGCAAAACCTTCGGGGAGTGAACTAATGTCTGATTTTAACGCAAACCACAATCTTTTTCTTAGTTTAGTGCCTAGACATAACCAAGCTGTTTTAGTGCCTAGACATAACCAAACCGCGACCATTTCACAACGTTAAAGACGCGTTTAAAATCGCACCCTTTACTTTCAAAACCGTGACCTACGTTCTCTGGTTGAGATAGGAGGTCGTATTTACTGCCACCGCTAGGGATGCTAATTTGTGAAGCCTCCGGAAACGATACACTCTTGCTGTCTCCTAAATGGGTGTGGCCTTGTTTAAAGGTGCAGACATTTAACCAGCAAAGCTGACAGCCCATTTGCAAGAGTTTTTTTTTTGGGTGTGTTGTTATTTCTTAATTCCAAGAAAACAAAAACTCTAATCTTATTTAATTAGATTAAATCATGAACACTAATGGCGACTTCTAGCTGAAACACGTTAGTTAAATAAGACATATCTGAGATTGCCAGAGTTTTTGTTTTCTTTGACCCTTGTAACTTCCATGCACCTGATACCCTGTGTGGGCTACTTTCCATCATATCTTTCCTAATTCAAACAATGCTGGAGTGGGTATTTTCAATTTTCAATTTCCTTTTACTGCTGCGCATTTGCTGCTCATGAGCTGACCATGGTACTGAAGCAACAATGGCTGCAACGAATGCACGCGGGGTATGTTACAATTGTGATTTCTGTCTGATGTATGCTATAGATGTGCTATAGATATTTTCATTGAAACAAGTTGACAACCTGTTGCTTTTTACAAGGTAACTGCTTATGTAATTTCTGTAAAGGACACTCTTATTTTGTTTGTATCAGAGTGACGTGTGAACAAATTTGCCTTGAATTTGACGAACAGATGGGTCTTTGCCCAAGGAACCATAAATTAAATTGGGGTGGTGATCTTGATCTGGGATTTCCAGCACTAGATGATAATGTGTTTTTTTTTAATGAAACCAATAGGGATATAATCTTCATTCAAAGCATCCAAATTTGAAGCAGAAAAAAACTTCAATACAAGAGATATGTTGCTGTTGTGTATCTCAGTAATTTTAAGATTTTTTTATGAAGTGCCCTATGGTTTTAAATGTGTCAACCAGTAAAAAACTGAGAAAAAAAATGTTGTTCTTTGGGTTAGTTTTGAGAGCTGTATACTACAGTAAAATCAGCCTGGAAACATGAGAGGTCATCCTATACCGAGGTATTGACCAACAATTTATTCCAAGCTGTAACATACCAAAGTTGTTATGGCGAGGTGTTGTCAAATGACTAAACCATCACTGATTTTTAAATTAGAATGCTTTATTGAGTTTCCGTGGCAGGCTATTGATAGTGGAGGATGTGCAGAGTGAGTGTTAATTACCCCATCATTTTGACACCATTAAAGAAGCTTGTAATAAGTTTAGTGTGACATGCACATGTGTATGTATTTTAAGGAGTTGTCCTACCTTAATTTCAAGGGCATAAAGCAAAAATTAATATATTTAATATATACTTTTTATGTTTTGTGTTTAGAGATATACTCCAAAACATACTAAATAAAAAACGTGTACCGGTTATGACACATGGATGTATTAATCATGAAGTCGTAGCAAATTTTAGAACTCCCCACAATAACACATTTCAAGCACTGTGATTTGCTTCTGGGGGTGATTGACAGCGCTCCATGGCTCCTTCAACCAATGAGGGACGGTCGAGGGCGGGAACGTCTATACTGTAATCAATCCTCTGATCAGCCCGTGAGCGTCTGCGTGTGTTTGTGTTCCGTTGTAGCTGTCCTGTGTGTTCGCTTTCACAGAGTGTGAACCGCAGAGGTATCTAAGCCGCAGGGTGTGTTTTTCCTCCATTAAAAGTGCGACAAGAGGGGAGAAGACGGACATGGGCGAAAGATTTGTGGTAGTCCCCGTTGACGGAGGAGTTGGGGTCGCCAGGGACTGGGAGCACTTGGACGCGGTTGTCGCCGACCCGGCACCAGACACCGGCGACGGCGGCGGCAGCAGCAGCAGCGGCGGTGGAACAGTGGAGGAAAAAGAGGCGGGGGAGGGCAGCGTGTTCGAGCCGCAGGACCCCAACGCTGTAGTGCCTATCTTAGAGTACAACAGGGAGCCCAACAAGTACGGTAAGACAGCTGACCATTACAAACTCCGTGTTCCACTTCTTATCTCATCTATCTAACAGAGGATTAACTTTAGCCGTCACATTTCACTTGTTGTCTGGCTGTTTGTCCTCCCGTTTATGTAATGAAGCCGGGGCGTCAGTACCCCAAAACCGAAGCTTTGGCAAAAAAAGAAGATAACGTTACACCTAGCGTTAATATAGTCACAACAAGTTATGAACACTGCTGTAAAACATTATTTGGTTAGGTTATTTTGAAAATGTCATTTGTCACCAAACGGTCCACTGACATAACCGACAATACGGTCCAAGATTTTGCTAGCTCAAATTTTGCTTCACCTTAATGAGCAGTCTGTGTTGAACTCCCTGTACATTCCCTTTCTGCAACGAACGACAGTTTCTTCTTCTTATCATAAGAGAGAGTAGAGGTTTGGCACTTGTTGTACCTTTTTTAAATGTAGATTTAATTAGACCCAATTTGAGTCTTAAAAGATTGAACACAAAAGAAACTTGAGGTAGGCTTAACAAATCTTTTGTCCAGTATGCTGTTATTTAAACTCACTATAGTGCTCAAATAATGTTCCCCCAGAAAGGTTAGGTGTGCCTGTGGTACCTTGTCATTCAAAATGGTATTATTAGCTCACCATGGGTTTTTATTTCAAAAGGAAATTTAACTTAATATATGACAAGATATTTCCATGTTATCATTTTTTAATTTTTAAATCCACTGTATTTATTATACAGTCGAATATTATCATATTGAATATGTCGTTTGCTCTGAACCGTAATTTGGCTGCAGTCTTTATTCTCAAGCCTTGTCCGACCAGTTGCTCACAAACAAGGTGCTTCTATAGCAACAGGTTGAGGGCTAGAAGGTGCTGGAATAATTGTCTGGCACACAAGCCAAGCAAGCATGCTGACTTACAGTCACAGCACAGTGTGCACAGTGGCTAAGTGTGCGCACATCTGTTGTGTGTAATGATTGATGATTGTTGATCGTCAGCTGTTTAGTCAAACTGTACTGAGAGTGCTGAAATGGGTCTCTTTTTAGACGTGGTTTCATTTGAATATTGTTTGCTTTGATGAACATGGGTCCCTTCTTTCCACTTATATTTGGATTCACACAGGCCTTTAAATGTTACAGTAATATTAATAATAAAAAAAATAACAATAATAATAAAAAAAGGAAGACAGTTATCACGAAACAAACAGAGGTTTTCAGCAATAAAATAATCTGCATGGAAAAATGAGAAAGATCACTCTGGTGATTATGTTGTACTGCTGCTTAATCATGGCAACAGAACAGATTGTTGCTATTGACATGTTGTATCAGGGTGTTGTATTTGAGGTTCAATAAAAAATGTCTCACTGGCCCAGGGCCAGTACAAGATGCTGGGTGGCTAACAAGTCCTTTTCTGGCCCAACTACAGTGATGGTGATTTAGAGTCCTATAAGAGTACTAATGTTTTCCACTCCTTTTGTGAAGACTCAGAGCAATGTTTGACAACATTAGGCTACATGCAATACAGATTATATTTTAATGCTTCTGTTTATTTGACATGTAAAGCACTAGGGCTGGACAATTAATTGAAAATGTATCGACATAACAATTTTGTTTTTCCCATGACAATAATTTCGATAATGTATTCCTGTCGATAGGCCTACTTTCTCCTTAAAAACATTCAACTGTGTGTGTAGTCACGTGACTTGGCCCAGACCAGTCAGCCACATGGAAAGCATCATGGAGGATAACTCAAACACAGAGTCAACTGAGCAACTTGTGCCCAAAAAAAACACAGTGTCCGTTGTCTGGAAACATTTTGGCTTCAGAAACGATGATTTAGAACGTGATTAATTATCATTCATTTATCGTTATTTTGATTTTAGGTCATATTGTGCCGCCCTATAAAGTACTACGCTATTGATTGTGCAAAAAGCCGCTTTGAATTCAGACCTCCATGGCTTGTGATTTCAGGATTAAGGAAATAATTCAGACATTGCTTGTACAGTATATTATCCAGCATGGGTATTAACACGAGTGTATTCTCATCTGTAGCTTAATTTAGAGTTTAGAAATGTCTTAAATCAAATCAATACCTCCACCTCAGACTAGAAGAATCATTTCCTCATTATTTTATCTTCTATGATAAGGACAGCTTGGCTGTGTATTCAGCTTTAATGCATGGATTGAATTTAATTCTAAATCAGATTAAGTTACTAAGAAGAAGGTGGGTGTGCATGTGCACCATGCACTGTGAGCAGCTTGTGTCCGCAGTGCTTGGGCTTGTTATGGCCTTTGCTTTGCATTTCTCTCAGCTACACAATGACTATTGAGTATATTGTTTGTGAGCTTTCATCAGCAAACATTAGGCATGTTTCCATCCACACGTTTTTATAACGTTACCTGGAAACAGCGTGCAGTTTCTTTTTAAGCATCTCACGTCACAATTTCAGTCACTGTGACCACTTCTATGGTCAGAAACATTGGGCCAAAATATGAACAATAACTTCTCTGTTAACGGGCTTATCTGCTAATGTTAGCTACCGACCGTTCAGCAAATAGACGGTACCGGAGGGTGATTTAACGCCACCGCTCATTTTACACACAGTTTAACAACAAAACAAGACGCTGAGTGAACATTACTAGCTACGTTTTTCATGTTGGTTTTGAGTGGTATGCACCCCCACTAACCTGGAAAACGGTTTTAAATCAGTAACGTTAATACAGCGTGTCGGAGGAATACAGCATCTCCTGCAGCGGGGAGTCAGAGGCAGAGGGACCGCAGCGTTGGCTAGGGGTGCACGATATTGAAAAAATGTGATATTGCTATATCGATATTAATTTCGATATTTTTAAACATATGTAAAATTACAAAAGTTATGGGAAAACGCATCAAAATAGATTTATACCAAATAAAACAAGTTTTCTTACAACACAAGGTTTATTTCAACTGACAGTCATATTGGACTGGTACAACATGTGTCTACTGAACAGGACATGTTTTACTGGTTGGACAGTATAAAATAAATAAATAAAGAGCATGTCCAAAGTATTTCCAAGCTACCGAGGAGGAGACATTACCTTACAGTCACATTAGCTACAAGAGACAGAGAGCGACAGGCTACCATTCATTTTCAATGGGAGTGGCCGTTTGGCCACGAGCGACTGCCAATCAGAGTGAAGGCAGTGTGAGGGCAGCGTGACGTATGTCAGTGGCTCGAGTCGAAGAAAATAATTCAAGATGGTGGAAAACGCTTCCGGACATCGTATTTATGTATACATCTGATATGTTTGGCATTTAATCTCATATATTGTGTTACTTTTACCGAGAAATAAATACTTTTAAATCCAAAAACATCGTTCTTGTGACTTAACAATACCTCTGAAGTAACTTTTAAGACATGGTTTAAGGTATCACCGGAGAATTTCTGTTTACTGTTGCCAAGCAACTAGGGGTAGGCTAGGCACGCCCAGGAGCGCCCACAAGCGAGTGCATGTTGCTCTCTTTTGTAGCTAATGTGACTGTAGGATTACTTTTGGCCTCTAAAGTTTCCTTTCAATCTCTGTTATTTTGTCGTCTCCCAGAGCAACACTCATTTTCTTACTTTTGTGTTCTTTTTGCTCCACTCTTCCCTCTCTCTTTAGCTCCTTTCTTTTCTTTCGCTTCGTTTTATGGTTCTGCGGAGGCTCCACGCAGCTGATGTTTACACATGTTCAGGTGTGTGTGTGTGTGTGTGTGTGTGTGTGTGTGTGTGTGTGTGTGTGTGTGTGTGTGTGTGTGTGTGTGTGTGTGTGTGTGTGTGTGTGTGTGTGTGTGCGTCGAGACGGTGTGTGTGTGTGTGGTAGAGCGAGGAAGAAGTGAGAGAGTGACGGCAATTTTCTTCGGAGTGAGTAGCGACTCTAGAGTCCTAGTGAGAGAAACAAAGAGTCTCCCCTGTTCTTTCTGACCACGGTGAGACATCTGGAGCAGGACAAGTTAACCCTCTCCTTGATTTCATGTTGTTATAGAGGAGGAGAACCAGGAGAAGTTAACCCTCTCCTTGATTTCATGTTGTTATAGAGGAGGAGAACCAGGAGAAGTTAACCCTCTCCTTGATTTCATGTTGTTATAGAGAAGGAGAACCAGGAGAAGTTAACCCTCTCCTTGATTTCATGTTGTTATAGAGGAGGAGAACCAGGAGAAGTTAACCCTCTCCTTGATTTCATGTTGTTATAGAGGAGGAGAACCAGGAGAAGTTAACCGTCTCCTTGATTTCATGTTGTTATAGAGGAGGAGAACCAGGAGAAGTTAACCCTCTCCTTGATTTCATGTTGTTATAGAGAAGGAGAACCAGGAGAAGTTAACCCTCTCCTTGATTTCATGTTGTTATAGAGGAGGAGAACCAGGAGAAGTTAACCCTCTCCTTGATTTCATGTTGTTATAGAGGAGGAGAACCAGGAGAAGTTAACCGTCTCCTTGATTTCATGTTGTTATAGAGGAGGAGAACCAGGAGAAGTTAACCCTCTCCTTGATTTCATGTTGTTATAGAGGAGGAGAACCAGGAGAAGTTAACCCTCTCCTTGATTTCATGTTGTTATAGAGGAGGAGAACCAGGACAAGTTAACCCTCTCCTTGATTTCATGTTGTTTATGGAGAAGGAGAACCAGGAAATGAGTCGGGGGAAATACAACGCTACCAAGTAATGTGTATTTTTCGAGAGATGCATCAAAGAGTATAGACGTAACAAGAGGAGAAAATCAATGGACCGTTGTGCTGCAGCTTGCAATGGAACTGCAGCTCCGCCATCTTGGACTGAATGTAACACAACGTTCTATTGAGTTTCTCCTCTTGTTGCTTCTATACTCTTTGGGTACATGTCGGGCGGGATGCAACGCAAACAAAATATCGCGTAATTATCGCGAGACTTTCGGTATGATATCGCGCAACGTGATATCGCGATAACGATATTGAGTCGATATATCGTGCACCCCTAGCGTTGGCTAACGTAAGCTTCTTGTCTCATCTGCGGTCTGATCAACAGTCAATTCATCAAATTCAGTGTCCACAATGCTATTTTCCAATAAACCATAGCATTTCACGGGCGTGAGTGCGGATTTCATGTCGCGGCTTTCGTCGCTGTATGTCACTTTGCCTAAGATTGAGTGACAATTAGTACTCGCCTTGTTGTTTATTTGGTTGCCATGACTTTGCGAGTGATGACGTCCTGTCACTGTTCCAGTTTCTCACCCTAAAGGCCCAGACACAGAGCCAAACGTCGGCAGAAAAGGCAGTGTGACTGGTCAGTCTCCCCAAATCGGTCAAAAAAGTGCCTCACCGAAGAGACGAGACGTAATACGTCTCCATAACAGCAGGCAGCGCTAATCTGTATTGTCAAAATGAAAACTGCCAGCTTATTGGACGAATGCGTCACGTGGGTCTGGTTTCTCCGGAAATTCAAAGCCAGACTGTCATGGCGGCTCGTTCAGAATACAATCTCATATTGTACTAAAATAGTTCACCGAAATGTGTTTCTGAAAACATGTTAAGAGAGAAATAGGCCGTGCAGTTGCTGAATCTGTCTTCATTTCAGATCAACAAAGGTCAGTTTGAAAGATTTCCGTCCAATTTTGAGAGACTCTAGTCATGCTCATTCCGCTCCCCGTTTCCGGGTTAGCTCTCCACCAATTAAATTGGTCATTTGAGTCCGACTGCCGGCAGTGCCCGCCCCACCAATTATACATGTCAAATCGGCCAAAATGAAGGCCGACGGCCCCTCGGACGGACGACGGCACAGAACACACGGAACAGACTGGAGTCACTGACCTCGCCAGACTGTCCAACAGCCGATTATCGGCTCTGTGTGTCCGGGCCTTACGGAGAGACAGAGCGGATGACAGTTTGTTTGAGTTCAGTAGAGCAGACGGCTCTGCTGAGTCGTGTAATTACGACTTTATGACTTTTCATAAACCGCTGAAGGAACAGCGGTGTGCGGTGTACATAGCGGAAACCCTGTTGTGCATCTGCCCTATTTCTGATACCGTGGCGGCAGAAATTTTCAACATAGAGAAAACACTGTAGAAAAGTTATTTGCCGAATAAATGATGAATTGCAATTACGTTTTAGGTCTTTTTATTAACACGAAGAAACATGGTAGGTGTCAACAAAGACAGATATAAGTGGACAAACGAGGAGACGAGAGACGTTTTAAATTTAATTTACGAGCAAAATATAACGGCTATTTTACATTGCAAAAATCTAGGAAATACCATAATTTACTAAGAACTCACGAATGAAATGGCCTTGTCTTATTATAGCTTGATATGTCGCTATCAGATGGCACATAGCACTATTACAACTTTTGCAAATCATTTGTAGGTTGACGGCGCAATCCATTTTGGATAGCTTGTTCCCAAATGTTGGCTTGAGTGTTGTACGATTCAGTGTGAAAATGAATGGAAACACCATAAAATGTCTCAAATCAATTCGATATACCAATTTGACAGCAAAACAGCATGTGACATCATCACGCACAGGTTTTTATTCGCTTTAAAGCCGTTGGATGGAAACACACTTTCATCGGCTTTATTCGCATTAATGTTTTTAGCGAACTTCAGATAATTCCATTGACATACGGAAGGAAACATAGCAACAATAATTTTCGGAGTACTTGTTACATGACTCTAAAGAATATTGTATCCCCTCTGTGGACACAAACTTAAGTAGGTGGAGGCACAATGAAAGAATGTGGCTTTGTCATATGATTAGAATAATGGTGTCGTGGTATCATTTGTGTTTGTTAATAGTTAGGTTAGACAAAGTTAATTAGGCTAAGTAAAGCTAATTCAACCCTGCCGGGAAATTTGGCCTCTTCCTTGGACCCAACCTAGCCTCACTATACAGGAGCAGAAGACATCATGTCCTTTACAAAGGATGATAATTTGCTCTTTTTGCTATTTTTATCTTTGGGTTTTGGACTGTTGAAGCTGTCACTTGGACGTTGTGTTGGGTATTTGACTACTTTTTGACATTTAATGGACTGAAGAAGAACATTTGAAAAACCATCCTCTACTTGCACTTGAACTTATTTTTCACACATTTTAGTCCTGGTTAAACTGGATAATGTTATAAAGATTTGGATGTTAGACAGTAAATTTGATACTCAACAGATAGATTTTGGGTGGAGGATCGTTTCAAGGCTGTCGGCAACTCTTGACTGTCATGGGAAGTGCTGGCGTTAAAAGAAACCTGGACTGTATTATCACTGGATAATGAAAACTGGACATCAGGAGTCATGTATCACTTAAGCATCTTATTGACTATTGATTGCCCATTTGTTTTGTGAGTTATCCTGGATTTCAATGTCCTCAGTTCCTCCCTCTACTGCAGTCATTGTACTGCAATCAGCACATGACTTATAGCAGGGGATGCCTATTGTTTTGCTGTAATCTAGTTACTGACTAAATTGAATTCCTGGATGATGAAGTTGACCATAGCAGATAATGAGTCTAGATAATGTTAAGGTTAGATACTGGATGGTCAGGCATTTTCCTTTACAGAGGCACCACCTGTTTTTAGCAACACAGAGCCACTTCTACGTCCAAGTAGGCTGTTCTAAAACATTGTTCTTTGATTGTTTACTCTCTGGCTCGTGACAGATTATTATCCAATGGTAGATTGTGTTAAATGAAGCACCTAAAGGTTCTTGATAAAGCAGACTGAGTGATGCTAGTTATCTAAAACGTATAGAAAGACGGGTTTCTTGACATTCGTAGGTCACTGATAAACAATTTGAGGTTTTCTTGTGTGAGTGTAGAGTTAATCTTTTTTTCTGACTGGACTGGGAAACTGTTGTACTTGTCGTTGAGGTTACACAACATGGAAGATTAAGTAACATAGTGTAAAGAGGAAGTAGTGGTTAATGAAGAAGTGTCAATTACAGAAAAGAAGACAGCTGTGTGAATCATAGTGGCTGTTTGTTTCACTGGCTCGTCCTATTAACGCCTTGCAGGCCATCTATAAATGTATGTTATTCCTGTTCCTTGTTCAGTCTGTGTGAAGCAGAGGCGAAGCTGTGAAGGAAGTAAGTGATGTGATATACAAACATGGCTAAATGTATGAATTTTATTATACATATTCTAAGAATGTGTTCTACATGTTCAAACAAGTATGCTCTGTAAACAGAGTCTTAACAAGCAATGCAATCAATATATATTAATAGTTGAAATCACATTAAGAGGTTTCAGGGTACAACAGATGATGCTGCTTGCATCAGATACGTAGGATGACTAAGATTACATTTGTATTTATGAGAGATTAAGCAGGCAGTGAAAGATAAATGAGGTTCTACAAGGATAAGAGTCTCCAAAAGGTGTTGGATTTAAACACTCGACAGAGACAGTCTATCGCTCTGGCAGGTCCCATGTTGGCAAATGTTTGGGGTTGGGAAACACTATTGAGGCTTGTTGCAGAACAGTTGCACAGTAGGCTTCATACTAATGCACGCCTCCTCTGCTCAGTGCCGTTGTCATCAGATTTTCCTTATCTTGGACTGGGAAATTCAGGGAAAGAGATGCATATATGAATTATTTGTGTGAATGAACACAGTGATGCCAGACCCAGAAAGACTTGAACTGACTATCACGGATTTTACTCATCGCAATTAGTTTACGTCTCATGTGCAGCACAACTCAACAGTTGAATTTAGTCTTCTGTTGCTGTGGAGAAGCTTTGTCATATGGAAATGACCCTGACAATGTCATAAGGGTTATTATGGCTTGGGCTTGGAGACTGCACATTTTAAATAGAAAGCTGCGTTACAAACTGGGGGTGTGGAATTTGAAAGATGTTGCCATTTGACAGGCAAGAAGGGTCTTATGAAAAGGTGCTTTTAACTGCATAATAGGAAGTGTAGGTGCCAGAGTTTCTGGAGCTTTAACCATATTAGGGAGTGCAAGTAAGAATGTCTGCTTTGATTTTAACTTTTAAAAATGGGTCTCTTGCAAGTCCCCCACCTTTATCGAAGTGTAATTGCCAGAGTAGCCCTTTGAACATTGTGGATCACTGATGAACTACTTACAAGCTGTACAAAACCAATCAAACCAAAAGCTAGGCCTACTTATGTTCTGCTTTACACATACTAATTTTAATTTACTAATTTTACTGTAGTAAGTTCTGCCATACTTAGACCTAGACCGTCTGTTAGAGTGTCAGATATGTCAAGGTCTTAAGGTCTCCTTGAGGTTAAGACATACAGATTTGGGTTTGTGAATGTCTGCGATTGTTTTATGTGTTTTGCTACCGTTTGGGTCCAGATGTATTGCAAAAAGAAAAAGAAAATGGGAAAATATTTTTCAGGTGGAGCCTGAGGTAACATAAGCGTAGATATTGTTAATGATTTGAGGAGGGTGCAGTATAAATGGGTTAGGTTTGGTAAATGAATGCAAGTCTTCAGAATGTCCTCACTACACAGGTGTGTGTGTGTGTGTGTGTGTGTGTGTGTGTGTGTGTGTGTGTGTGTGTGTGTGTGTGTGTGTGTGTGTGTGTGTGTGTGTGTGTGTGTGTGTGTGTGTGTGTGTGTGTGTGTGTGTGTGTGCATTCATGTTTAAAAAGGCATGCACCTTGGGCTATCATGTGCTGCCCTCTGCTTTATTTGGAGCCCGGCAGTCAGCACATGGACACCAACTGGGCCCTGGCTTCCACTATATGTGCTCCTGCTGCTGTGTGGCCTCCCAGTCCACTGCGCTGGCTTCCCTGCCAATCCCGCGTGGGATGTTTGTTCCAGTTGCTCCTCATTTACACGCAACACTCAGGAGAAGGGGTGTGTCCGTCTCCAGTCAAACAGAAGGGTTTTCAGGGACCTTTCTTCTCTTTTGGGAAATGCAAACAGGCACAGTTTAGCCCAGTTCTCGAAATGGCCTTTTTTTTAATCAAGGGCGTTCTACCAGTTACACTATACTTAGTAATGAGGGCTAGGTATCGCCACGGATTTCCTGATTCAATTCTGATTCACAAGGTCCTGATTCAATTACATTTTTGACTACATTTCCGATTCAGTGTCGATTAGTCTATCGTCGATTTCAGTTGCCAAACCAAACCAACCAACCAACCGGCTTTGGTTGGTTGGTTTTGACACTTTTTCCTGCTTCCAACTTTACATGATTGCTGGATATACCAAGCAAACTACCATAACGCTGGTTCTTAATTCATTTTGAGCATTTCGCTAAGAGGAAACTCAATAAAAAGCCATTTGCCAACACTAAATATCAAACAAAAGCCAGACACTATATCGTATTAAGTTGCTGTGAGCTGTACATTCACCACTTCTAACCAGAGTCAGAACATAACTTTATCTGGGAGTTTCCTCTGCAGCGCTGTGCAGATAGGTCTGGCTATGCGAGACTGGCTCGGAGCTGACCGGGCAAAGACAGCAGTTTTCATCAGACTCACCCTGGGTCGGGTTAATTAAGTCTACTGCTAACTTATAACACTAATAACATTACCGTCACCAGAATACCCCCGCAATTAAATCCATACTTCAACGTTAACCGTCAAGCCACTAGCCTGTTTGGAAACATTTCATGAACACATATGCATATATAGTGGTTTGGGGTCCTTCTGTAAGTAATTTTAGGGTACAGTTTGGTTCTGGAGAAAGCTACAAGCAGCAATACCACAGGCCAAGCAATCTGCCCGTTCCACACAGGCACATTTTGAATGGGCACTGTACTAGTTTAACATAAACACACAACAAAGTACAGCTCTACAGTCAGTCCAGTCAGTGAGTAATGAGTGACAAAACGGCCATGCCAGTTTTTCCTCCGCCAAAATGTAGCCTATATTTGGAGGGTTATTTAACCCCCTTCCCACCAAGCTAGCATGACATAGTTGATTCAAATGGATTCCTTAGGTTTTCTACTTGCTTATGTTACAGACAGAGATCGATTCTGCATCGGAGTATTCAAATGAAAATTGATTTAATTTGGATAGCCAATTTTTTTTTTTCCTACTTAATGCAAGTTTAACCTCTCAAATGTGAAACACACAAGAGAGGGATTCTGTCAGTGTTACAGCTGCAAATGCACGTTCAGTCATTCCCGACCCGAAGGCATGCAGAGACACATCTTTCTTATCTTATGGTTCTTGAATCACTACACAATCCTGCATCATCCCATCTAGCCTTTTTTTTTGCCTGCAAGTCATAAACCCTTTAAGCATTTTACTGGCTCCATTATTAAGTTTATTTAATTTTGTTTGCCACATTTATTGAGTTAAGCAGATAAACATTACATTCAAGTATCACATATAAATTACGACTGCTAAACTAGTGGAGAAGAAAGTGCACAGGATCTGTATTGCCAACTGGCTCTTCAGAGCTATGTGAACCCAGAGATAACCCTGTGTTGTCCTTGGGAACTCATGATCTGCTACACAATGCATACGTATATCATATTCTGAGAGCCAGGTACGGTGTAACAGAGCTTCACTGTGCTGTCTCTGTTTCCTTTTATCCTTCCCTGACAGAAATTGGGTTTGAATCAATGCCACGGCTATCAACAAGATATGGTTGGCACGTGTGTGTGTGTGTGTTATATTGTGGGTGCCATGTGTTAAAGGTCAGCTTGAGAAATAGGATGACCATTACTGGATTTCTGAGGCAGATACTGATATCTATACTTGGGAGTTGGAAATATTTATAAAATATAATGTAGGGCTGCAACGAACGATTATTTTCATAGTCGATTAATCTGTTGATTATTTTCTCGATTATTCGATTAGTTGTTTGGTCTATAAAATGTCAGAAAATGGTGAAAAAATGTGGATCAGTGTTTCCCAAAAAGCCCAAGATGACGTCGTCAAATGTCTTGTTTTGTCCACAACTCAAAGATATTCAGTTTCCTGTAGGGATGTCCCGTTCAGGTTTTTTTGACCTTGAGTCATTTGATTTTGAGTATCTACCGATACCGAGTCCCGATCCGATACTTCTATAATATATAAAAAAAGAATAAAGAAGAGCGAAAAAACAGATCCAGGATGTTCTTTATTTTTGATTTAATTCACCTTATTTTAACATTCAACAACTCTGTTAACAAACAGAGCACTTCTGTGAGGTAGCTCGAACAATCAAGTAATAACAACAGTACAGCACCTCAACTTAAGATACCCGGCAGGCATGTAAACAAATAAAAAAATCAAAGTGCCCCAGTGTTTGCAGAGCCAGTAATGTGCTTTTAGGAACTGCACTCCTAACTCTTACTGTCCGCAGACATACTCGCGCTTTCCGCTTCAAGCTGCTTCCGTGTTCTACTTTGCCGGCATTTAACCAATAGCGTCTCTGCAACAAAGTGATGTCATGCCGCACGCGTTGCTGTTTCTGTGTGGAGTCAAAAGGGTCTAACTCTGTGCCACCGCATAACTATAGATGTGTTAAAAAATAATGAGAATATATATACATATATATCCAAGTCCTGATCGGGAGGTAACGTCCGATTCCGATCGAGTCTGAAACCACGTGATCGGGCCCGATTTCCGATCACGTGATCGGATCTGGACATCCCTAGTTTCCTGTCACAGAGGTGAATCGATTATCAAAATAGTTGGCGATTAATTTAAGAGTTGACAACTAATCGATTAATTGATTAATCTTTGCAACTCTAATATAATGAATATATTAACAAACAACAGTTTTGATATGGATTTACATAGCAAGACATTTGACAGTGTAAAAATCAACTTGTCAGTGCTCTTTGCTAAATGTAACGGTGACACAAATTACCTATTGCATTTCTGTACTGTAATTTCTTGTTACTTATTGGCCGACATACACTAATATGATATATCTGTAATAAGCTAATATTGACCTGGCTAATTTTTTTCGTCTAGCTCTAGCTTGAATATTTATTGGCTACATTTCTTTTTTTAAGCATTCAGGAAAGAGCTTCTCATTTTTAGCTGGCACTGACCATCACATCTGGCTGTTAAAATGACAAATGTTATTGTTATTATTATTGTTAATTCCATATGAAACTTGCTCTGTCAGTCCGGTGTCTGTATGGCCAAAGAGCAGTGTTTCTGTAGTTCCAACAAAGTCATTTGTCTTCTTTGTAGCTGATTGTGTCACGTTTCAGTCACATTTCCCAGTTAAACTTTTATTCCCATCAATAATTGAAGCTTATGAATAGCTTATTGAATAGTTTTGAACAAGGACCCTCAGTATTTGGATCAGATAGTTTGTAGAGCTTAGATTGGGCCCAAAAAATGAAGCCCGACCCTACCCGAGCCCGTGCACGTTGTGTCCGGGCCCGGCCCGGCCCAACACATTAACTGTAATTATGAGCCCGAGCCTGATTTAAACCTGACAAGTTTTTAATACGTTTGCCGTTATAACTGACGTTCTCAACTACAATTCATTGTTGTTTGAACTAGAGAAATCCTTTTAGAATTATCTTAATGAATACCGGTAATGCAACAAGGACGAAGCATGTAAACTGTGCTGTTTGTTTATTCAGAATGGATCGGATCGCAAATGGATCCGAATGAACAAAATGAAAAAAACTCGACCCTAGCAGCTCCCTCAGCTGAATAGTGTGGGTAACAGATCAAGGCTGCAACATAATCAAAGCCCTGGAACCATATAGGAGACTTTCTTGTCTCGATCACCTAATTGGCCGACAACAGTAGGGGCTTTCCGACCGGATAGTACTTGTACTTTTTAGAGAAAAAGTACACTTCAAAGCAGTTCTAAGAACTACTCTTCCCCCAAAATCTTTTTTTCCGTTTGCATTCCCACTGGCCAAGTGGCCATAGGGACTGGTAGGAGGGGTAAGGGAGCGATGCAAGCACGGCAATGGTCTTTATAACATCGTTACTAGACCTTAGCGCCACATACAACAACAACAACAACAACGCAGCAGCATGGAGGAGGCCGTACATGGCCAAGTCCTTTCCTAAGTGTCTGGAAAGGACTTAGGCAGATCACCAACTACAAGCCTAAACCCCCCCACTCCTTCAATGACCGACACCTAGCCAACGACCTGAACGAGTTCTACTGTCGATTTGAAAGACAAAAGGACAGTCCTGACACCATCCCCCACAACACCTCCCTACAGCTACAGCCACTGTGCATCACCTCCACCTCCCCCACCTCAACAGGGTCCTGGGCCCCCCCATCAATGCCCTCCTTAACGGTCCCCTCCACCTCCACCCCCCCTCCCACCTCAGTGACGACTCTCTCCATCCACGAGAGGGACGTCAACAGACTCTTTAGAAGACAGAATCCAAGGAAAGCTGCTGGACCGGATGCTGTCTCCCCATCAAGCTTGAAGCACTGTGCTGATCAGCTGTCTCCAGTGTTCACAGACATTTTCAACACCTCACTGGAGACATGTCACGTGCCAGCCTGCTTCAAGTCCTCAACAATCATCCCTGTTCCCAAGAAGCCAAGGACCACAGCACTTAATGACTTCAGACCCGTTGCCCTGACCTCTGTGGTTATGAAGTCCTTTGAGCGCCTTGTGCTTTCACACCTCAAAGCCATCACCGACCCCCTCCTGGACCCCCTGCAGTTTGCCTACAGAGCCAACAGGTGTGTAGACGATGCAGTCAACCTGGCCCTCCACTACATCCTCCGGCACCTGGACTCTGCAGGAACCTACGCCAGGATCCTGTTTGTGGACTTCAGCTCTGCCTTCAACACCATCATCCCGGCTCTGCTTCAGGAGAAGCTCTCCCAGCTTGGTGTGCCTGACTCCACCTGCAGGTGGATCACTGACTTCCTGTCTGACAGGAAGCAGCATGTGAAGCTGGGGAAACACGTCTCCGACTCACAGACCATCAGTACCGGATCCCCTCAGGGCTGCGTTCTTTCTCCTCTGCTCTTCTCCCTGTACACTAACAGCTGCACCTCCAGTCACCAGTCCGTCAAGCTTCTGAAGTTCGCAGACGACACCTCCCTCATCGGACTCATCTCTGATGGTGACGAGTCCACCTACAGGTCGGAGGCTGACCACCTGGTGACCTGGTGCAAGCAAAACAACCTAGAGCTCAACGCTCTAAAGACAGTGGAGATGGTTGTGGACTTCAGGAAGAACCCAGCCCCACCTGCCCCCATCACCCTCTGTGGCTCCACAATTAACACTGGAGTCTTTCCGCTTCCTGGGAACTATCATCTCCCAGGACCTCAAGTGGGAGCTGAACATCAGCTCCCTCGTCAAGAAAGCACAACAGAGGATTTACTTCCTGCGGCAGCTGAAGAAATTCAACCTGCCAAAGACAATGATGGTGCACTTCTACACAGCCATCATTGAGTCCATCCTCACATCCTCCATCACCATCTGGTACGCTGCTAGCACGGCCAAGGACAAGGGCAGACTGCAGCGTGTCATTCGGTCTGCAGAGAAGGTGATTGGCTGCAATCTGCCGCCGCTCCAGGACCTTTATGCCACCAGGACTCTGAAGCGTGCTGGAAAGATGGTGGCCGATCCCTCCCACCCCGGACACAAACTCTTTGAGCCACTCCCCTCTGGCAGGAGGCTGAGGTCCATCAGGACCAAAACCACACGCCACATGAACAGTTTTTTCCCCTCCGCCACTAGTCTTATCAACAAGGCCCGGAAACCACCCTGACTCTCTCCACACCCCACCTCTGGCTCCTCATGCCACTGCACCTACTCTGCTGTAGCATTCCTTCCTTTTTACTACTATTTAACTTACTTATTTTACTATTTATTTACTTATTTTTTATCGTTATTAATACATTCTGTGTGTATATGTTTATATTTATATTGTTTATATTCTTTTTTTATCCTTCTTATATTTGAATGTGTGACATGCACCAACAGCACCATAACAAATTCCTTGTATGTGCAACGTACTTGGCAATAAAGCCCTTTCTGATTCTGATTCAGTGCCTGCACCTCCGCATCAGTCCACTTTTCCGAGTTCCAAAAAAAAAAAAAAAATAAATAAATAACTTATCCGAGTTCCGCATTCCGTCCATTCTCGTAGTAATTCACATAATGTTTTGCTCAACACAGACGGGGCTTTATTATACTCGGAACAGACTGTGCGCTGGATACAGAGCACCGCGAGCTGCCGGTCATGGTGCTCGGTCAGGTCAGCGGTAGTTGGTGGTCTAGTTACCCCAGAATAGGTGACTGCGCTGGATACAGAGCACCACGAGCTGCCGGTCATGGTGCTCCGTCAGGTCAGCGGTAGATGGTGGTCAGTTAAACTTCTCATCTCCAATGCTATAGTATTTGTGAGAAGTGGCGCTGTCCTGAGTTGAAAGATAGCATACATCGAGTTAATAATGTGTTTGTATCGGCCGCTGTCCATTTCCTAAGGTTCTGAAATGCAACCATTTTTTTATTTTTTTAAAGCGCATGTTTTCCTCCGCACCCACAGAGGAAAACATAAATCGGTGCCTATGTGTGTGTGATGGCCGGCGAGCCGCAGGACACGCTTGTGGAGTGTAACTCCGAAAAGACAGTTAACCACAGGTTCCCGTTAATCTTATGATGGACATGTGTTGTGATATTTAAACAAACGAACCGTCAACGGCAAAATAAAAGCCTCTTATTTACGAGAGCGGTCTGAGAGACCTCCAGCTCACAGCGAGGTGTCTGAGCAGGACTGGCTCAGCGACGAGCTAGAGGCCGGGGCAGGCGCTTGCTGGCTGTCGCCTCACTTCATGGAGCTCCTCAACTCCGAAAACTTTGAAGCAAATTGTCAATTTGGCATCAATTTTCACAAGACTGCCTATATTCAAAATCTAAACAGTTCATTTCTCGCCGAAAACGTTGTCAGAAGTGAATTTAATGATGAATAAGATGGTGAAAATTGTTAAAAATGTCCCGTTGTTGCTCTGTCTGCAAGTTCCGAGTTGGCAGTGGGCGGGACTTATAAGTTCGACCAATCAAGTACACCTAGGAAAAGGGAAAAGGGAAAAGACCCTGCTCTGAAGTAGGAGCTAAAAAAGTACGCTACTGAGGCCAGAGGAACTTAAAAATCCCCAAATTGTTCCTGTCGGAACACGACGAAAAAAGTGTTCTAGGAACGTTTAGTTCTAAGAACTGCAAAAATCCCTCCGGTCGGAAAGCCCCTAGTGCTGCAGATGGGGGAGACACGATGTAGCCCAGTTTACCTCCCACTCAGGTCAGTGCAGGATTAAGTAGTAATGATTAAAAAAACACAAATCCTTGTTTAAGAGCTGGCCCGATCATGGGGGTGTAAAATGTCGGCCCGGGCTCGGGCAGAGAATCTAAACTCTAATAGCTTGTGAAAAATAAGGTGTGTGACATTTAGAAGCTACAGCTGTGTCAGATACTTAATCTAAAGGTAGGGAAATACAAGTATCGGATTGTTGGACTCAGTATCGGCCGATACCTAATATTAAAGGGCTTGAGTGGAGATCAGGGCCAAACTAACTTGATTGGGCCATCCCTAAATACTATTATTGTGCACAATGTCTGCTAATCAATGTGCCAGACTTACTGGATATGGAAACACTACTGTAGTCAACCTGACATCCTGTTGCTATCTCTTCTCATGCTCTTTACATAAAAGTGAAGCTGGTGTTTATTTCAGGCACACAATGCATGTGGTCAGACTGATAACAGTAAACCTTTTCCAGCAGCTGAAAGCCACTGTTACTGAATAGACATTGAACAGATGTTGTGGGAAAAAACTACTTAACATGTTTTTCCCCTGGACGTTCTCTATATTTGCTGTTGGTAGTCTTGGGGTTTTCCAGCTCTTGGTCAGCAGAATGTGTATGGCTAAGTAAGGCATTTACAGTGAGTCATTTGGCCTTATTACCTTTGCTACTGCAATAAACACTCTTGTAGGACAAAAACAATGCCAAATGAGGCATGTGGAGTGCAAAATCTACCTTTTGAAATTCCATCAGGAGCTGGCGAGGAATTGTTCAAATCAACAAGCACATGCAGGGATTGGACACATGAACATGAACAGATTATATTATGCCTTCCAGTACAATAGCCCTGCAATAAACGCTACCTCTAAGAATTTTGTAATTAAATAGAGTTGAATCAACGTCTCTGTTACTGTCTCAACCGAAATTAGGCATTTATTTTATGTTTAATATCTGCCATAGATTGTGTAGGTGTTCATGTTTTTGTGTCCACCCTAGGTATATGCAAGAGGAAAAGACACAGTCATTTTGGGCGGCTGGGCTCTAAGCCCAGGGTGCAGCGACAGCGCCCTTGTAAAATTGTGTCGAGATATCTTGTTTTGGTGGAAAATGTGCACGTGGGGAGGCGAGCCCTGGCATTAAAATGGCTCAATTCCTGCAGAAGAAAATGCCACATGAAACCGTAGTCATAAAAGACGATGTCGACTATGTGATAACAATGTTTACTGATAAAAAAGAAAAACATAATTTGATCATTGGTGCCCTAGAGAGGTGAAACCTGTGTATACTTTTTAGCTCTGGACTAGAAAATTCCACAGTCATTTTTGACAGTGTGCCGACCACTTGGTGCACATCCCAATAACACTAAGTATTAATAGCAGTAGCTGTATCGACGTACATAGGCCACACATTCTGTCTGTGTTGCTGAGACAGAGATAATAAAATTGTTTAATAATAGCAATAGGAAATGCATGGATGGATTTTTTTTTAAGTAAGCCCAGCCTGCATGGGCTTACAAGACACCAAAAATGCATACAGGTCAGGACCAGAGTGCAGCGTATGGTAACCACCACTTACCATTTATTTTTTTTATTTTACACAATGTATACTTCCACACTTTGAAAAGTGAGAATATATTTTTGCAGTGCTGGAAAAAAAACTGGAGCACCTAAAGTAATGTAATAAATGACGGACTTAACGTGTTGGTTGCTAGCTTGGGTTTTTTTCACGTAGCGACATGAATTTTGAAAACGGTAACGTGCAGATAGCGGAAGGAGAGGAGAATTCCATCTGAAATAGGCGGCCAATGGCGGGCTATACGCACAGTCTGCATCATGTGAGTCAGACTACAAGCAGCCTAAATGACTCCGTCAAAAGCCAGAGATGAAACTGATACAGTGGAAGCTTCAATCATTTCCAGCATCTCTCATGACTTCTACTGAGCTGTCTGCCCAAAAAGGAACTGAGCTCACAAAACACAGGAGCCAACTTCTGTTTTTGCTAAACGTACCCACGGGCTGACATTAATGTTCAGCTACCTGCCATATCAAGAGAGATAAAAGACTAAGCTGAACTGGCGATAGATTGCCATAATTTGCCTAATTTGACTGATGTCAAACAATCTGTAAAATGCACTTCTTTAGCCCTCTATTCATTGACAGGCGGTAGGATCGTAATGCAAAAGGGTGATTAGGGGCCTTTCTACATCCGTTTATGGCGAGCAATTACAGAAGAAGATCACCTTACTTGCTCTTAAGACAATTCCTGGAAACTTGAGTTTCATCCATAATGTAAGCACTAAGCGTATTATCTATTTTCAACTTACTCTAAACTAGAAATGGAATCATAGTTTCAAATTAGCCATGATCACAGAAGACCCAGCATCCATAGAAAAAGGTTTAAAAAAAGTATACAGGGTGTATGCCTTCGTCTACAAAGGAGTGTCACCTGAGCCTGTTGTGTCAAATACAGTTTAATGGATGACTGGCAGGCAAGACTGTTGTTACCTGAGATGGTTGAGGTGGGGCTGCCCATGTGTGCAGTAAAGTCGTTACAGACGTCATGTTGCCTCATATCATGCAGCGAGTGGCGTTTACCTTTCCCCAGCTAATTCACTGTAGTTTACCTTGACTTTGAATAGCTGATTGTGAGTAGTGGGATTTTTCCATCATTGGATCATCATAGAATGTATGTCTCACTGCAGACTGCAGTTCAGCTGAGGTCTCCTTTACAGACCAATAAAGACAAGCCATGGAAATGTTTCAGAAAGGAAACTAAAAGGTTTCAGTCACCATTTTACAGTCAAACATTAGGAAAATCTGACTGACTATGATGGCTGGCATTGTTTCCCCTCAGTTTCACTTGAGTCAGTGCTTGTAAAAGAAAATAACCTTTCCATTTCCCAGTTTACCTGATTACACAGGTTACTGTTAACACTGCTGTGAAATGTTGGTCTAGGTGTACAAATTATAGAACAAATAGTTTGTCCTTCCATATTATGTCATGATGGTGTTAACTGGTGGGTGTATTTCCGGATGTGATCAAATGGGGGCAACAGAGTGTCATTATTAGTCTTCAGCTATGTGTTGCATAATGAGGGGAGTCTAGTCAAATTCAAAACACACGCCAGTCAAAGATGAGCCTTTGCAAAAGTATGAGTTTTTATTTTTCTTTACTCCAACTGTCGACAGTTACTGCAACAGACGTGTATGTGACTGTTCCAGCTTTCAAACTCCTTTGTTATCTAATTTACACACACTCTAAGTTCTATTCAAATGGCTTGTATAAGCACACAATCTCACACAGACCAATTGTACACCATTGGCCTGCTCCAAAAAGCTTAGAGATGAAATAAACAGAGAGCCAAACGACCCAGAACATGTTCTCAGAAGTTGTTGGAGTTAGTGGACCAATCCTGATCTAAAATACTAAAAATTAGTTTTGCATCCATCAAGTGGCAAGAAAAACTAATACAGTGTTGTTCTGTTGGATGTATAAATGATGTTCATTTTCTGTTAACAATTGAGCCATAACAGCTTATAATGTAGTACAGTATAGTATATTGAGGGTTTTCTTTTTCCTCTCTTAGAAAAAATTTTTAAGAGCAGGAGGAAGTAATAGAGAGACGAGTAGATGCCATGTGACGAAGGCCATGACCCAAACTCACATGACATGACAGAGATGATATTCTAGCTTGTTTAACACCATGATTTCCTTTGTGTTTTACAATGAGTCATTCAGTATGACTAGTGCCGTGCCCGTTGAAAATGTGCCTGTTTAGAACGGGCGGATTGCTTGACCTTTGGTATTGCTGCTTGTAGAATTCCTCAAAACCAAGCCAATAAAACTCTAAATCACTGAGTTGTTGATTCGCACGGGACTAATATTACCACGCAACCTCTGTGTTTGGCGAAATATGGTAGGTAATTTACGGTGGAATATTTACTTGACAAATTACAGACCTGGCAGATTCGCACGGGATTAAGATTACAGTCGACCTCCGCAATTATTACAAACCTCTAGGTCCCCAGGTAATACTAGTCCTGTGCGAATAACAGCAACAAAACCCCCTTTTTTCCATTTTGGGCCCCGAACATCTCTTCACAGTTTAATTGATCATAAAGCATTACAAACATGACAGAAAAAAGGAGCAATGGAAAGAAATGTAGCGCTAGATGAAACGTCATTAAAGTGGATCAGGGAGTTGAGGAAAAAACCGGTGGAATTATCTTTTGGTTAGAAAGAAAGGAAGTGTCCATGAGAAAAAAAGAGCTGTGTCCTTGAGCTGTACTTAGTGTATCTGTTACAAATCCAGTCTCCTCCCATCTTCTCTTGTAGAATCAATCAATACATATATTTTGGGATTAGAAATCTGAGCCTACTGAGAAAAGGTTCAGCTCAGTTGAACTGTTATTTTCTGAGCACATAAATCCATCACTGTCTGTGAAGTAGGATGGGCTGATTGGCGATGATGTAAGGGTCGATTGTTTTTTCTAGGGCTGCGCCATTAATGTAATCGCAATTGCAATCGTGATGTTGCTCTGTGCGATTACATAACCGCAAAAAAAAAAAAATGCTATTAAATCAAACAAAAAGGTAGTCTCTGGTTGCACTGCAGTCTCCACGTTGTTACACCTTTCCTGTTTCACTGTGGTCAAGCAGCCGTTGCTCAGATGCTGTTTGAATGCATTTACCATAAGTATCAGTACATGGGTGCACTATAATTAGAGCGTCGGCTGATTTGTCCACGGAGATCCAAGCAACGGCTGCCTTGACTGCAGTCCTGTATTAGGCTCCCTGATTGTGGTCGGTAGCACAGGGGAGACATTCCCTCCAGGGCCGATGCCCTTTTGGGGGCAACACCCTTCACTTTACCTGCAGTACTCACTCAACGCCGCTGCCATTCTCGCTCTCACTTACACTACCCTCGTCCACAAAAGATATGACCAATCAGTAGTCTCTGTTTAGGCAGTAGCGTGTGTGTCGTGTATGGTCATGTGAGTATCAGAAGTTTTATTTTGTATCTACTTTTACTTTAAGAAGAGCTTGTACAAAGTATATTTTGTAACTTAAACAGTAGTTATCATATAAAGGCCCTGACACATCAGCCAGACGGGCCGACTGTTAAAAAAAAAAAGTTAGTCGGACAGTCGGTCCCCGAGGTCCAAAAAATGCCTCAGAACACACCGAAGAGACGCCGACTTGAGCGTACGCTCTGCACGTAATACATCTCCATAGCAGCAGGCGGCGCTGCTCTGTATTGTTTCCATTAACGGTCTGATTATTTCCCAGAAAATGAAAACCGGCAGCTGATTGGACGAACGTGTCACGTGGTTTTTTTTTCCTGGAAATTCACAGCCAGACTGTCATGGCGGATCGTTCAGAATACGATCTCATATTGGACTAAAATAGTTCACCCAAACGTGTTTCTGAGAACATTTTAAGCGAGAAATAGGCCGTGCAGTTTCTGAATCTGTCTTCATTTCAGATCAACAAAGGTCAGTTTAAAAGATTTCCGTCAGATTTTGAGAGGCTCATCCGCTCCCCATTTCCGGGTGAGTCCCGACTGTCCTGTCTCCGACTGAGCACGTCAGGTCGGCCCAAATGAAGGCCGACGGCTCCTCGGACGGCCGACGGCACGGGACACACCGAACAGACTCGAGTCACCGACCTCGCCAGACGGTCCGACGGCTGATTATCGGGCTGGTGTGTCTTCTCTCTTACACCCATCTTAAATGTCATTATTTATAAGGGCATACCAAAAAAAAAAATAAATAATAAAAAATAAAAAAATATATATATATATATATATAGTGTTTAGCCGATTCCGATTTTATTTTTTCTAACCACTTTACAGCACACACACATATTTATTTTCTATCTTTTCTGTAATTGAACATTTTGCACAGAACATAGAAAAATGTTTGAACAGATAATGGATCACTATAAAGTAGAACTATATAAATGACTCCTGGTGGTGGAAATTCACACACATCTAAAGGTCAATGTTAGAACCATTTCCTTCTTTTCACATCCAATATCAACTAAAGAAATGTGATTTTGGTTTTTGGTGTGGTCCCTCCACGCCCTACTTTCTCCTTGCAGCTGTTGCATATTGCAAACTTGTTATCTTCTGCACAAACGCTGAAGAATTCCCAAACAGCTGACATGTTGCAGGTTAATTCACCAGGTTCCTACATGTGGGAGAATAATGCGACACACGCTTCACACCGCGAGCGGGTACGCGCCACACACGGCGGAGAAGTTGAGAGAAAGGAAGAAGAGACCGTGCTGTGGCGTCCGTGTGTGTGTGCGTCCTTGAGAACTGTAACTGGTAGAACTTATGTTGTCAGTTAATTGTAGCATTGACCGGCATGAAATCGGCATATGTCAGACTGACCTGCCGGTCGCCGGTCATGGCCGAGCACGTGAAAACCGGCCAATTCCGGTCACCGGCCGGTCTATCGGTGCATCTCTAATATATATATATGTATATACAGTATAAAGTTTTGATTATTTCAAAGCTCCGAGCCACACTCGAGATGATATTCAAACTATTTAATCCATATTGAATTCCAGCATCAATAATAAAAAAAAAAAGCTAAATAGAGAGGAAATTATTTAATAAAAACGAATAAGCATACTACAACGACTACTACTACTACTAAGAAGAACGTTTATTACTTACTCTTAGAAATCCAAATCATACTTAAAATGAATGGATAAAAGATTTTACATTTTTCTTTGGCACTAAGACTAAGTCGTCCATGCTATGTAACTCGCCTCATACTCCCGCCACCCACTGATCTGATCGTCAATCTTGAGTAATCACCATTGGACAATATGAAAATAGAAATGTTCGCCCAACCCTACTTTGGAGCTAGTTCAAACCATAGACACACATAATATGTATGTCTCCTACCCCCCCTTACAGAATTTCCATTTAACCTGTGTTTTTCCATGCCATAGTGATCAGCTGTTTTTTTTATTTTTTTTATTTTATAAATTGATTATTTCCTCCTATGAATATTTTGGAGCAACAGACGATTCTATAATAAAGTTATGTAATAAATACCCTGGTGTTCCTGTGTTTTTATGTTGTGCTTTGGCTGGGAGACATTGCATCAAGCATGGCATGGTGAAAAACTGTCTGAGAACTGCTGATATCACAACATTTTAGCTTAGTTTTCAGTCTCCACTATGGATCATTGTAAACTCTCTCATAAAAGGGGCATTGTCCTCCTGGCCTGGATGCACTGACTGTCCCTGAGAAGCAGTCTGACTGTCTGGCCACTTAATCAACGGATGCCATTCACATCACTGTTCATCCACTGAGCAGGAAGTAGATAAGTGCTCTCTTTGTTACCTTAGCACCATAATACTTTGTGAACATTGAGTTGTCAGATCACAGTATTGATTAATGCCCTCCATTTACTATGCACCGAAACATTCCCTATGATTCTAGGAGCTACTTTGGACAGTATATTAGCTCTCAGGCTGAGTCACTAAACACTTGATTTGCCTGTAGCATGGAGCCAGTCCCATATTTGCAACCACACCAACTTCCTGGAAATGTTTGATTGAAACCTGACCTGCCATCTCCGTAGCAGAAGGTTTGGACGAAGTATTTCTGAAATACCCGATTGGATGGTTGGTTCTTTACTGATATGGTATGTCACAAGTGTTCTGGTAAACTGAATTCTCCATGTTTTTCCTGTATAGTGAAGTACAGATTTCAGATGAATTCCTCAAACCCCCCAAATGTTCCCTTTTTGTTCTTAGTTTGAAATGACACCGGTTTGTAGACAGAGGAAAGAAGTTTAGTGTCTCTCTATTTCTCTCCCTCGCTCTCACCAACTGGTCGCGTCAGATGGCCGCCCATCAAGAGCCAGGTTCTGCTTCTTACAGCTGGAACACACCGGGCACGCAAGTGTCCCTTTGCGTAGATAGGTGCCCGATCGTGTGCCTGGCCATTCATCCTGGACGTGTATTTCTACTTCTGGCCTTCTTCTCTCTCTCTCTCTCTCTCTCTCTCTCTCTCTCTCTCTCTCTCTCTCTCTCTCTCTCTCTCTCTCGCTCTCTCTCTCTCTCTCTACCTCTCTCTCTATCTCTCCACCTCTCTCTCTCTACCTATCTCTCTACATCGCTCTCTCTCCTTCTCTCCACCTCTCTCTCGCTCTCTCTCTCTCCACCTCTCTCTCTCTACCTCTCTCTCTCTCTACATCTCTCTCTACCTCTCTCTCTCTACATCTCTCTATATCTTTCTCTCCACCTCTCTCTCTCTCCACTTCTCTCTCTACCGCTCTCTCTCTCCACCTCTCTCGCTCTCTCTCTCTCTCTCTCTCTCTCTCTCTCTCTCTCTCTCTCTCTCTCAATTTTCATTTTCATGTTGCTTTATTGGCATGACAAAAAATACATGTGTTGCCAAAGCATAAGAACAAACACACATATAAACAACAACAAGGAGTAAAAACATCTGATATAATAATAATAATAATAATAATAATAATAATAATAATAATAATAATTGTAAACAGGATAATTATGATATAAATGCAGATACTAGACACACTCTGTGCATGTCCCTCAAAGGGTATGTTGAAATAATAATAATAATATATATAAAAAAAGAATAAACAAACAAAATAAAAATGATTATACGTATATACAAGTTTCTATCTATGTAGCCTTGTATTGTGGCAGGAGAAGACATATTACGCTGCTAGCCATGCCGTGCTTTCATCTTCCCCTAATAAAAAAGGAAGCTTTTTGTCCTCAGTGTGGGTAGTGAAGCCTGGTATATGTTTTTCAAATTTTTGGAAATATTTGATTCTTAAGTCTTCGTATTTGGGAAATGTACATAGGAAATGTAATTCTGTTTGGATATCCTGGTGACTCTGTATTTTGTTAAAATTCGTATTTCTTTTGGATTTTTTGTTTTGAGATATTCGGCCAATTGGATATCTCTGTTCAGGGATTGATAACAGAGGAGTTTGTGTTGTATTTTATTTTCATTTTGCCATTGTTCTGTATACTCTAAACTCTCTCTCTCTCTCTCTCTCTCTCTCTCTCTCTCTCTCTCCGAGCGGCTGGGTGCTTGGGGTTTGTGTTACGTGATGTGCTGTATTGTGTAATATGGTCATGAATCTGTGAAATGTTGATGTAATATATTAGTATACAATGTTATCTGCTGCATGATTGTGTAACTCACACTATGTAGTTCTTTTAAAAAAAAAAAATATTTGGATTATCTTTCTAGAAAGGCCTGACCAGGGACTGGGGTTGCAATGATAATTATGTGTGTAATAATGTGCGCTGCATTGTCCATGACAAATAAACAAATTACAAAAAAAATACAAAGAGACCGGATGAGTGGGGAAACTGTGGTAATTGGTGTGTGTGTGTGTGTGTGTGTGTGTGTGTGTGTGTGTGTGTGTGTGTGTGTGTGTGTGTGTGTGTGTGTGTGTGTGTGTGTGTGTGTGTGTGTGTGTGTGTGTGTGTGTGTGTCACTCTTTCTGTCTGTCAGTCGGTCTCTCTCTCCGTGTGCCTTATCGTGTGTCTCGCTGTGAGAAGTCAAGACAGCCAAAATCACCATGAACCTAGATGTTTTATTTTGAAATGTTTTATTTTTGTAAAGTAACCGGCTGCACTGTGGTGTGATTACCTGTCTGGCTTGACACATACTGTCGCATCTCGCGCAAGAAATAGAGGAGACGCCGAAACTATTGCTGCAGCACGCGGGCCGACGCGCATGCTATGCGCCCGGTATGAACGGACAGATTGGATAACATGGGCGCTAAAATAAAAAGAGCTGTGCTACTCTGCTATACGCGCCCGGTGTGTTTCGACTGTTAAAAGGAAGTCTTTTCTAGCCGCTGTCGCACCAAATGCATGTTCTTGTGGGAATTGTTGGGTCTGTGTAAATTATAGAGTGTAGACCTACTGTAAAGTGTCCTGAGATAACCTCTGTTATGATTTCAGCTGAGCGGAGGAGTCAGTGATTTTAACCAGGGCAGGTTCAGTACTGAGTTTAGGGCGGAAACCAGATTGGAAGGGTTCATGGAGGTTGTTTGAGTCAAGGTGGGACTGAAGCTGACTGGCAGCTACCCTCGCAAGGGTTTTAGAGATGAAGGGAAGGTTGGAGATGGGCCTGTAATGGTTCAGGTCAGCCTGGTCGACAGAGTTTTTTAAATGGGGGGTGTAATTGCAGACATTTGTAGAGTGGGGGGTACAGTTCCAGAGGTGAGGGAGGAGTTCATTATTTTTGTGATCAAGGGGGAACTAGAAGGCAGACAGGCTTTGACGAGGGTATTAGGGAGGGGATTCAGCAGACAGGTAGTGGGTTTGGCTTTGAGGATGAGCTCAGTGATGGTATTTTCGGTAGCTGGGGTGAAGTTGGAGAGAACCTACTATTAAAATGGTAAATGGTCTGCGTTTATATAGTGCCTATCTTCCTTATGGAGAAAGCACTTTACAATTTGCCTATATTTCAACCATTCAAATACACATTCATACACCAATAGTGGCGAAGCTGCCATGGAAGGCGCTGGCCTGCCATCGGGAGAAACATGGGCTGAGGTGTCTTGCTTAAAGACACTTAGACATGCGGACAGGAGGAGCTGGGCATCGAACCTTGTTGTGAAAGGACGACCCGCTCTACCTCCTGAGCCACAGCCGCCCCAACGCCCCTCCGTTGTTAAGGTAAGGGCACAAGATTTGGTTCAGGTTAAGATAGGTGTCACGGCATAACCACAACTTGATAGTATTGTTGCGTGTCTAGGGGCTTCCAAAATTTGGCTGCTTGTACATTTGACTCTACACCTGGTCTGTCAGGCTACAGGTTAAGTGGATGGGCCTACCTTTGTTTTGGTCCGGTGGTGATCAGCCTCGATGCTGCGGTGAGTTTATTTTTAGACATTTAAGACGCGGACAAATACCGTTAACACAATTTGATGTGGAAAAAGAGAGTTCCTTCCCCGTGAGCTTCAGAAACACATCCTACCTCTCTGACTGCCCTTTAATCTGTCCATAACTTCCGCTTTGTAAAGTCCTAGCAGCTGTGACGCAGGTAAGCCACACCCACCTCAGCCTGGCAAGCCAATAGGAAAGAGTCTGCCGTGACATAGGGGAAACGCATCTTAACGGGGAAACGGTCATAACACCGGCAGCATGGCCGTAGCTGTGGCAGGCAGATAGTACCGCCTAGTAGCTCGGCGTTGCCATGTTGGTTTTGGCGGCCGGGTCTGTAGCAAACTACGGTCCAGTCCAGCTAACCTCCTTGTGTCCCCGCCTGGAGCTATGCTAATTAACCTCCACTCAGCCTTAGTTAGTTGAGATACCTGTCACTAGGCTACATTTATTTGTGTTGTATACACTGCATGTGTGCGAGAAGACCTCTCACTAATTTACACTTCCTACATCCCTTAGAGATGATTCATCTAAGACTTGCACATTATTCCGTCTATTGGTGTATGACGAGTTGGGAATGAACTGGCTGTAAACGTCCCCTGAGGACGTATTGGGACTCACCGCCTATTCATTTCAAAAGAGCAACGGCCAATTGGGAAACACCAACACTCTTGTCACTACTTACTCTGACCAGTAGTGCAAATTCATCACTGCCTCACTCAAATTCAAATTCAATCCGGCAGCCCACAGCCTTCCCATGTTGGGGAACAAAAGGGGGAGAGGGGTGTTCTGGGTGGAGCTCCAGATGTAAGCAGCCAAATGAGGCTCAAGGGCTGTAGCATTATGAAAAAATGAAACAGCATTTGCTGCTGTGGCTTTTTCCTTAAGCAGGGTTCCTTTCATCATTTCTTATCACACTACTGTAGGGATGTCACGAGAACCGATACTTTGGTACCAAGTCGATACCAAAACTTTGAAAACGTGACAGTACTGATTTTTCCGGACCTGACGGGGGCAGTAACATTACAAGTGTTCAAGTCTGACGCTAATTGCTGAAGAAGAACGCCGACCAGCACTGAAAAACAGAGAATAGCGCCTCATCTCCGTGCACAGTGCTCACTGACAGCTTGACCGCAGTCGGCCTCTGGCTTTACCGTACATCTCTACAGCAACGGCTTTCCTGACTTCACCTAGAGCTCCCAAACAGAAAGTAAGTCTGTTTCTCTCTGCCACTGTCTGTCACAGCCTAACGTTAGCTATGTGAAACGACAGAGAGAAACATACTTGCTGTCTGGGAGTTCCAGGTGAACTCATGGAGGACATTACCGTTTGCTAGCTGTGTGGCGATGCTGGGCTTCAAAGCAGCGGGCTGTGGGCCAGAAGACTGAACTTTTCTCCAGACTAACATGTAAATCACGCTCTCCTTGCCCCCTCGACTCCACACCAAAACAGTGTCAAAAAGATCTGACGCTGGAAAAATAGTGACATGACACTGTCCCTAAACATTTGTTTTGCCACTGCACACATTTTCTCAGGTTTTGAATCAAACCGCAGACCCATAATTGTCAGGCTTGTGTTTGTCTCTGTTGTCAACACTGCACCTCATATTTCAGAGGTTGCTCTGAAGAGATAAGAGCATGAAGTTGACACATACATTGATTCACTTCCCTCCCAACTCTTTGACTCCCTCAGTTCCCCCACCCTCTCCCTGTGTATTTAAGTGTCTTTCCACAGTAACATACATTACACTTATAATGACATGTACATGCAATGCAGAGGTTGAATGTGTGTGTTAGCATGTGCATGCATGTGTGCTAACCCTCTTCAGGGGTGTGTGTTTAAATGGTATGCGTCTTTAAATCAGCCCTGCCCACTTCTGACTATGCACATGGGCTCAAATAACACTGCATAGGAAGTGAGGAAATATAAATGTGTTTATGGGTGCGCAAACCTTCCTCGAGAAGAACTCTGGAGTTCCTCCTCTCTTTGAACAAAGGCAGAGGCTCTGCTCTCAGGCACAGAAAGAGCCATATGTATGCTCTCACACGCTCACGAGCACAAATGCATGTCATGTTTTTTTTCTAGTCTGTGTGTTTGTGAGTACTGCCCCCATTGGGTGGGACAGTCGTGCGCTTCCTTATTTGGATAGTTGGTGCGTCGGGGGGCTCGGGGTCACATGGGTGAACAGCAGAATCCTAGCGATAGGGACAAAAACTCAGAAGTAGCCCTGACGTCTGCGCACGAGTAAACCAGGGCAGTAAGTCTCGATGATTAAGCAAACAACTGAGAGGAGAGCAAGAAAGGAGAGGAGTGACAGCTGTTGGACGGAGGAAGAGAGAGAGGTGCAGCAGAGCCGAGAGGGAGGGAGAGGGAGGAGAGGGGAGAAAGAGATAAGAGTGCGGCAAACGGGAGACATTGAGAGGAAGCACATGGTGTAAAAATGCCTACCAACTTCACTGTTGTCCCAGTGAAGGACAACACTAAAAAGGCAAAAAAGGGGAACGAGGAGGACGATGTGGATGACAACAATGTGCTGAAAGAGGAAGAGGAGGACGCCACAGGTGAGATCAGATGTGTTTTTTTTTTTAGCTCTGTCATGTGGTCGATTAACGTAAATGAGATATGTGATGCTAATTCAAAGTTCACAACTTTTTAAGCTCCACTAATTCACAGATCTCTATTCTGAAGTGAGACTTTACCTGCCTTGGCACCTTTTTAAAGTTTGAAACACATCTTTACTTTTCTGTGACAGTAGATAGAGAAGTAGTCCCAGCAAGTTCCAGACTTTCCCGAGAGTATCCAGTGCACGCTGATAATTTGATAAGTTGCCTTTCTTTTGTATACAGTGTGTTTCTCAACAAACCTTTTATTTTTATTCTATTTTTTTTTTCCTATTTCGTATTGTTTCAATATACTGCCAGGTCTCCAAGTGTAGTTACAAACACAGGACCAGCACAGATGCTCTAATTGGGACAACCATGACTTTTGATTATCCTAACATCTCTCTGTGTTGATTACCATTGCCATGCAACCTCTGACATGACTCACCCTCTGAAGACCTTTCTGTGAACTTAAGTGTGCAACAAACAACATGATAACCCTAGTCTATGTCGATGACATTCCAATTCCGGGATTGCTCAGGTGCTTCCGGAAATTCCGCCAGATGTCCCTCTTTTTAGGCCGAATATCCGTCACTTTCCGCTTTCTTTGTGTTGGCGTTCTAACCTCTGGTGGATTTGTGAGGACTATGGTTAACTGCTCCTCAGATCTCTGCAGGGTAAATCCAGACAGCTAGCTAGACTATCTGTCCAATCGGAGTTTTCTCTTTTGAACGTACACGTTCCACCAAAACAAGTTCCTTCCCAAGGCTGTTTTGCAGCGGCACCGTTGCTGCATCCGGCGCTTAGTGCCACCCATGACAATTGTGATTGGTTTAAAGAAATGGCAATAAACCAGAGCACATTTTGCTCCCATCCCAGAATGCTGTGTGGACTAGCCAGACCCTCCTCTGCAGCGCTGTGGAGGAAGGTCTGGCAATGCGAGACTAGGATAACCTTAACAAAGTGCCATTGTCTCAAGCATGATACATATTCCCATGTGAACCCTGCTGTACAAGACAAAATACATGCATTAACTTGACTAGCACTTGTCGGTGTATTACTGTATATGTGAAGTTCAGCAAATCTGCCACCGATCCCAATTTGAAAACCTTTCAGAACTTTGCGAAGCCTGATATAGTACCTGTTTTTAATAACAGCTGGTAGGCCAGCTTTCTGGACTTGGTAACACTTGGCTTAACTTTGCCCCACTAATCTCAATACCTTTTTCTTGACACGTAATTCATTCTACCTGGACATCAATGTAACATTAGAGATTTGGTGTTTGAACAAAATTGTTTCCCTTCTCTTTGGCTTCTGCCAAGAGTATCAGCCTGCTATTTACCTGTTTGAAGGCATAAAGCCAGGACAAAGTTTTAAAGCCCTCTCTTTTTTTCCAGAATATTCAGCAGGGAGAGGTCACGGAGTGCATATTTAACAAACTCCTCTCTAACACTCCATGTTTTGCCAGACTGTTGTTAGTGAAGTCTCTGCTTTTACAGCACTCACACACTAGAGCGAATCAGTTCCCAGTATTTAATTTCTGCCGTGGAGCTGCAATTACAGCTGCATGCTGGGTAAGATTTTACAGACTGTTGGAGAGAGAATGGCATTTTATTATGATAGTAATGCAGGATATCATACTGCGGCGTGCTTTGGTTTCCCCCCCAGTGTATGTTTGTGCGCATGCAACCATAATAACCAACATAATGAGACATAGCTACAGTGCAAGAAATACAAATGTTTAAGTAGAAGTAAAGTCAGATTAGGTTGAAAAGTAAGAGTAGGTTAAAAAAATGATGTTGCTAAAACAATGGATTGTACAAATGCTATTGTAGTGCAATGTGAACATGAAAACAATGCAGTGTCCACATAAATACAGTACGAACATAAAGTACAGTGTGAGTGTAAGTAGCAGCAGTTCAAGAGTGGTTCAGAATGGTTGAAGGGTTACTAGGGAGGGTCCTTAACCCTTGTGTTGACTTTGGGTCACATTGGCCCGTTTTTAAATTTTTGTTTTATATCAGAAAATATTGGACTTAGAAATAAGCGCTGAACATGTGTAGAAGAAAATTTTTAAATTTAAAATGCTGGAAAAATCAAAAACAAATTGTGAAAAAAGGCGTCACAAATGTCAGAAAAAAGTGTTTTTTTCAAGGTTGAAACGAAGACAACACATGGGTTAATAGGGTAAATGTTGCTCATGATCATGTTGTGTGGGGAGGGCCGGGTCAAATAGCAGTCACTGTTATTGATTATCCCGCTGGCTTGCTTCCTGTTGGCTGAGTGGGGGGAGGTGAGACCCCACCCCTGTGCTGTAATGTAATGTCCAGTTCTTCTCATTCACTCTGAATTCATTGTTTGTCTTGCCCTCCCTTTCGGTTCTGTCTCTATTCCCGTTGCCTTTTTCCTTCTGAAAATGAGGTTTGTGTCCTAGCTAACTCTGCATCTCATGAACCCAGTATTTACAGGGTTTCCACCGGGGTCTTCAAAAGTCTAAAATTTCAACATCTAAATGTGAGATCAGTTTGAATACATTTATTTAGTACTTTTGTGACTCTGCATTTCTTTGTACTTCAATCTCGTGATATAGGTCTTAAATTTAATTCATAAAAAAAGGTAAACCTGCAGAAACCCTCTATTTAGGAGGTCCAGTTTTGACTTCTGAGACATTTGTTTAATATCCTGGTAAAGTAAAAGCATAGAACAAATAATGTCAGACTTCAATCCCTTTTGGGTGTTTTTGTGTCACCCTCTTCTACCTTATCTCACACAGTTAGCCATTCTTCTAACAAGAAATGTCCACAACACAAAAAGTTACTTTGAAACACAATAGAAGAGCTTGGCTTGTGTTTTGCCAATGAAACACACATAAACAGTGTTATTGACTGCACTTTTTAAAACATTTAAAAACTAGTTCATAGTTGACATAGTTCACAGTTGGTGAGGCCTAACAGTGCCTGTGCACTGTAGGTTTCACTGTGTGTAACTGAACTGAAAGTCTCTGTTTGACTATGTACTGCTGAGTTGATGGTTCTATTATCCTGAGAATTCTTTGGCTTAAAAATCCCTTCATCACCTTATTGTTACCCCTCGTCTCACTAGGGATTCCACCAGACTCAAGCTTATTGTTAATTTGAGGGTCTGAATCTACTGTATAAGTTCACAGTGCCTTTTGCTGATAGTCTTTTATATCTTCAATCACCTAAAGCTGACATTAGGCAACTGTATTTGAAATTGTTTAGATTAATAAAATCCATAAGTCTTATTTTCTCTGCCGCAGAGGGCAGACTGATTTTTGACAGAACACAGAGTTGCATAGGTGCGTGATGAGAATCTCCATGGCAGAGGGGCAGTGTGTGAGCAGGAGCGTACATAATTGTCAGAAATTCTGTGGGAGGTGGCTGGCGCGGGATTAAAATAACAGCCCTATGTAGACCTCTAGTATTGACTCCCCAAGAGTGAATGTATGTTATAGTACAGCCCAGTCTCACAGCAGTTTCTGAAATGGTCATGTAATTTATAGGGCTGTCAAAATAACATAAATAAATATAAAAAAAAATAACGCAGATTAAACCATTCCATATTGCCGTTTGACCCGGAGCCGTTCTAGCCACCATTGGACTGTAAAATGAAGGAGGGAGACGAGAATGTGCTGCCTGGATCATTCATTGGAACATTTACTTATAAAAATCTTCTTCCTGGCTACCGAAATCTGGAGCCACTGATATGTCTGCTCTTCTCTCTGATGCTCTGAAACAGACGATACAGGCAACACACACACCGCTGCACCTGACGCTAGTTAACACTATACTCGACAGCAGCTAACGTTAGTCTACCGCTAGCTAGTTAACACTATACTCGACAGCAGCTAACGTTAGCCTACCGCTAGTTAACACTATACTCGACAGCAACTAACGTTAGCCTACCGCTAGCTAGTCAACATTATACTCGACAGCAGCTAACGTTAGCCTACCGCTAGCTAGTTAATACTAGCTATACTCGACAGCAGCTAACGTTAGCCTACCGCTAGCTAGTAGCTGGATTAAAAACGGTTAAAATGCTGACAGCTAACGCTAAACGGTGTAAAGTGTGACTGTGTTTTACTGTAGAGGATTCAACACCGGGACGTAACAATCTGCTGCTGCCCTCGGAGAACCAACACAGACGGTGCGTTCAAGAAACTGGTAAACTACAGCCTCGTGGTGCATTTGGAGTTATTGTAAATCTCCTTTTCCCATCTGGTGGTTGGTTTTTGTCGTTCAACAGCAATTTACTAGTGGAGTAAGTTATTGTTATACATTATTATTATTAAATCATTTAATTTTGACCATATGGCCTTAGCAATAAACAAGCCGTTCTTTAATGTCACCAACTGTTGTTTAGTACCCTTTTTTTTCCTTTTCTTTTTTTACTTTCTTAAAAATTATCGGTTCAGGCACTGTTAATTATGTATGCGATTAATTTTGATTAATTATCACAGAGTATGTAATTAACTAGATGTTTTAATTGATTGACAGCCCTAGTAATTTAATCTATTGATTTGTGTACACGGGCACGTTTATCTCTGTTTTTTTGTGATGGTCAGCACGTTTTTTAAACTAATGTACAACAAACAACACAGGACTTTCACCCAGTAGACCGGGGATGTGTCCCGCGTGTCACGTTTCCTAAACCCAACCGTCCCGTTCTTCTTTTCCTAAACCCTAACGTCCCGTTCTTCTTTTCCTAAACCCTAACGTCCCGTTCTTCTTTTCCTAAACCCTAACGTCCCGTTCTTCTTTTCCTAAACCCAACCGTCCCATACTTCTTTTCTTAAACCCAACTGTCCAGTTCTTCTACCGGGGGTCGTGTCCTGCGTGTCACGTTTCCTAAATCCAACCGTCCCGTTCTTCTTTTACTAAATCCAACCGTCACACCCACGTCACGGAATTTTTGGCGATCGTGTTCATTTCACGGCCGACTGACAGAAAGAATCGCGCTGTGATCACGAAACCCGACTGACAGAAAGAATGGTGCCGTGATCACAAAAGATGCTTCCTATTGAAATACATTAGTTTAAAAAACGTGCTGACCATCATGAAAAAAACGAGAAAAACCTTTCCATGTACAGGAATCGATAGATTAAAAATGACGTGACCATTTCACGAACTGCTGTGAAACTGTGTGGTATAGTAGTACGTAGGCTCTACGCAGAGCCTTCACTGTGTGATTTATACCTGTGCGCTGGTGTGTCAGTGTCGTTCTAGCGTATCTCGGTCAGAAATCTGTAGCAGGAAAAGTGAACCAACTCCTTGATTTCAAGTTGTTTAAGGAGAACCAGGAAATGAGTCGGGGGGGATGCAACGCTACCAAGCTTAGCAAAGCTGACCAGTCTAGTCAGGGTTTTTCCTGGCTCAGAATGTGCCTTTGGGTGGACTGATATTAAGTGGGGGTCTGAGGCTCCTTCCCCAAGAAATGTTGAGCGTCAAAGGAGTATTTTTCTGTATTCTGATACATTTTTAGGCACAAATTTGAGTTGAAAACTTATTTATTTATGTCAAGGAAAACACAAACTTATGGTGGCAGGTAACAAATCAAAATATAAAAATAATAGAATATAATGCAGTAAAGAAGCTTTCACATCCGACTACACTTGACCACAAAGTCCAGTTCATTTGATTAATATGAACAGGCCATGAAGGTAACTTTTTTCCCCAAGGAGCACATTTTGCTCAGTAAGTTAAAAAAGTTGAGTGACTTTCATAAGGTGACTGTCATTACTGTTGTAGCTAATGTGTACCATAATACAATTGTATTATGAATACAAAATGTGATGAAGTGTTATGTTTTCTGTTTTGATAATACATTCTTTTGATCAATAAATTATTATTGATGTTGAATATACAGTAGTAGTGTAAAGGACCTACTGTTCGGCATGCATATGAACTGCTGATTAATTGCAAAGTTTAACTTCATAGTGTAGTGTAATACAGTTTAACTGCCGCATTTATGTGAACAGGGCTCAGCAGAGAGACGGAGCGGGACACTCCTGCCTCTGCAGCTCGTTAAGGGAGCTGTGTATATCAATGCCAATACAGGCTTGAACCTGTGGTTTTCATGCCTGGTATTGTACGGCTCGCATTAGCTGTTAAAACTAATTGTACCTAAACACGTAATTGGACTACAATTTAACGTGCCTTAGAGATGTTTATAACCGGTTATGAAACGGTCATTAATTAAATACTAATAGATGGCAGGACAGCCCGCCGTGCGGACAGACAGCAGTCACCATGCGCCCATCCAGCATGGTCACTGGGAGAGTCCGGTACAGCCTGACTCTGCAAACGGAGGTCCCATTAGCGGAACGTTCAGATTCAGTCAAATCAGTGCCAGCCGCAAGAGTATATAGTGGCTGTGGATGAGAGGGAGGCTGTCTGCTAAAAAATTAGACGTTTTGGCGCTCGGGATTTTTCTTTGGCGCTGGCTGAAAACCTACCAAAACTTTCTCTATGCAAGAAAACCCTGACAGTTGTTGCGGTCTGCGTCGCTGCGATGTGTAGTTACAGTTCTGGGGAGGTGCACGTCAGGCTACGGCATAGGCGGAGGGTTGGTATCTACGTGAACCTACGTACGTAGCCTACCTACGGCGTAGATTTAATGCAGAACCATTTAGTCTGTTCATTGTGTTTCAAATGGTATATATGCACAATGCTAAACAAAGCCACGCCTTTTGAATAAATGACAAATATAGGCCTGTCGCAATATGCAATAAATCAATTAATCACATGATAAATAAAAATTAGCTCAATCATTTTTTAATTGAAATTATCACGGCCGGAAACATTTCCATTTTATTTCTTGTTTTTGATTGCGTTTGTTTCTTATTCCAGTGCATTTTTTGTTAACAGAGACTGAGAGTCCATTTTATTTCTTGTTTTTGTTCATTTATTGTGGATATTTAAAATGTCTTCCAGTTCCAGTGTTAAATATTCTTTAGAAATAAAAGTGTATTGATCTTTGAAAAGGTGTACCTGCATTATTATGCCATTATCATTAGATGAAAATGGTCTCATAACAACAATATTATCGTTTATCGCAATCATTTCTGGGACAATTTATCGTCCAGCAAAATTTGTTATTGTGACAGGCCTAGACACATAGTATGTGGAGCTTATGGCTTCAGTAGCAGTATGTGTGTTTATAGTGGTTGGTTGTGACCTAATAAATCCCTTGTTTACAAAGCTAAATGCAAAACTGCTTTAGTAAAATGCAACCTTATTGTAGTGTTTAAGCTGAAAATAAGCAGGTGATTGGACCAAGTGCCTGCGGTGGTGCTGCCTCTGTCCGTTGGTCCATCTGCCCATCTGTCCCAGACATGTGTTTCCTGTTTTTTTTCCCAGGCAGGTCTGGTTCTGTTCAAAGCTGCCATCTGTATGTGGCTGTTTGTATTTTCTGTTTCTCCTTCTCTCCCTATTATGTTGTTTAGTCTCTATACTTTTGCATACTGCCCATGTCACTAGCTGTATTTTACAAGCGTCACATGCAATATGTTTTCAGCAAGCTACCATGCAATCATGATGGCAGTCTGATGTTGCAGTTTGAATTACATGTCTTAAACTAGTTTCTTACAATCTATGTGAGTAATACATGTTCAACTGTGTTGCGAGAACCTAGATCATTTGTTTGGGTGACTTATCCTTTTTCAGTCGAATAGTTTACCCAATAATATTAGCATCAACTTTCTCAACCTTGTACCATTGTATCAAAAGTCACACGTTGGATTATCCATAACTAATACTTTAATCTCTAACCTAATCATTTTCCATGTGTATATTTTTCCTCCTAGACAGTTTTTTTGTATCAAAACTTGCATTGAATCCTTCAAATAACAATTTAGGGAGGGCTCCTTTAGTGTGGGAACATAATGACCTGAGTTCATGCCTCTACATTCTGTTTTGGGTTATGACCCTCCTCCACAGCGCTGCGGAGGAGGGTCTGGCTAGTCCACACAGCATTCCAGGATGGGAGAAAAACATGCTCTGGTTTATTGGCATTTCTTTAAACCAAACAAACCAAAATAGTCTCGATAGAATAGAACTTGTTTTGGTGGAACATGTGGACGTTCAAAAGTAGTTTTAGTCGTGCAACAGGAAACTCAGATTGGACAGATAGTCTAGCTAGCTGTCTGGATTTACCCTGCAGAGATCTGAGGAGCAGTTAACCATAGTCCTCACAAATCCACCAGAGGTTAGAACGCCGACACAAAGAAAGAGGAAGGTAACGGACAGCCGGCCTAAATGAGGGAAATTCGGCGGAATTTCCGGCGGCACCGGAGCAATCCCGGAAGTGGAACGTTGTGGATATAGACCATGACTGGTATGACTGTTTGAACTGTAAAGTTGGGAAAGAAGCTTTGAGATTGAGGTTGATAATGACAGGTAAGGAAATGTATTATGGGATGTATGAGGAATGGCTTATTAGCTATAATAAGCCATGTGTGTTATTGGAGTTCCCAGTTTGGTTTGAGGGGTGTGGGAGTCTTCCTGTGTCCTCAGCAGGCATACCATGTCTTTTTTTTTTTCTCTGTGAAGATGGTGTTTCTAACGTGACGTTGGTTTCAGTCAGGTCAATATACCTTATGCAATTCAATTCACACATTCAAATTTATTTTATATAGATATATTACATATTGTATAATCCCTCCAATACTCAAAATGTTGCGCTACTGTACATACTGTATAGTTATTTATTCTGTATTCCCATAGCCATAGTCATAGCCTGTTAATAGCCTGCACATACCTGTAGTAATAGTAATAGAGATAATCATATAGATAGACACACATATATTTATATATAATTTCATACCTTGTACTCTGTATATACTATAGCATATATTATTGAATCACTGCTTAAAGCACTTCTGGTTAGACGCTAACTACATTTCATTGCTATGTACTTGTACTTGTGACATGTGCAATGACAATAAAGTTGAATATTAGTCAAGGCTGCTCCTTGTCTCTGTGGTGTAGTATGCTGATTGGTGTGTGTTGTATGTGAGTGAAGAATGAATGCAGGGAAGAGAAAAGAGAGAGAGAAGATTCCTTTAGGAATGTAGGGTGTGAGACAAGGACTGGGACATGACACAATGTGCTGTGACGTATTAGCCCAAAGAATATTTGATTTAGCAAGGCCGGCCTTGAAACTTGGTGTGTGTGTGTGTGTGTGTGTGTGTGTGTGTGTGTGTTACATATTTAAAAAAATATATATATACCTTATTGCCCCACTAGAGCACTACGCTCCCAGAATGCAGAGTTACTTGTGGTTCCCAGAGTCTCTAAAAGTAGAATGGGAGTCAGAGCCTTCAGCTATCAGGCTCCTCTCCTGTGGAACCAGCTCCCAGTCTGGGTTCGGGGGGCAGACACCGTCACCACATTTAAGAGTAAACTTAAAACTCTCCTCTTCGATAAAGCTTATAGTTAGGGAGTGAGGAGTTGCAGCGTTCAGTGATATAATCAAAGTAGAGGGAGGCAGGCTAGTACAGCCCGATCCGGCGGGGGAGAGTTCTAGTCAGACCAGGCTCCTCTCCTTCACCTGTCTCTTTTAATTATGCTGGTATAGTTTTAGACTGCTGGGGGACTTATTTTGACACACTGAGCTCCTCTCTCCTCTCTTTCCATCTGTGTGCATCCATGTCCCAGAAATGCTCGTTACTAACCTAGCTCTAGGGAGCTTATTCCCCGGAGTCTTTGTTTTCTTTCACCCAGCATGTTTCCTTGGATTAGGGTGGCACCTAAATCATGGTTGCAGCTGTCGCCGTGGTCCTGCCGCGTGCCCTGCTATGCCCTGTTACACCCTGCTACGCTCTGCTGTGCCCTGCTACGTCCTGCTAAGTCCTGCTAGGCTCTGCAGTGCCCTGCTACGCCATGAACTACTACAACTATTATTTCTAGTCATAGTTCCATTATCTTTATTGTGACTATTATTGCCACGGTTCATCACACCCCCAACCAGCACCATCAGACACCATCTACCAAGAGCCTGGGTCTGTCCGAGATTTCTTCCTAAAAGGGAGTTTTTCCTCGCCACTGTTGCACTAAATGCTGGCTCTTGGGGGAATCACTGGAATTGTTGGGTCTTTGTAAATTATAGAGTGTGGTCTAGACCTACCCTATCTGTAACGTGTCTTGACTCTTGTTATGATTTTATACTATAAATAAAATGTAATTGAATTGAAATAAAAAGGAATACAGCAGTTAACCGCCACCTCTGTTAAACCTCAAGCATTTGCTTAACACTATATACAACTAAAA
This sequence comes from Zingel zingel, assembly GCA_023566125.1. NCBI lineage: Eukaryota > Metazoa > Chordata > Actinopteri > Perciformes > Percidae > Zingel > Zingel zingel. The sequence goes on along the minus strand of CM042335.1, from coordinate 25,868,212 downwards.
TGTAAACTTCACTGAGATTTGGCCAAACATGGAGGTTCTCAAAGCTACATAACCAGTATGAACACGTGGTTTGAGGTTTTGTTTTGAGGTTTGCAAAGATAAGGACTGGCAAAATATTCAGGTTGAGACTCATCACTTGGCCTGTACCTAGGAAACAAAATGCTACATATGATGTACATCAAATTGTGTCCAGATGTCAAAATTTGTACTGGAGAAATCCCTTCATAAAGCCATTTTCTCTTTCAGGCCTTCACCTGGATACATTCCAAGGTAATGCTAAAAAGTAGTTAACAATCTTGAACCCTTCAGCTAAGAGAACATTTGAATTCCTGCTAATTGGATGGTTTAGAGCCAGGTTCTTTTCAAGGTTTCTACTTTAAAAGGACGTTTTCCTCGCCACCGTCACACCAAGTGTTTGCTCATTGGGAAATGTTGGGTTTCTGTAAGATATAGTGTGCTCTGTATGAAAATTGTCCTGAAATAACTTACGATTTGACACTATAAATAACATAAAATTGAATTGAATTTAGTCAGACAGTCCTACCTGACAGCTGCTTCCTGCTTCCTGTTCAGTGATCTCAACCCCACCGGTTCCCTGCTCTCAATATGGTGTCTCTGATAAGCCCTCAACCAATAAGCACACACATTTTTGTGGCTGTATCTTTTCTCTAGATATACTCTTTCACTACTGGCTGTAGTTTGTGTGAGGCCCTCAGGGGTCATATGGCTTTTGTTCACATTGTAGTTGACCATGTTTATTGGCTGTACAAACATGGTAATCTCCAGTTCCTTTCTCTTGACTAGACTATGTTAACAAGCCGAACAATTCACATGTCTGTTACATTTAGACCTGGTGTGACATTGATCCTCCAATCAGAAGCAAACCAATAAACATGATTAAAGGCTAACTACAGTTTTTTTTTTTTTCAACCTGGACCATATTTTCTATGTTATTGCGTCTAAGTAACTGATAGGAACAACAATCTTTGACATTGGTCCAGTATTAAGAGAGATCGCTGCAGTCAGCAGCGGAGAAACAAGCTACAATGTAAGTTAATAGGACAACTGTCCAGCTTGTATTTACGTTCACAAAAGTGCTCGTTTTGCCTCTGACAGGCTCAGATTAATATTCTAAGTGTCTGACAACATTATGGAAAGGATTTCTAAGGAGGTCGACCTTTCTGTTAAAGATTAAGATCCTTTTTTAAAACATAAAAACATCCGTGAAATTGCGTTCCCTAAACCCACCAGACTCCATGTAAATAAACAGTCATTTCAACACCGTAAAATACACTTCATTCAAAGTCGACAGAAACAAAGTAAAACTATGAAAAGCCATTTTGCGCCGTCTTTCCACTTTTCCAACCATCACAACTCTAGCTTTGGTTGAAATAAACACATAGTTTACTGATTTACATGTGAAAATATGTTTGCTCTATACACGCTAAAAGTATTGCTTTTTTAAATGGAGTCTGGTGGGTTTACGCTAGCAACCTCAGAGCTGTTTCTGGTTAAACAGAAAGGTCTTTAAGAGGTTTTATAAAGGTCTATCTCTGAAGGGATCCTTTCATAATGTTGTCAGACACTTAGAATAATAATCTGAGTCTGTCAGTGGCAAAAACAGCACTTTTAGTGGACCAAACTGACGATGAACATTTACCCTATAGGGTTACATTGCAGCCCGGTCTGTGGCTGCCGGTTACAGTGTTCACACTTAATACTGGACCAATTTCAAAGATTGTTCTTCCTTTCAGTCACTTACACACAACAACATAAGAAAATAGGGTTGAAAAAACAGTAGTTACCCTTTAAAGTATCTCTTTGGTTAAAGTCTGGTTTGAACTAAATGTCCCCACCCTTGAATGTGGTCACCAACAGCTCTTAGCAGTCTTACTCTCCACAGCTGGGTCAATGCTATTGATGTGCCTACATTTCCATTATCAAATGTGAGGAGACACTAAGGCATTACAACACAACACTATATTTATAGTGGGGATTTTGGACAGTTGTTTAATGTGACGCTGAGTTCTTTGCTTTTATGGTGTGTCTGTTTTACAAAGAGTAAATCTTCAGCAAATTAATAGGACATGATTGTTTTTGTACCAATGGTTTACCAGCCACAAAGCTGGCAAGGAGCCAAGACTTTTAGAAGAGCAGATATACAGGTTAGAGGTTTCCCCATGATTTGCGTCCTAGTTAAGAGGCCAAAAAGCCATGTCGGAGCCAGATGCAAACCTGTTCTCTGCTAAAGTATCTTGGAACATGTCATTAAATCTCTGCCAACTTTAGAGACGCTATACTATAGCTGGCAACATCGTCACATAGCTGAGCTTTGGTGTTGACGGCTTCACAGGGTGTTGCAGGCCTGACTGATTTAGCTCCCTGACAAACAAAAAACATTGAGCACTGAAATGGCGACATCCCCCTCTTCTAGAGGCCATCATATCCCTCTAAATTGACTTTGCTAGACTTGAAGGGGACACTGGGAGTAATTATAGAAGGGTTAGAGAATGGCCTGGTGTGATTCAGGATGAAATCCTAAAAATGTATTGTGAGAATAGTGACACCATCTGGAGAGTGGTGGATTTTTGTTTGTTTGTTTGTTTGTTTGTTTGTTGTGTGTGTGTGTGTGTGTGTGTGTGTGTGTGTGTGTGTGTGTGTGTGTGTGTGTGTGTGTGTGTGTGTGTGTGTGTGTGTGTGTGTGTGTGTGTGTGTTGCGTGTAATTTCTGTGGTCCATTTTATGTCCAGCAGTCAGGTGATTTTGTTGTTATCACATGACTATGATTCATTTGCACTTTTGGCCAGAACAATTGGGAAGGACTCGGTGATACAACCAGATGCTGTTTCACTCACTTGTGATGACTTTGCAATTTAGAAGTACAGATGAATGTCAACTGTACTGTTACATTACTCTTGTGTGCCAACCAATATGTTTTTTAATTTCTGTTGCATTGATAATAATCTAAATGCCTTTGATGCTCTTGATTTGTAGTACCTTGAATTTTGGAAGTATAATTTCCATTTGAAGTCTTTAGTACGTATGTATATGTATAGTCATTAACTAGCTATAGAAATGCAAGAGAAACGCAGACAAAAACCCAGATGCTCTATATCAAGACAGAACAGGAAACACAAAGTCTAAGGCTCTGAATCCATCTCAGCTCAAACACAGGACTATTGTGTTTGTAAGTATTTAGCAGTGACCATGGAGAGACATTTTTAAAAGCACCTTATCTGTGCCAGCAATCAGTAACTATCATTGTCCAACCTATATCATGCAGTGTTTACACAAGGGAGCGAGGATTCAGGTGTAAGCGGCGTCAAGTAACATTGATCTTACAAGCCCTGGCAGACCCTCTTTCTCTCTTTTTTTCTTTCTGACATACTCCCACATTGTCTCAGCCGCGTCCACAAATGTTTCCTCTTCTTATTTACCTGCACAAGTTGCTCCAGGATGAAAAGTTGACCTGTTAATATATTTTTGCACATCCTGCACAAAAACTGTACAGCTTCCGATTTCAAAACAGCTATGGTATATTGGCTTGGTTATAGTATCTGTAATAGTATTTGCTTTATTTTAATATGTGTATTGTATGCACCAAACAGCAAAGCAAATTCCTTGTATGTGAAAAGTTAATAATAAACCCCATTCTGATTCTCTTACTCAACAGTTGAGTGGGTAGAACAGATCAATTTCCAATGATTTCCCCAGTATGGATGTTTTAAAGTATGCAATAAACCCATAATCCTAGACCCTAGTACACACTGTCAGTAACCCTCGTCTCTCTGTCCCTTCCCTCCTGCCCATACTGTGTATTGCATAACAGATAACAGACAGTGTTGTTTAGCTGAAGGGTTTAAAGGCTTAGAACGTCATTAAGTGCAACACAGACACTTGTGCGCGTGCGCACACACACACACACACACACACACACACACACACACACACACACACACACACACACACACACACACACAAAGTAACAGACAGCAGCCTATCTGACATCGGACCAAGTGGATCTTGATACGGCTAAATCCTTCTTACTGTGTGATTTGATAGTCCCTCTTTAAGCTCTGCTTTCTACACATCTGTCAAATTAATGATGCAGGCTGCGGATGTTCAGACGAGTGGAAGCTGGGTGGACATTTTTTTGAATTTCCACTTGTCTGCAAATGTTTTCTTTAGTAAATATCAATTTATTGAATTATTATTTATATATTGCTCTCCTGAGTCCTACCTTTTGTCAAAACTGTTTTAATCCCCCAGTAGGGCTGGGTATCATTAAAAAATATTCAATGCCGATACCAATACCGGGACTCTGATACCGGTTCCTAAACAATACTTTTTTTGTTACCAATTTTATGAATTACAAATTTAAGGCAGACTTTTTTATTTTTCAGCTACTACGTGAGCCCTGTCTCTCTGTGTAACGTAGAGTTTTTCCTGCGTGTCTCTTCGACGTGTAACGTCAGACAGCCAATCACAGACATTATTAGATCTTGGTAGAAGCGTGCTGCGTGCTTATTGGCTCACTGACACTGATGAGATTTACTCCTTTAGGTATTGAAATTGGGTATTGAAAGACAAGGCATTTTTCGATACTCGATACTAAGGAGGCATTCGGTCGGTCTAAAAAATGTTGAATTCTGTACCCAGCCCTACTCCCCAGTGAGGTCACTGTCACAACTCCCCACCTAGTCTCCTCCTGGGCTATAATTTGCCTGTCTCTGCTGAATGACTATCAGCTATTATGTCTCAGCCTGGTGAAGGACACTCACCTGACCATAGACTGTATATAAAAATGGACGACGCGTCTCCAGTTTCTCCCACTGTACCAAAAGTGAGGTCAAAATATCCCGCATACGGGCGCTGCCATCTTGTAATTTGGGAGCCAGAGCCTGCACAGTATAGTGATCGGGTGGTGGAGCTGCGGTATCAAAGTCCCGCCCATACACCCCCGCCTGACCAATTGAGTCAATCACAGCTGTCAATCAAGACCTTTCACTCGGTTTTATATAGCATCAAATAACAAATTGAAACCAAACCTATCACAAAAATGAACACTTGAACATACATCAGCATGATAAGAAACTACCAAAAAAGACAGTCAAAATCATTGGTAAAATTATTTTACGTGTAGCCTTAGTTTGGACCACGTCCCATCCGCTAACATGGAGGGGGCGGGATACTTGAAAGTTGACTTGACTTAGTTATAACCTATACTGGAGCCAGCCACCAGGCGGTGACCGGGACGTTTTGGCTTCACTTTTACAATCTATGCATCAACCCCTGCACCTGACTGACGGTCGGCCAGAGGACGGCAGCAGAAACTGTCCGTGGCTTTAAAGCCGTGGCTTCCTTAACCCTGGAGCCTCGGCGTGGCTTCTGTGTTTTATAAAAAGTTCAGGATTAGCCTAATCTGGTTAAGTGATTACTGCCCCCTTCACATGCTTTTAGACAGGAAGATCAATGGGTAGCCAAGACAAAGGTAGAGATCGGAGTGCTAGGTTCATCAAAGCTTTGGAGTAATAGCTGGGGCAGAGGTTGATCAGCCATTGTCTAGCCTAGTTTGTGGGGCTGTGGCACATCCTTGGCTCCTTTTAGCTAACCTCTAGCTCAGTCTGTCTCACATACTTTCTAATTAGGGAGACACGATACAGACCAAAGCAGAGCTGCAAAGATTCATCTATTAGTTGTCAACTATTAAATCAATCACCAACTATTTTATTAATGGAGAAATCAGCTTGAATTAGAAATTCTCTGATTCCAGCTTCTTACGTGTCACAGTAAACTTAATATATTTGAGTTGTAGACAACTAGGCTTTGCAAAAACAGTGATCGAGAGTTTTCCCCCTTTTCTGATATTTTATACACCAAACAACTAATTGATTAATCGAGAAAATAATGGACAGATTTATTGACTGTGAAAATAAGTGTTAGTTGCAGCCCTAGACCAAAGGATGGACCAAAGGATTAATCTGAGAAATAGTCCACAGACTTATGGATAATGAAAACAATCCTTAGCAACCCTACCTATGTTTATGGGGTTACCCAGTCTTAGCCTAGTTAAGTTTACTATAATTATATTAGAGCCTATATAATTATCGTCTGTTGACATTAAAACGGTTGTAAAGATGCCTGTGATTGCATGGCTCCATACCAGTATCCTACAAAATCCTGTATACAACAGGGGTATTCAATTAAAATGTCCTCCCAGCAAAGGTCCGTCCGTACCTTGTAATGTCTAAATTCCGTTCTAAAGCCTACTTCTACGTCTATTAAACAAAATCAACAACGTACATTTCTATATCATTCCAACAATATTCATTGTCAATTGTCATACAGACACATTGAACTCGTATGGGATTTGTATGGCAAACAAATAGCTATTTTGACCATAAATACAAGTATTCCGAGCACAATAAACGTAAGGCCTACATTTCAAGTCAAAGAAAGGAAGACAGAATTTTCCAAATAAATAAATAAATAGTGCCTTTTTTAGAAAAAAAAAGTCCAAACAGAGCCCCTTTTCCCTTTATTCAATTACATTTGTTCCCAGAGAGAGACTCCTGTGACTGCCCAGCCGGTAGTACAGTATGTTGTCGCAGCCTCCAGCTGTATTGTCCTGTGCGCTCCCTGTGCTTTGCTGATTGATTGGCCAACTCCACATATGGCACCCTGGAGGTCAGTCAGGAGGTCTGATTGTAAATTACACCGCTCGCTGAGGCAGCAAAGGGTTATTGATTCAAAATATACACTGCACAGCTTTTACTTTGAATGACAAGCGTCTTCTCTGCTTTCTCAGCGCCACAATCTCACAAATGATTTCCGTAGAAAAGAAAATACATTATTGCATTGTGTGTGCACATCCATCCATCCTTCTCTCTCCTGCCACACTCCCTTAAGGATGTCTGTCTGTTATACTACTGCTTTCTGCTTCCCTCGCTTACTTTGCTCCTCCCTCTTTGTGTGTGTGTGTGTGTGTGTGTGTTCCAACATGCACGTGCATGTGTGCTTGTATGTGTAGCAGGAATCAGAAGCTCATGGAGGTTGAGGAAAGGGAGGTGTGTGTGTGTGTGTGTGTGTGTGTGTGTGTGTGTGTGTGTGTGTGTGTGTGTGTGTGTGTGTGTGTTTGTGTGTGGGTACTTTGTGATGCATGGCTGATGTCACTGACATCGTCGTCACGGGCTACTTTTCACACACACACACACACACACACACACACACACACACACACACACACACACACACACACACACACACACACACACACACACACACACACACACACACACACACGTACACACGCTGTCACAGAAATAGCTGATCCTCACATTATCCACACAGCACAGGCAGTATTCCTGACTTCTGCACCTTACTAGCAGTATCTTTATACTTTGTACCCCCATAACTGGAGTTCCCCAGGGACCACTACTAGAACCCCCCTTCCTTCTGCCCCCTTTTTCAGCCCCGCTCCTCAGAATGGAGCAGAGGCGAGGCTCTCGACGGAAGGGTAAGTTTTTCATAACTGAAGTACTCCTTCAGTTGCCCTTTAGTAGCACCACTATATTTAGACTTTGTCGGGGATATTTGGTTCCCGGTGTAATGATTTTGTTCTCTATTGTTTTTGTTTCTCTCTTTTTATAGGATTGATTTGTAAGGCTTGTTGTTTTATTATTGGGCTCTCTGTAGCGCACATATTTTTATTTTTTATTTCTGTGTGAGTTTTGTGTCCCGATACTTATTAGGTGCGAATTGTTCAATTGATAAAAAGTATGATCATCACGTAGGTTTGCAGTGCTTCTGTTGTTAGGGGCTCACTAAGTCAAAAGCCATCATATTTGAATGAACTGTAGTCCTGTATGCATCACCGGGCAAGGCATTGCACTAACTCTGCCAATAAGAGTTGAGAAATTCATCCTAAACATGTATGCACTGTGCTGTCACTTAGTCTGCACTAAAGTGCATACACATGAATTTAGTGTGCTGCTTTGTGCTGCTTCTTTATTGTGAAGCTGAAAAGTGTATCCTTTTTATGTTAACCGTGAGCTAAAGAAACTGATTTTTGACTTGCACTGTCTAGACTCCCAGTGCCTCCTAAAGCTAACCCTCTTTTTTTCCTCCCACCCTTTTTTTCTTGGTACAATGAGCCATGGGTTAACTCTGGCTGTGTTAGGCAGATTACAGTGTCGTCACAGTGTGCAGCTTAGTGGTTATAAATAGGATGCATGGTCATTTATTACCACAGTGACCAGCGAGGCTGAGCCTAACCGTTAGCACATCCTCTGTACCCGCTGGTGAATCTGTACCAATCAGTAGGCAGAGTGCTGATCAAGTGTGATTCAGCCCATGCATCTCCACAGCTTCTTTCAGGCAGGGATGTGATCACAAACAAAAAGCGCCGAGAAAAACGGACATGGCAGACATGACATGCAACATAAAGTCTTTCATTAACAACAAATGACAGCTTGACAACTGTCCTGACTAATGACTTCTTTCAACTATGCAGGGGCAGGAAATCCCACTCCCTTATGCAACATCACTGACAGCACTTTAAATATCAGATGTTGGGGCAGTCTAGCATGCATCACAAGTGAGGAGTTTCAAAACCCTCTGCACTCATAATTGCTTTCTCTTGCAATGAAACCATGTGTTGGAATGAATTGAAAACCGTTGTTCCCCTGAAAGGCAGGAAATCGGTCTAAAAATGTTTTGTAAAATTACTAACAGTATTGTAAAATATAGGCAATTTGTAGTAATTTGACTAAAACAACAGTATGGTCTTTAAAACCGGATCCTGGCTTAAATGACAGAGCTACTACCTCCTACTAAAATATTCTTCACTCTAAATGTTTTACTCATTTCCTGACTATGCTCAGAGCATAACACAGTCTTAGCCAAAAGCTTGTGCTGTCTTTGGCACCAAGCTCTTTCATTAATTATAATTTAATAAGTGTGCAATCAATTAGCGCTAGAGTGCTCAAATAGAATACATAGTGATGAGCCACATCATAATTAGTTCCTGTTGTTGCCCGTTGTTGTTTCTCTGCAGAATTATGTTTGTGAATAACTACTTTGAAATGCCTGCCCTAAAATGGATTTTATTTTTTAAGATAAAACTAACAAACATAATTAAATGTAATCTATAAAAGATTGAACTGAATTGTCTCCAAGTGAACTGACACAAACTTGGTTTGACAGTTTGCATAGTTGACATATTTTTTAGTGTTCTACCACACTAGCCTTTGGTTTTATGGGAGAAGAGGATGTTTATGTTTTAACTAGTCTATATCCACAACGTTTCACTTCCGGGATTGCTCCAGCGCCGCAGGAAATTCCGCCGGATGCATGTATTTTCGCCAATGTCCGTTTCCTTCCTCTTCCTTTGTGTTGGCGTTCTAACCTCCAGTGGATTTGTGAGGACTATGGTTAACTGCTCCTCAGATCTCTGCAGGGTAAATCCAGACAGCTAGCTAGACTATCTGTCCAGTCTGAGTTTTCTGTTGCACGACTAAAACTACTTTTGAACGTACACATGTTCCACCAAAACAAGTTTCTCCCAAGGCTATTTTGCAGCGACTCCGTGCGGAGCTTAGTGCCACCCAAGATGATTTTGATTGGTTTAAAGAAATGCCAATAAACCAGAGCACGTTTTCCTCCCATCCTGAAATGCTGTGTGGTGTAGACAGACCCTCCTCCACAGCATGTGGAGGAGGGTCTGTCAAAGCGAGACTATGTATTTAACCAGAGAGGGGGTGATTTATTTATTTATTTATTGGTTTATTTGATCGGGACCATGCATATTTATGAACATTGTTGTATAAAAACACCATGTAAATATGCCAGAATTAGTTAAAATAACTACTTTCCATCTACATGATGCATGATACATTTAGTTAGTGTATTGTCATTGCCACTTACATACTGTATCTCCTCTAGCAATGTCGCATTTTTAGGGGTCACTTAATGCGCTATAGCACAGCAGGAGACTCTGCCCGCCAGCTGCAGAAGTACACACACACACACACACACACACACACACACACACACACACACACACACACACACACACACACACACACAGAGCTCTCACCATAAAATACACCTGCTTTCATTCATCAACAATTACACAAGAGGTTTCACCCTTCTCCTTTTCTCCCTCTTTATTAATGACAGACCACTTGGTTTCTTGGGCCTGTATTCATTCTGGTTTGAACCGTTAAAGTTTGATACTCTTGCCATGAATTAATTGCAAAATTGCACAAATCATTACAGCAAGGTAACATACTCAATATAATAAGACACTAATCAGGAGCATGCAAAGCTGACTGTTGTAGAGTTAGTGAATCACCTCTTACATAGCTGTAGGTAGTGTACATTTGGTTTGTCAGAGGTGGTTAAGAGATGAGAGTAAACTGTCCTGGCAGTAAATTAGATACAAAACACAAATGTTGGCCTTGTTTTGCGCAGGCCTGGGTTGTTGGCTTTTAGCTTTACTGACCACAGTGATGACAAGGTGGGTAGTGGAGTTTTGTGTTCAGACACCAATATGTTTATATACTGTACATGCAGAATAAGAAGGGGAAGTGTTGAGAAGAGGGCAAACGCAATAAAAGACATGCAGTGTAACCTTACATTAGAGATGCCACAGTGAGGACATTTCCCCACCGGTTAAAGGACAAATCCGGCACAAAATGAACCTAGGGGTTAATAACATGTGTACAGAGTCGACCGTTCTCTGGGATAAGTTTTCATGCTAATCGAATGGGACCAGTTTTAACGCAAACTGCTAATTAGCTTATAACGCTAGTTGTCGGGGCAGAGGGTAAAGTAAAAAGAAATCTCTATTTCTATACCACTAACAAGGCTTAAATTAGCACCACGGTAGCATAATGAGGGTCCCTACATGTAAACCGAAGCATTGAGAACTTTGTAAGTGTATTAAAAAGATAGTTTATAAAGACAGTCGCGTTCTCGTATACAGGCGGCCGTCATCTTGGGAAAACAACGCCGTGCTTGAGCTACGTTTCTGGTTACTGGTTACACAGCGTTTGTCGTTCGACTGGTCATGACTGTTTTCCCTAGATGGCGCCTGATTTGAGCCTTGTTAGTGGTATAGAAATAGCGATTTTTACTTTACCCTTGCCCCAACGACTAGCGTTATACATATCCCAGAGAACGATCAACTCTGTACACGTGCTATTAACCCCTAGGTTCATTTTGTGTTCATTTTGTGCCGGATTGTCCTTTAATAAACCCACAGCTGCACAGCGTTTCGGCGGCAAGGTGGCCACCAGAGTTTACAGTTTACAGATTGCCGGTTCTCAGATTTACAGATTTACAGGTTCTCTATTAGCATTGGGTTTAAATCTGAAGTACACCTTCCCCAGGAACATCTGGCCATTTACACGCTGCTCTAAGAAAGGACCTCCTCTCTTCTGTAGTCTTGCTCTATTGTTGTAGACCAGTCTACTTTTTGAAAACTTGTCTTTGAATTGGCGTATATGCACCTTCAGTTTTATTGTAGAACTGCATCGCCTAGTTTGGCAGCTTAGTCCAAGTTTCGTGTGCCAGCTGCGTTGCACTGGACAGACTCATACATTTGCATAAAGTTCAGGTCTAGTCAACTTTAGGCAAATACAGACTGGTAAATGGGTATGGGTAGTTTAAGGTATGATGTGATTCAACCTTTGCAGTTGTTTGAGTTGTAATGGAATATTCTCTTGGATGCAGTTCCACACACATATATATATATATATATATATATATATATATATATATATATATATATATATATATAAGCGTCTACATGCCTCGCGAGGGACGTCACTACGTCTGCTCTGCTCGCCAGGACTTGGCTCAGCAGTGTATTTCTGTGACAGAAACATTGCAAGCTGCTACAGTTTGCATCTTGTGATGCATAGCAGTTTGCAAAGCACACCTGACTAGGAGCTGTTCAGCTCAAACCTGCAGAGTACACCTGGTGGTTGGGTTGGATTGAGGTCAGATTACGTTCTCATCACAAAGGACCCGTACTGAAGCATATCAGAGTTTGTTTGTAACTGCTTGTTTTGGTCCACACCCGCGTGTGATTGCTGTGTTCACGCCTGCCCAAACGAACCGCACCAAGGGGGTAAATGCTCCAGGGTTCGATTTAACCAAACTAAACCAGACAGGTTTGCCCTAAGATCCCTTTAGCTGGAAACATTGCTGGACTTTAAAGATAGGACATCCTTTGCATTCATTCGGTTTCACTTGAACACACACATACACACACTCCGTGCAGCTTTCATCTTCAATGGTACTCTCATTCTTTCCTCTAGACCAGGTTCATATTTGCCAACATTTACATCGTTCGCTCTTTATATGAACAACTTTGCTTGTGCAGTGCACTTTCAGCATTCCTGAACTGACATGAGAACAGCTGATGTTAGGACTTTTTTATGCAATGCAGGATGGCTAATAATGTCAAACAGCAGGCTGACATCTTTGCAGTACACTTTTTTCTCCCAATTTGCAACCTTAACCATACTTTTAATCATTCATTTATTATTTTGTGATGCTGTAGCAATTATTCTGGGCTGTTCAGTTAAAGGTCAGTCTTCCTGTACCTTTTGTGTTGTCCCATAAGATAATGCCCAGATATGTGTGTGTCATTTTTGGTAAAAAAAAAACAAAACATGAATTTCCAGGTAGCAGAGTGAATTAGTCCAAGATAAATGTGTTATAAGTACAGAGGTTAACATCTGTTAACTAGGCCAGAGTCTTGTCATTGCTACTGTATATGTATCTGGACCATGTCCCCCAGGACTGTTCGACGTCACACCAGAGCACACTCACTCACTCACTCACATACAAACACACACACACACACACGTTGACTTTTACACACCAACAGTTTGGATAATATGTAGACAGACTGAGAGACGTGTACAGACACCTTCTTCATCTTCCATAGCGTCCCCCAATGCTCTTTTTCCATTTTTGCTTTTTGTTTTGGACACAACCTGCAAAAATGACTGCAGGAATTGCAGTATTTGGCCTCTATTGGGAGGGTTTTGTGGTAGCTGGCACCTTTGTTAAGAATGGTGATGTGCAACTTGAGGTCACTGGAGGATTTAATGACATGGAGGTGTGACACAATCTGTTGCCACACATCACCATTTGATTTTAGGCTTTTCTAGCTTAAAGGGGCATGAGATCCCATGACATTTTAATTCCACATTAGGCAAACAAGAACAAGACACAGTGATGCATAAAATGAAGCAGAAAAAATATATATAAGCATAATACCCATATTATGTTTTTTTAGTTGTCATAAATGACCATGAAAAGTCTCAGTTTGCTAATGTATTTGCAACAGTCAGAAACTCCTGTTATCTTTTTTTAAATTCCCTATGCCTTGTAGTAAATACTTGTTAAGAAATGACTGTGGGTCCCTAGGTAGACGTTGATTTTAAAGTTTGAGTTTCCCATTTGTTAAATAACTTAGTAGACATTAAGCTAGGGCTGCGACTAACAATTGTTTTAATTCTCGATATATCAATTATTTGATTCATCAATTATTAATTTAGCCTATAGACCATTTCACAGTTGTAAACATACACATTCTAAATGGCCCCAAGTTGACTTCCTGTTGAAGTGTATGTGAATGACATCAACTGACAGGAAGTTATTAAGGGGCCAGGCTGTTGCCCAGCAATGGAGTTCTATTGAAAGGGTCTATAAAGTACTAGACATTTGTAAACCAAAATGCCCAAAACAATTTCTCAAAGCCCAAAATAACATCTAAACATCTTTGTCCGACCAATAATCCAAAACCCATAGATAACCATAGATACTTACATTTGAGAATCTATCGTGTTCTTCATTACACTTAGCTTAAAAAGTTGCCTTAGGAAAAAAACAGACAATCACATGTGATGTACGACATTATAGATCATGTTTGGCAATGCAGAATTGTCTTTTTTTATCACTTTTTTTTGTCAAACAATGGGAGCCTTTGAGTTCCAGAGGCAGACCGCCAGTACAATTTGTACTACCGTGGGATTGTGTGTTCAAGAGTACAGTAAGTACTGTAATTTACTGTTGGACTTAATCTGTGTAATCTAACCCATACACTTGGTCGGTAACTCGTCATAGCTTAAAACAATCGTAAATATGACAAAGAGTAAAGATTAACCGCTAACAAGGTCCACACTCAATAATTCTAATGGTTTGTTTTCCCCCACGGCATAAACGGAAACATAGTAATGCCGACCGAGTCTATTACATTTCAATGATTCTGTTTACTCCCTGATTAGTGCTTTGACTTTTGCCCAAAAATCATATTCGAAGTTCATTTGTTTATTAATATTAATATTCGAATATATTTGAATATTTATTAATACTATTTTGACCATTAAATGCCTTCAGTAAGACCTATATTGGTATATGGTATTTAAAAATTAAAAGTCAGACCCTGGATTAAACACAAACAATGCTTTCGACAGGAAGTTCGGAGCTTTCACCATAGCCTATGTAAGTGGTCTGATGTTCATACTTGTGTGCTGGTGTGTGCGTCGAGCCGGCGTGTGTGGGCAGTGTTGCCAGCTTAGCGACTTTTCAGACCCCCTTAGCGACTTTTTTTTAACAAAAGCGACTAGCGACAAATCTGGCGACTTTCTGTAAAAAAATAAATTAAAAAAAAGCCGGCAGTATTGTCCAGCGAGCATGCAAGGTATTTCTCTCCTGTGGCCGCCAAAACAGTCTCCTCTCGCTTCAGTTCTGAGACTGAGGAGCAGAGGAGCAGCCCCTCCCCTCTGTGCTCTCTCCTCATGTGCAGCAGCACTGACCAGGCAGGTAGAAAGGGGAGAAGGGACAGGGTGCGGCCGTGCGGGGGCCAGTGAAGGTAGGAGAGACAGCGGGACGCAACGGGAGAAAGATGCCGCTGAGCTGGCCTGGCCCTGGGCAAGCCAGCCTTCTTTGAGAATTAGGGGGGAATACAACGCTACCAAGCCACGACTGAGAGACGTGTGTCGCCGCAACGTGTAGTTACATTTTGAAATGCGTGAAAAAGCGGTTCGGAGTCAAAGCCCTATCCCTGATTGACGTCTAAACCACCTTACACGTCGGCACATTCTAAAAGCAGAAACCTCACCTGATTTGGAAACAGTACTGCCAGTTTTATCCTGCCATCGGACCTCAAAGAGGATTTAGCTAGTATAATTTAAGACAATGATTACCTGTGGTGTGGAGCATCCTACCAAGCTAAGCAATGACTGACGGGATGATTTTACCCTTAGCTGCATCCTCGCAGTACAATTTAATTCCTTCCCCGTTATCCCAGCTTATTGAAACATTGTGCCCTCACCTAATATGTTCTGCTATCAGACTGTGTTTTAAAGAGCTACACAGTACAAGGACATAGCGACTTTCCCTGTGATTACCACCGGCTAAGCCACGCTGCAAGCCTCTTATTCCCTCTGCAGCTCGATCAAGCAGTAACAGTTACCCATGAAATCTCCACTGCGGCCAGAGTTCACAGTAGGCAGCTCCACTGATGAATGAAGAAGACTTGGCAGAGAGCCATAGTCAACAATGGACTCTCAAGAATGTGAGATAGTGGGAAACTAAGAAAAATATTGGTATATGGTTGTCAATGTTTCTTACTTGCGGTGTTTAATTGTAGGGAACAAGTAGCTTTAAACTAGGGCTGTCAAACGTTTAATTTTTTTTTTAATCGTGATCAATCGCTGAATTTCTATAGTTAATTGCGATTAATCGCATATTTTATCACATGATTAAAATTCTATTATTTTGCATTTCAGAACAGTTTTTAAGTACATATTAACAATGGAAAGCAATTTTTACCAGTGTATCTTGATTGGGAATCAAATGAATGCAAAGAAAGTTACTTTATGAACTTGACTTTAAGATTTGTAATTATTTATTTACTGTAAACAAAAGAAAAATGTGTGAATCTGTCATTAATGCACAATTCCTCCAAGTACCTAACTAAAAAACTAAGAATCCCTATCCTTACCAGAGTCACTATAGTGTTTAGTAACTCCTAAATAATGTTGATTCCTCACTGAGGTCCAGTGATCCGCCGTTAATGAGACAGCGTTTGCAGCACCTTGCAGCAGTTCCAGTGTGGCTGCTTTCTCCGTGTCGTACAGGCTGTGTGTGGGGCTGCTGTCCCCCTCGACGGCAACGAGACGGGTCAGAACACGCCAACCGTAGTACATCTTTAAGACCGCAAGAGCTGTAGTCATTTTTTTGGATTTGGTTTCATGGTTGTATGGGGATGTATGGCAAGTAGCACTCTCCAAAATAGTGTTTTGCCTGAGTGGGTAGCATGCTAGTGGGTAGCATCACGTTAACTGTACTACTATGCTTAGCTCGTAGGTGGTAGCTCAAGCTTGACGTGCTTCAATCAGTCACCAGTCTGTCAAGCTTCTGAAGTTCGCAGACGACACCTCCCTCATCAGACTCATCTCTGATGGTGACGAGTCCACCTACAGGTGGGAGGCTGACCACCTGGTGACCTGGTGCAAGCAAAACAACCTAGAGCTCAACGCTCTAAAGACAGTGGAGATGGTTGTGGATTTAAAGGACAATTCCGACGCAAAACGAACCTAGAGGTTATTAACAGATGTGTACCCACTCTGTCTCTCTCTGGGACATGGTTTCACGCTAATCAAATGAGTTTTTAGCTTGGGGGTTAGGGTTAGAACATAACTTGTCTAGTGTACTTACTCAGTGGATAACTGTCCATCTGGTCCCTCCGGTCTGGGTCGCCGGAAAAGTTTCAAGTACAGCCCTGTTTATCAGAGAGGGGAAATCTTCAGACTGTACCAAACACTGCGTCTCTTGGGCATCGCAACGCAACAGGTCCCACTCCGTGCAACACAGACACTCCTGTTGGGTGGCCATAGCTTCACAATGTCCGCAGCTACACCACCAGTTTCCTGAAGTACGAGGCTGTGTTGCGGCATTGACTACCGGTAGCTCTCTCTCTCTCTCTTCCCCCTTTCACGGAGCTCCCGCAGCTCTTCAATAAACTGTCTGATGTTCTCAATGCTTCGGTTAACATTTAGGGACCCCCATTATGCTACTGTTGAAGTTTGGTGATATTTGGAACCTTTTTTTTTGGAGCCTTTTTAGTGGTATAAATAAATAGCGATTTGTTTTTACGTTTCCCTGTGTTCCCTGTGTGTTTGTTTGTGTGTGTGTGTATATAAACAGTGAGGAAAATAAGTATTTGAACACCCTGCTATTTTGCAAATTGTCATCGTAGGTGCATGTCCACTGTGAGAGACATAATCTAAAAACAAAAATCCAGAAATCACAATGTATGATTTTTTTAACTATTTATTTGTATGATACAGCTGCAAATAAGTATTTGAACACCTGTCTATCAGCTAGAATTCTGACCCTCAAAGACCTGTTAGTCTGCCTTTGAAATGTCCACCTCCACTCCATTTATTATCCTAAATTAGATGCACCTGTTTGAGGTCGTTAGCTGCATAAAGACACCTGTCCACCCCATACAATCAGTAAGAATCCAACTACTAACATGGCCAAGACCAAAGAGCTGTCCAAAGACACTAGAGTCAAAATTGTACACCTCCACAAGGCTGGAAAGGGCTACGGGGAAATTGCCAAGCAGCTTGGTGAAAAAAGGTCCACTGTTGGAGCAATCATTAGAAAATGGAAGAAGCTAAACATGACTGTCAATCTCCCTCGGACTGGGGCTACATGCAAGATCTCACCTCGTGGGGTCTCAATGATCCCAAGAAAGGTGAGAAATCAGCCCAGGACTACACGGGAGGAGCTGGTCAATGACCTGAAAAGAGCTGGGACCACCGTTTCCAAGGTTACTGTTGGTAATACACTAAGACGTCATGGTTTGAAATCATGCATGGCACGGAAGTTTCTCCTGCTTAAACCAGCACATGTCAAGGCCCGTCTTAAGTTTGCCAATGACCATTTGGATGATCCAGAGGAGTCATGGGAGAAAGTCATGTGGTCAGATGAGACCAAAATAGAACTTTTTGGTCATAATTCCACTAACCGTGTTTGGAGGAAGAAGAATGATGAGTACCATCCCAAGAACACCATCCCTACTGTGAAGCATGGGGGTGGTAGCATCATGCTTTGGGGGTGTTTTTCTGCACATGGGACAGGGTGACTGCACTGTATTAAGGAGAGGATGACCGGGGCCATGTATTGCGAGATTTTGGGGAACAACCTCCTTCCCTCAGTTAGAGCATTGAAGATGGGTCGAGGCTGGGTCTTCCAACATGACAATGACCCGAAGCACACAGCCAGGATAACCAAGGAGTGGCTCTGTAAGAAGCATATCAAGGTTCTGGCGTGGCCTAGCCAGTCTCCAGACCTAAACCCAATAGAGAATCTTTGGAGGGAGCTCAAACTCCGTGTTTCTCAGCGACAGCCCAGAAACCTGACTGATCTAGAGAAGATCTGTGTGGAAGAGTGGGCCAAACTCCCTCCTGCAGTGTGTGCAAACCTGGTGAAAAACTACAGGAAACGTTTGACCTCTGTAATTGCAAACAAAGGCTACTGTACCAAATATTAACATTGATTTTCTCAGGTGTTCAAATACTTATTTGCAGCTGTATCATACAAATAAATAGTTAAAAAATCATACATTGTGATTTCTGGATGTTTTTTTTTAGATTATGTCTCTCACAGTGGACATGCACCTACGATGACAATTTCAGACCCCTCCATGATTTCCAAGTGGGAGAACCTGCAAAATAGCAGGGAGTTCAAATACTTACTTTCCTCACTGTATATATATATATATATATATATATATATATATATATATATATATATATATATATATATATATATTTTGTTTGTTCTGTTTAACCTGTTTGTATAACTTATTTTAGAGAATGTGTGACATGCACCTAAAACACCAAAACAAATTCCTTGTATGTGTAAAAAACGTACTTGGCAGTAAAGCTTTTCTGATTCTGATATTTTCATTTGGCTTTACACAATGTGCATATGCAGGGCTCCAGACTGCGACCAAATGGTCGCATTTTGGGACCAAAATTTGAGAGTGTGCGACTGAATTTTACATCCAGTCGCACATGTGCGACCAGTAAATTTGCCCCCTTTTTACACGTTAAACGTCGAAATTTCAGTACCTGATAGCGTAAGATCAAGCTTCTCTGTCCTCTCTGAAAACTGACAGAGAGCAGAGCTCTGACACAAACACACACACTCGCACACACACGCATAGCTGCGGACGGTGAAACTACGTCGGCTCTGCAGTTCTGTTGAAGTCACAGGAGTCACGGAAATGCCGATAAAGTGGTTTCAAGTGTGGTTACAGTTTTTCAAAACTTCACGCAGACAGCGTTTGCTGTGATATGATATTAATGGAGAGCCGAAAGCGGTCGCGGTGCTGTTGACGTTACTTCCTAAGCAGGCACAACAGTGGTGTCTGTGCCCTGGGGACTGACTGACAGGCTGAGGTTGTAAGGCAAGGCAACTTTATTTCTACAGCAGCTTTCAGCAACAAGGCAACTTCATTTCTACAGCAGCTTTCAGCAACAAGGCAACTTTATCTCTACAGCAGCTTTCAGCAACAAGGCAACTTTATTTCTACAGCAGCTTTCAGCAACAAGGCAACTTTATCTCTACAGCAGCTTTCAGCAACAAGGCAACTCAAAGTGCTTTACATGAAACATTAAAGAGCAATTAAAAACGGTCAATAAAACAGGCTAAACAAGAATATACAAATAAAAGAATAAAAGTTACAGTGAGTAAGAAATGAATAATTATTCAATTTAATAGTTTGTAGGGATGGGTTTGGGAGGAGGAGGATTTTGTTTAATTAATAAAATAACATAATGTTCTAAGTACATAGGATAAATAGGTTTGACAATAATTTTTACAACTGAAATAATTGTTTTGTAATTATAGAGGGAAAATACCAAAAAAAAGGTAACCGAATTTCAGGTATCTGTACCAATATTGGTTCAGTAGTAGCCTAAACAATGCATGTTTAATTTTAAGTTGAATTCATTGTAATTGTAATTGTAGACTAGAGCTATATATATATATATATATATATATTGTTTTTCATGACAACGATGGTGCTGTCAGTTAACCTTCTATGTTGCATCTTCAAAAGTGACACTGAATTTGTAATTTCTGCATCTATTATCAAAGTATGTATTAGTAATACAGTGGAAATTAGTAGAAATGTGAATATTTGGTTAGCATGTTGATTTACGGTGTGTGCCCCTGAATTTTCTGGTTGCGCCCCTAAAATTTTCAGTTGGGGGCCACTGTGCTCCTAGTGAAAAAAGTTAGTCTGGAGCCCTGATATGGCTTTCGACGTGTCTACGAGCCGTCCGGGAGTTTTAGAAAATAAAAAGCTCCATTCAGGATTTCATTGCTGCTGTCTTTCTCCATCATCCTGCAGCCTGCAGCAGCAGGATGTGTTACGAGGAAGTGGCAGCTTGATGAGAAGTAACGGTGCTGCAAAGGGTCAAAATAGTAGCCTGTTAGGCACGACGCGAAGCCGAGTGAAATGTAAAATAAATTAATAAATGCCGGCATGCGATTAAAAAAAATGAACGTGTTAAGCTCGGCCCTTAATCGCATCGCGATTAACGCGTTAATGCTGACAGCCCTACTTTAAGCATAACTGTTTGACTCTTCAGTCTTAAAATGGTTATTTTATCATGTCTGGTAAAAGTCATAAATATGATAATAACCACATCAGATATGTTCTTATTACTCTGTTAACATAAATCTAACCTGCACCAATTTTGATAATCAATTAATTGCATTTTTCAAGTGAAAATGCCTAATATTCTCAGGTTTTAGATGCTCAAATGTGAGGATCTGGCAGTTTTCTTTGTACATTGATCTTTGGAGTTTGAACGGTTCATCATACAAAAATCTATTTGAATAAGCCAATAGGTCAACCTGCTCTGGGAAATGATGATGATTTTCTTTTCTGACATTTTACAGATGGATTATTCTTTAAAATAATCAACAGATTAAGCTGTAATGGAACAAATTGTTTGCAGCCTTAGTGCATAGAGCGAGATTTGTGTCAAGAGTAAGAAGACATGCTCTTTGTGTGGTTAACGTCAAAATCAAAGATCAGGACGGCTGCCATCGATAAACACATGATTCATCACATTCACTCGAGTCAGTAGCCTTGTTGCTCTTTCATTGTGGGGTTAGCTCTAGCCAGGTTAGCCATTGTTAAATTACATTACATTTAGCTGACGCTTTTGTCCAAAGCGACTTACAATTGCTATATATGTCAGACACCTCTGGAGCAACTAGGGATTAAGTGTCTTGCTCAGGGACACATTGGTTGATGTATCACAGTGGGAATTGAACCCAGATCGAGATTGACCCAGATTGTTAGCAATACTAGTTGATAACAACGCATTACGTAGTTTTTTGTGTGCATACAAACTAGGGGTGGAACAGTACATGTATTCGCATTGAACCGAAACGGTACGGGCGTCTCGGTTCGGTAAAAGAATTTACACAGAGACTACACAGTATAAAAATAAATAAAACTTGCGTGCAAATTAATTAATGTAATGTGGAACTACTGTTAGACACGCGTTTCTTAGGGACACCTAATCTGTAGCCTCACCTTAGCTCTGAAGCTGCCAAGCTCCGCCTATATGTCGAGTCGGTCCAGTGAGTCCACACGAAGCAAACTAGTCCCTTCTATACAACCAAACACGGATGTACTGTAGCTGGATCCCTTCTCACCTCGACCACAAATGGCTTCCAGGCCCATTTGCTCCGCTGTTTGCTCCGCTGTTAGCTCCGCTTTTAGCTCCACCGTTAGCCGTTAGCTCCGCCGTTCGCTTCGCTGTTTGCTCCATTGTTTTATCCGCTGTTTGCTCCGCCATTAGCTTCGCTGTTTTCTTCTAGCTCCGCTGTTAGCATGTGAAGCTAACGCCACAATTCACCAACTGCTCTGTGTAACCGAAGATGCTCTTTTAACACCCCTGCTCTGTGCGTTCACATATGAGAGCAGCGCTTGTCTCCCATATCACACTACTAGCTGATTGTCTTATTTTGTTTACAAGTTCCAGATGGAGTCTGGAGATGATGTGGGGTAGCCTACTTATTGTTTACTGTTTACATCTTACTTTATACACTTCAAGCTGTTACAGCTAGCTCAGGGGACAGACTGGAGGACACTAGGTGGTACAGCCTGTGACAGCTAGATCAGGGGAGAGACTGGAGGACACTAGGTGGTACAGCCTGAGACAGCTAGCTCAGGGGACAGACTGGAGGACACTAGGTGGTACAGCCTGAGACAGCTAGCTCAGGGGAGAGACTGGAGGACACTAGGTGGTACAGCCTGAGACAGCTAGCTCAGGGGAGAGACTGGAGGACACTAGGTTGTACAGCCTGAGACAGCTAGCTCAGGGGAGAGACTGGAGGACACTAGGTGGTACAGCCTGAGACAGCTAGCTCAGGGGACAGACTGGAGGACACTAGGTGGTACAGCCTGAGACAGCTAGCTCAGGGGAGAGACTGGAGGACACTAGGTGGTACAGCCTGAGACAGCTAGCTCAGGGGAGAGACTGGAGGACACTAGGTGGTACAGCCTGAGACAGCTAGCTCAGGGGACAGACTGGAGGACACTAGGTGGTACAGCCTGAGACAGCTAGCTCAGGGGAGAGACTGGAGGACACTAGGTGGTACAGCCTGAGACAGCTAGCTCAGGGGAGAGACTGGAGGACACTAGGTGGTACAGCCTGAGACAGCTAGATCAGGGGACAGACTGGAGGACACTAGGTGGTACAGCCTGAGACAGCTAGCTCAGGGGAGAGACTGGAGGACACTAGGTGGTACAGCCTGAGACAGTTAGCTCAGGGGACAGACTGGAGGACACTAGGTGGTACAGCCTGAGACAGCTAGCTCAGGGGACAGACTGGAGGACACTAGGTGGTACAGCCTGAGACAGCTAGCTCAGGGGACAGACTGGAGGACACTAGGTGGTACAGCCTGAGACAGCTAGCTCAGGGGAGAGACTGGAGGACACTAGGTGGTACAGCCTGAGACAGCTAGCTCAGGGGAGAGACTGGAGGACACTAGGTGGTACAGCCTGAGACAGCTAGCTCAGGGGACAGACTGGAGGACACTAGGTGGTACAGCCTGAGACAACTAGCTCAGGGGACAGACTGGAGGACACTAGGTGGTACAGCCTGAGACAGCTAGCTCAGGGGACAGACTGGAGGACACTAGGTGGTACAGCCTGAGACAGCTAGCTCAGGGGAGAGACTGGAGGACACTAGGTGGTACAGCCTGAGACAGCTAGCTCAGGGGACAGACTGGAGGACACTAGGTGGTACAGCCTGAGACAGCTAGCTCAGGGGAGAGACTGGAGGACACTAGGTGGTACAGCCTGAGACAGCTAGCTCAGGGGACAGACTGGAGGACACTAGGTGGTACAGCCTGAGACAGCTAGCTCATGGGAGAGACTGGAGGACACTAGGTGGTACAGCCTGAGACAGCTAGCTCATGGGAGAGACTGGAGGACACTAGGTGGTACAGCCTGAGACAGCTAGCTCAGGGGACAGACTGGAGGACACTAGGTGGTACAGCCTGAGACATGCACAATAAAAAAAATTGCCTTTTGTATTTTTGTTATGCTTTTCCTTCCATTGTACCGAACCATGATGTCTGAACCGAGGTATGAACCGAACCGTGACTTCAGTGTACCGTTCCACCCCTAATACAAACGTATGTTAACACATGTCCGCAGATTGCTTTGCTATTCAGTTTAAGAGATTTATAGTCGCCATCTCTGTTTTGTTTCCTGTTGTATTTTTACTCTTTTATTCCTTTTGAACATAATGTTCATTGTTTTATTGTTTGTCATATTGGCTTTAATTTCTAGTGTTTTCTTAGAGATTAGGTCTTCGGTTCGGTTTGTTTTTCAGCAGGATTACGGAAACAATGTCATGAAACTCGGTCAGATGGTTGTAGCGTGGGCCAAGGAAGAACCCATAATCTTTTGGAGTGGATCCGAATCAAGGGGCAGATACACAATTAATTTTTCACATTGGTTAACAGTGCAACATAGGGCGTTGGGCCTTGGCGGAGGTCTGTGCTCTCCGACCGCCCTGCTGTGTCTGTCTGTTTTCGCTCCAGCAGAGTTTTATTATCACCCGTGTTGCATTAAAGAAATGGGATCTACTTCAACTGCTGACACTTTTTCTCACTCCCTCTTACTCAGAATGATGGCGTTGAGACAGCAGCCTGGAGATTATGTTATTTTGACTTATTTTGAACCCTCAGATGGAACCGGCAAAATCTGGTGAAGATGATTATGGGAAATGAGTGGATCTTCCTCCTGCTTAATTTGGATATTTTTTTTCTTCCCTAAAACAAACAACTTTTTTTAGTGTATAAAAAACAATGCATTATAGTTATTCACATTCACATTCCGATTCTTCCTTTTGGTTCTGGTTCTTATGGAGTCTCGTTTCTGAGTCTTTGAGGGGTGGAGTTGAAACGGATCACATGCTTATTTCACAGATAAGAAGAAAATCTTATTTTAATTCAATGGTGATTTACAGCTTTTTCAATGTTAAATAAAGCAACACCTTAGAGCTTGTTACTGTGCTTCATGGCTGCAACACAACGTGCATGTATGGCGACTGCTACGGAAACCAAAACGTGCGCGTGTTAAATTTGGAACCGATGATCAGATTCAAAACCAGATTTTACAAACGATTCTAATACATTTTTTAACGATTTAAAGTTGGAACCGGTTCTCGATGCCCAATCCTAGTCACATGTGTAAATGCATTTGTGCTTTCAATCTAAGTAATATGACATGATCACATGTGAATGAAAAACCAAAAGAAGCTTTTCCATCTTTTATATGATGGAGGAAAAGGAAGCCCACAGATCATCTTTAGCTCACACATTCGTCTGGAAATAAGATCCCTCCCTGTTTACACTTGGACTTGACTGCAGCATGTTGGGTAACTCACCCCACACACTCTAAGCTGTCTGTTCATTCAAAACATTTGCTCAGTTGGTTGCTGTGTAGGTTACCGGCCCCAGCAGCAAAGACAAAATGTGGTTCACAGTTTGGTGCTAGAATGTTGTCTCTGAAGATGGCTCGGTTGCTTTGTGAGACGAAGGTCGGCTGTGTGGTTTAAAACAAAGCTACAACAGCCGTGTAAATACATTAAATGATCTTTATTGTGTCATTAGGCCTGTAACAATTATTACATAATTTTCTAATTGTCAATTTTTTTACATAACATTAGCTAAGGTCTTGAGACGGATGCCTGGTAATTGTTGATTTTGTTTAGATATGCCAAACTATAATTATATAATTATTATATAATTTGTATTATTATTTCAATTGTTACTTGTTGGGACTTGACCCTAAACACGTTCATAGCAACAGAAATGACTAGTGGGGGATACAGTTAGAGAATATGTTTTATGGTAATAAAGAGGCGTAGTTTACTTCATAGGTGTGCATTTATGTTATTACATTATCTGGGTCACATGACAGTGATATACCCAAAATATGTATCCTGGAATTCATTCAAAACTTTAATTTGTTTAAAAAAAGTAATACATAAATACATATTATATGTATATAAATACATATATTTTTAAATCTGACTGAAAGAGACAATTATATTGTTAATCACTTTTTTTCTCAGAATTTAATTGTACAGCAAAATTTGGAATTGTTACAGCTCTACGTGTCATATGCTCTTTAGGAAGAGAAAAAAAAAAAAAAGTAAAGCACATCTTTCACATCGAAGCTAGAAATATGACCGCCAAGCACCACAACAGTGATGGTTTTTTGCGTCGCTCTGTTCACCGTCTTTTAGACGGCGCGTGGCTTGGCATGCAGGTTAGTGTGAATCAGTTATGGAAATGATCTGTAATTTGTCAAATCCACCTTGTGCTATTGCTGCTCATGTCATGCTCAAAAGTTGCCTCCTCATTTCCATTATTTTTGTCAATGTGGTGTGTGATTGTCTACACATCGCTTGCTATTTGTTGACCAGTAGGGATAGACCGATTACCAGCCATTTTTTGGGCAGTTTGCAGATGATCTGTATCGGCATTTGAGTAGGGATGCACCGATCCGACTTTTTCAGTCCGGATACCGATGCCTGGGCTTTGTGTATCTGTCGATACCCGATACCGATACCGTTGTTGAATTAATAATAAACTGTATACCTTCTACCTTATACTTTCCTTCCACCATGTGGAAGAGACTAAAGGCACCAGACTTTCCTAACTAAACATTACTTTCCTAACTAAGACAAAATAACATAGATGTAATGTATTGAATTCTTATTTATTTGTTATTTAAAAAAAACAATTGTGCATTAAAATCGAAAATATAATGTAATCAAACTTCTTAAAATACATTTAAATAAATAACAATAATGGGCCTTTTATATAGGTTTATAATGGCTTATTCTACTGTCAAGAGTACATAGAATATCACAAAAACATTTTAATGTCATCATGTTTACTAAAAGCTTTGATTACTAAAGGGTGTGCTTGGCTCATCAACATTATACAATAACGTTAATATGAAGGAGAATCCATCAAACAGTTACACAATCTAAACTAGTTTTTTTCCTGCAAAGTAGTAAAATAAACTCAAATCGAATGAATACACATACAAACAACTTTAACATTGTTTCCCTTTAAAAACAGAATAGTTGTATAAACACTAGCTTGGCCACAGGTAAGTTAGGTTGTAGTGTGGTTGGAGTGGGCGACTGAACGTAGCTCCGCTGTCAGCCTCCTTCGCTGTTTGAATAAAGTTAGCAGGTAGGCGGACGTATTTCAGTGAGGCAAGGCATCTTAAATCCAGTGTTTTAATCACTGCTCTGAACCCGTCTTTCTCAACGCTCTGTAGCGGGACCGTAGTTGGATTGCGTTCATAATGTTGCTCCGCTGCATGCCTGAAGTGACAAGTCTTTAACGTTAGTATGGTAACATTAGCACGGCCAAGTAACGTTAGAGCGACGGGCAACAACAGTGGCTAAATTATGCCCGATTTTTTAGAAACAAAAAACCGTAGCTACATTTGTAAATGTAAAATTATTAGTATTAGAAACTGTTTAAGTCACAAATTCCACCAGGAACCAAGACACCGCTTGATTACATTAGACTCGAGTGGTTGCGGTTACAATCGGTCTCGACATACTTCCACACTCATACTGACCGGCACTAGACTCTCGCACTGGCCACGGTTACATTCAGTAGCCTGGTGCGCGGTCTCCTCGTGACAGTCTAACTACCATGTAGCAACATTCACTTCTAACATTTAACATAACTACTAAGATAACATGACATGTATTTGTATGTGATATCCATTGATAATGTAGCCTATGAATTTCTATGTACACAATCATCTAAGATGCACGAGAAATAAAGGCTTCTGGGATCGGTTGATAACTCAAACTTGCCGAGAACCTAGACACCCGTTTGATTACATAGACTCATGCAGTACCCTCGGTTACGGTCCTTACGGTCTCGTTCAGTAGCCTGGTGCACGGTCTACTCGTGACAGCCTAGCTACCATGTAACAACATTCACTTCTCTAACATTTAACTTAACATAACTACTAAGATAGCATTACGTGTATTTATATGTGATGTACTTCCCCATCGATAATGTGTTAATTGCCATGAACACAATCATCTAAGATGCACCAGAAACAAGGCTTGGTTAATAACTCAAACTTGCCGAGAACCGAGACACCGCTTGACTCGAGCGGCCGGTTGCACGAATACATTCGGTCTCGTTCAGTAGCCTGGTGCGCAGTCTAGGCCATTTCCTGATTGATTCTACCACCACTCCAGTGGAGGCGCTAATCAGCTAGATTACTACACACACAGTAGCAGAAGAATACCAGCTACACACAACGGCACGAATAAGGTAAAAAAAACAGGAGTGAGTCAGTTCATTGACGTATGGCACTCAATTCTCCCAGTTCAGTGACACGAGTCGGGTTAATTAACCGGCTCTTCGGTCAGTTCATCAACACTAATTTGAGTTGCCCTGGGAAGAGCAGGCTCGCCTCTACAAACATATGTGTGATTCTTAATGTACACACCACAGAGAGTCAAACAGCCTTAAATATGTGGTCAGAGAGAGACACCACACTGGGAAAAGAAGAAACATTTTGCTGGGCAGAGTGGAAAAACATGAGAGATCGTTTTGTCAAAGCTAAAAAAATGGCTTCATGGAAAGAGTGTTCTTTAACAGTGCTACAGGCAGACAGTCATTTAGATTTGGAGATAAACGACAGTCATGTTAATGATTAGAGTAGATAAATGTAATGTTTGGCGGTAAGTCAGGGTTTAACATGGATGTGCTTACTACTGTTGCCAGGCAGCCCGCTTTCCTTTACTTCCGCTCTCTTCTTCTCTAATACTTCTTTTTCATTTTTTCATTCATTCATTGTTTCGGAGAATACCACAACGAACAATGCATTGAGCAGTAACGTCTCCGTGCATGCTTGTAGCGCGCGCCATCTACAGAGGCCCGCACGCTAAGTCTAGCCAGGTCAAAAGAGAGCCACCTTTGAGACACGGATAACCCTGGCTTTAGACTCAACATACCTTGCTAACCCACTAATCGTGCTTCGTGGTAACCCCTTCAGGTCAGAACAGGGCCTTTGATTCATAAGTAGTGTGAAACAACAAAAGGACCTGCAGACTTGAGACCATGAAAAAGCTTGTCCTTTGAGGAAGCAGGTTATTGCAAATATGTCTGACAGTGGAAACAGTGGAGTGTATTTCTTTGCCAGCCACCACTCATATTTTGCTTTGGCCCTGCAACATGTTAAACCTACACTACATGTGTAGTCTCAACTGTGTTGTGTTTCCACAGGTGATGGCGTCCCAAAGGAAAACAGTCCCTTTATCAACAACACAGACAATGACAAAGGCAACAGCTACGATGGCACCAACATGGCCCTTTTTGAGGTAACAATGTAGCCCTTATACACAGGGCAGGGAGATGTTTTATTGCACAAGGGGACCTGACGGTGTGATTTGTTTTGGCAAGATGATAGAAAGAGAAACCCTTAAACTGTGGGGTAGAAGCTGCAAATACATCAATATCCTTTTTAAGTAAACATTCACTGCCAGAACTATTTATGTATTTGAAATTAGAACTGACCCAAAAGCATTCATGAATACACAGTATGCTAAAGCATCGGGGTAAGCTGTGGGTGAACTAAATAAATACACCAGGAGGTAAAAGTAACAATCTTTTCTTAGCTCAACAATGCGTCAAAGAGTTTATTTGCCATAAAAAGCTGGTGCGTTCCTTCAAGAAAATTCTGCTGAACTCTTTCCAGGTGCTTTGCTCTGCCATTTGGCAGACCTTGCCACTCAGTGGTCACTGGCCCTTGTAAAGAATCAATTAGGCACTGCGGCTTCTGTGTTCCCCACTCCGCATGAAGCTGACCCAACCATGTTATTCTAAGAATGCTTTGAACAGTTAATTAAATATTGCACTGTTCAATTTTGTCCTGGAAGAGTTTGTACCTTTTTAAGCATATGGTAACTGACCACTCAAAGGCCAAATTAAAGTGCTCATATTATGCTTTTTGGCTTTTTCCCTTTCCTTTATTGTGTTATATATCTTTTTGTGCATGTTATAGGTTTACAAAGTGCAAAAGCCCAAAGTCCACCCCAAAGGGACTTACCATCTCCAACAGAAAACACTGTTCACAAACTGCTCCAAACAGCTCTATTGTAGTCCAGCCTTTACTTCAGAGACAAACGTGGTCACTTTGAAGACACGTTATAATGCTCGCCTAGCTGCTAGCATGGCACGCCCTCATACTCTGCTTCTGACTGGCTAGTAGTCCTTACCTAGGTACTGTCAGGGCACGCCCTCATACTCTGCTTCTGACTGGCTAGTAGTCCTTACCTAGGTACTGTCAGGGCACGCCCTCATACTCTGCTTCTGACTGGCTAGAAGTCCTTACCTAGGTACTGTCAGGGCACGCCCTCATACTCTGCTTCTGACTGGCTAGTAGTCTTTACCTAGGTACTGTCAGGGCACGCCCTCATACTCTGCTTCTGACTGGCTAGTAGTCCTTACCTAGGTACTGTCAGGGCACGCCCTCATACTCTGCTTCTGACTGGCTAGTAGTCCTTACCTAGGTACTGTCAGGGCCCTCATACTCTGCTTCTGACTGGCTAGTAGTCCTTACCTAGCTACTGTCAGGGCACGCCCTCATACTCTGCAACTGACTAGCTAGCAGTACTTACTGCGCATGTGCGACTCCCAACAAAGATGGAACAGCCGTGAGAGGTCTCACTCTGTAGCTAAAACAGAGAGCTCAACACACAGGGTGAAAAGAGGAGCTGCAGCAATGTGCAGTACAACAAACATATGGTGTTTTCTGAAAATTAAACCATGTAAACTTGTTCTGATATAACCTCTAAATACAATTATGAACCTGAAAATGAGCGTAATATGAGCACTTTAAAGTTTAAATATGATTTTTAAAAATCCAAGTTTATTTTTATCCTGAGTGAGGACCATGAAGTTTAAAAAAAATGATGAGTTAAAAAAAATTAAGTGTGCGATCCTGCTCTTGTTGTGCATATAAAAAAAACATGTTCTCTATTGCAGGAGGAGATGGATAGCAACCCCATGGTGTCATCTCTCCTCAATAAACTGGCAAACTACACCAACCTCACCCAGGGGGCCCAGGAGCACGAGGAGGCTGATGATGATGAAGGGCCCAAGAAGAAAGCTGTTAAGGTACAGCAGAGAGCCTTCTTTAATTGCAATGTTTGTACCAGAGATCTAAGGTGGAGTACAATAAGGTACTTTAGAGTTGCATATAAACTGTTGTGACTTATCTAGTCTATATACAGTGAGGAAAATAAGTATTTGAACTCCCTGCTATTTTGCAAGTTCTCCCACTTGGAAATCATGGAGGGGTCTGAAATTGTCATCGTAGGTGCATGTCCACTGTGAGAGACATAATCTAAAAAAAAACATCCAGAAATCACAATGTATGATTTTTTAACTATTTATTTGTATGATACAGCTGCAAATAAGTATTTGAACACCTGTCTATCAGCTAGAATTCTGACCCTCAAAGACCTGTTAGTCTGCCTTTAAAATGTCCACCTCCACTCCATTTATACAAATAAATAGTTAAAAAATCATACATTGTGATTTCTGGATTTTTGTTTTTAGATTATGTCTCTCACAGTGGACATGCACCTACGATGACAATTTCAGACCCCTCCATGATTTCCAAGTGGGAGAACCTGCAAAATAGCAGGGTGTTCAAATACTTTTTTTCCTCACTGTATACAACGTTTCATTTACGGGATTGTTCCGGTGCTGCTAGAAGTTCCGTCGGATGTCCATCACCTTCCGCTTTCTTTGTGTTGGCATTCTAAACTCCGGTTAAAACAATCCTCTGAGCTAGAACCGACAGTCAAATTATATTTATCTTTTTTTGTTTTTAGTAAAATTCTCATCCCACACTCGACAGCCATTTTAACTCCAGGGCTCGACTCCTCACGTGCACATGTTCCACCAAAACAAGTTCCTTCCCGAGGCTATTCCTATCCCGGATTGTTGTGTTGACTAGCCAGAGCCTCCTCTGCAGAGCTATGGAGATAAGTCTGGCAATGCGCGACTAGGAATGCTCTCATGCTGTCTAAATGGTAAACCTCATGGACAGAACAAGCGTTACATCAATCATTCTTCTGCTTGATGGCCAATTCCAGACAGATGTATTTCAAGTAACTTTGTAAGGTCTTCTCTCAGAGCTGCAGATCTCTCTGCTCTCCACCAAACCTCCATTCTATGTGTTCTGAGAATGCAAGCATGTTAAGTTTATCTGTATTTATTCACATTCCCTTTCTTAATCTGTTGTAATAGTTTAAGATGATTATTGATGCAATTTAGTCCAGATGGTGATTGTTTGATTGATTAGTATTAAGTTTGTCTTATTAGGTACCGAGCACCGACAACGTTGGTTGGAGAAGGCCCTATTGAATTTGATAGGATTCATTTTATTCTACAAACTAATCGCATTTCTGAGAGGCTAAAGGTGTGTTATAAAGCCTGAAAACTTGCTCACGCATCAGAACCGATACATTTAAAAACTTATTGTATGGGTCTTGTGCTTGGGTGTAACAAAATTGCTCAATAGCGCCCCCTACAAAATTTCAAAGAAGTAGCGCTCACAGTATGTTTTTATTATATGTATAAAAATTTGTGGGCATATGTATCATGTCCAGAAAAACACAAAAACCTCTTGGTGCCATACCGTAAACCCAACAAGCAGTAAGCTATTTTGAATTTACTGTGCAATTTTTGGATGTTTTTGACCATCTCTATACTCTCATATAGATTTAGTCGGCTTATCTTCAAATTTGTCCAGTACAATCTAAAGACCTTGGTGAAGCTATATTGCGACGCTTTTGAGTCCTTGTAGAAACAGCGTGGCTGTAGTGTGTTGTCGAATTTCCGTTATGCCACAAAACAGGAATTGGTTTGTAACTAGACTGTGCACTGTCTAACCCGCCCCAAATGTCTTTTCGAACAGTTTGATGAAGTGTCCCGGCCTTAAGACATCGATATGCCAATATTAAGTGATAGTCATAGCACCACCTACTGGCAAAAGGAAGTCAGCCTTATGTGACACACATTATTCCATTTACTTGAAATTTGCATTGTGTTATCTAAACTTGATATATAGAGCAACATAAAGCATATTTAGAGCATGTTGTCTAATGCTGTTTCGGCCATTTTGCGCATTCACCATTGAAACAGGAAGTTGTTGTAACTTGAATGTTCATTGTTCAATCTGCTCCAAACAGGCTCGTTCCAGATGAGCCAGGTCCGCGCAGAATCGATCGCCGACGAT
The DNA here is from genome assembly GCA_023566125.1 of Zingel zingel. Classification (NCBI taxonomy): domain Eukaryota; kingdom Metazoa; phylum Chordata; class Actinopteri; order Perciformes; family Percidae; genus Zingel; species Zingel zingel. The sequence goes on along the minus strand of CM042335.1, from coordinate 25,835,269 downwards.
TGCATGCCGGTTAGATTTGTGTCCGACTTGATCCCGACTTGCTCTGATGTCATGCACACGTGGGCAACGGTAACCTCAGGTGGCGGCCGCAGGTTTGAGACGCAGGCAGCGCAGTTCTCAGCTGATTGGTTCAGAATCGACTCAACACGATGATGTTTCATATAAGCGTTATTTTTTAATATATATATATATATATATTTTATATTTGTCTGATTTGAAGGCTTATTCTGTACAGAACACATGTTGTGTGGCTGATGGTGACGTTTAGAAGACTCTTCAGATTACTGATCATCCACAGTCTGTTGTTGATTAACATCAGCAGCAGATCACATGTAGAGCACTTTAACAGCTACTCTGTCTTAATAAAAACAACTGGTGGACAAGCTGATATAATTGGAATCGGACCTAACAGGATGTGAGTGTTTTTATGACTTCCTGTTCAGAATTAAGGCTGCTGGTAACGGCTGTAAACTGTACGACTTGACTGCGGGTTTCTGTCACTGCCACCGGCTGCTGCCGCCTACTCTTTTCCACTTTACAGGCGAGGCCATTGAAACAGGAAGTCGTAACTCGAATGTACATTGTCTTCAAATGTCTCATGCTTGATAAAAGTCCCGGCCTGAAGACATATACATGCTGGCATTGAGTCATAGTCATAGCGCCGCTGGCAATGTGTATATAGTAGTAAATCATGTAAAATGATGTGACAAAGTAAATTACTGTACTGTATGACAAACATACAATTTACATGAAATTTGCATTGAGTGGTCTACACTTGATATGGATGTTTAGTGTGTGTTGATTAACGCCACATAATGGACACAGAAAGTGATCTGAAAATTTGGATCATACCAATACATCATCTTTAGTGCCTCGCGCTCTGCGCAGTGTCCAATGGTCGCAGAAATGCATGGCCACAAGGACCGCCGTTGAGCGCCCCTGACGTGCATGGAGGTGCGAGGGCCCGTTCATCGCTGCTTGCAGCTTCAATTAAATTGGGATTACGTTTTGTTTGCACTGCAGAAAGCATGGTTTGGGATGGACAATAATTCTTCCAAATCTGCAACAGTTGTCAGCTTCTCTTTAATTTGAGAACCTCAGGCGGTTAGCTAAGCCTCCAGAACATAAGAAAAGTTTAATATTAAGGATTGTTCTTTTAAATCCCCAGAACTATTATTACATAACAGGGTCTTTGACCATTGAAGCCCTGCTGTTTGTTTTATTCTCAAATATTTCTGAGGTTATGCAAACCTAAGCACCCTATTATCGTCTCCATAGCATTCTGTATCCTTGCTCAGCCTTCGCGCTTACCCTGGAACTTTATCAGTGTTTGGCAAAAAATCTCAAGGGCAAACCATTGTACAAATAGAAATATTAGAATTTTACCATTTGTAAGTGTATAATAGTTATCCAGTTACTTTCTGCAAGTTAAATACTGCAAAGAAGTTATTACGAAATCCAGTCAGTAAGCTTTTTGTGCTTGAAAGTAAGACCTGAAAAATTGGACCCTTAAGAGATAATTTCATTTAGAAACAATGCTTTTTTTTTACTGTATTACCAGTGGACAGATACAATCTGTAGATATAAAATAACAAGCTGCCTTCGAGGCATCAATCTTATCTTAAAGACTATATTTCAAATAGAGCACAGTATATTCTTTTTACAAAATACTCGTAGGTCTTTTTTACCCTGTTGGTTGAGTCACTGAACAATGGTAAAAGTAAATGTAATAAGAAATATACCGCTGGCTGTCCAGCAGCTACTTTCTCCTATTTATGAGTCAGCACAGCCTTTGTGTTGCGCCTGCTCTACAGTACATTCATGATGTTTCTCCTTTAGGATCCTTCGATGCTCATGTTGTGGTTTCTTTGAAAATAAATATTAAAAGTAGCCACAGTGCTGCCATGTGGCACATAGATGCCTGTGTAACCGCAGCTTGAGTCCCATGCCAGTTGCTCCATCTTGTCCCCTACATGGAAATAGGCCTGGGGCACCTCCCATTGGCTTGCAGGAACATCTTGGTAAAGAATTGTCCCCCCTCTTTTGCTGGACCAGTGGGACTAGTGCTGTACATTTGGAGATAGATGGCTCAAAAGGTAGCTGCTTGTCAATACCAGGGGATTGATTGAAAATGTTGTGTTTTTGTCAGAAACATTTTAATATATTCCTGTTGCCTGCGCCTTTTTACATGCTGTTGGGAAAGGAATGCTTTCTTTTGGGGTGGAAGCATTGAAGGATTTTGCACACGTTCTGTCACTGGTTACTGGATAGTATAGTGGTTTATATAAATGATGCCTGTGTCACTGAGATGTAAGTCTTAAATCAAACGTCAGCTGATTTTCATTGAACATTCATGTTTTGCTGAACATCGCGCAATCTTCATATTGCTAAGAGTAGGAGCTTATGTTTTGCAAACTGAGGAGTTCCCTGTACACGATGATGCTGCCCTATTAAAGAGATGTTAAAACAAGAGTAAAACCACAGTTTATACATTATTAAGCATGGGAAAATAAATCCGGATTCTCAGATTAGAATGCTATCTATGTATGTATATAGAACAGATCCAGTGTTGATTCAAGTTATGGATTGTATTTAGATTTTTTTTTTATTTAATCTTAAATTACAAAACTAACAATTGTCCATTTTGTTGCAACTCTGAAAAGACATTTTGATTTCATGATAACTGAGTTGACTCATACCATATATTACCATGTCTGCACATTTTTTTCTTCCTGTTTCACTTCCCCTTTAGATATGCCTTTAGTTCCCCATTAAACTGTCTTCTTCTCTGGTATTTTTTTTCCTGTCTTATCTTTTGCTGCCTATTGTTGCTGTCATTCTCACCTCATGTTCCTCTCCCCTTTCTAGCCCTAATCACCAAACACACACTGGTGCACATTCATTAATCTCATTTCTACTCTGCTGTCTTTTCCACTCTCACCCCCTCCCCTACTGTACATCCCAACCCCTCTACAGAGCCCTCAGATGGGGACCTTCATGGGTGTCTACCTCCCCTGCCTCCAGAATATACTGGGGGTCATCCTGTTTCTGCGTCTTACCTGGATTGTCGGCACTGCCGGCATCTTGGAGTCCCTGGCTATTGTCTGCTTGTGCTGCTCTTGTGTGAGTACTCAACCCTTATGACCTACATGTCTTTTTTTTACTCTTATCCATCTTAGCTTTGAAGAATGTAAATGAACAGTACAAACTGAAAGGATGATTTGTCCTAAATCAAGGTTTTAGAGTTTAAGCCATTAGAGCATTCACGATTATGTAAGTGTACTTAATGTACACATCCAGCACTTTAATGCATTAAGAATACATTAGCACACAATAGTGAATATGTGGCCTTGTGCTTGAGTGTTGAGGTGACACTGGGGACAGTGTCACCTCAACTCTTAATGGCAGACGGGTACAAATGTTGGATTGACAGCAGTAATGAATGACAGACAAGTTGACTTAGTGGTCACTGATCCCTTCTATATTTAGTCACAGTGACTCTCCATTTCCCATACACTCCTAACTCCTAATGGTACCTGGCAGGCAGCTTGCCATGTAATCCCTCCATTTCCAAAGTGTCAGAAACATAGCGACATGCACACCCACACAGTGGCTATATTTGCCAATCCCAGGGCAGACAATGGATTACTTTAGCTTAATCAGGGAAAGTACAAACAAAAACCTTGAGTACTATCTCAGTTGAATGCTTTTTGCTTGATAATGGAATGCTCTGATGGTATAACGTCATCAATTTCACTTTCAATATGGCCAAGGCTAGCAAAGCGACCACATTCCAGACTATTCAAAGTTAAGAATTAAACCTGAAATTTAAGTTAATTCCCGTAAACTGAAAGAAGCAATCAAACCCAGAACTCTGTTCATTGTGTGTTTAGTTAATGAAACGAATGAATGAAAAAATGTAACCCAGTACACTGCATCTGTAAAGCTATGAATTAAAAAAAAAAATCAGATTTTGTAACTGTACAAACTGTTTGCCAAGAAAGATGGGGACTCCATTTCATATATTACAATCTAGCTAAAGTGCGTTTGGAGGGTTTACCCTCCACTGCATCACATCTGTTACATAATAAGAGCTTAGTCAAACAGATTAATGTTTTCTCTGCTTAGACCACATCTGACTTTGCACTGATGGTTCCACATCAGCTACCTGTTTATAGGGCATGTTTTGTGTGCTCTAGACCCAACACTAGAAATGTCTAAAAATAACTAAAAGAAAAATCCAGATGACTTGAATTTAGAGCAGTTAGTATTTACTCAGTGCACTTCAGAACAGTTTACTGTATTTTTAATTTTCTCATGATCTCATATTATTCATCACTCATGATTAAATCATCTTTCCTACTTTTACTGTTGACAAGAGGCTCAGTGAGTCATGGCTCTGATGAGACCAGGGATGACGCTGACATATTGAGAGTACAAACACCCGTTTTCATTACTCCAGTACACAGCACAGCATGCTAAATATTTTCCATCATGTAATGATTAGTCTGTTCTTTGAGCGGTGTATTGCTCAACAACATGTATACAGTCGGTGCTTTGTGTTTTAAAGGTCACTGGCAGCACCTGGTTTTCTAAAATGTATCCACATCAGCATGATATCCACAAACACAAGAAACGCTTTAAATGAATAGGGTTAGGAACTGTATGATTTTGTTTTTGATTCTTGAAGTCATGATTTAATTCAAAGTTGATCATTGATTCTCGATCAGCGTGTTGAGTGTCGCGTAGTTTGGAAACACTACTAAGTCCTGTAATATCAGAACATCTGAATGCGAAAGGGATTTATTGCCAAGTAAGAAACACTTACAACAAGTAATTTCCCTTGGTTGTTGGTGCATACATAAACATATTAAACAAACATATTAAAGGGGCTATATGTAACTTTCACTTTGTGTTGTTTCTAGTGCCCGCTTTGGACTAAAGTGGTAGTGTTTACCACACCTGCTGTCATAAAGCTCTTTTCTTTACGGTGCTGTATTGTCCACTGTATATTACTGAGTTAGCGTTACCGGGAGGTCATATAGTCACGATGAATATTTAGCTCAACCAGAAAATCCTTCATCTAGAATACGAATACGTAACAGAAGCATCGTTGTATTTCCAGTGTTGCATACGGTAACTTGGTCTACTTTGGATGAATCGTGAGCTAAACCAGGTATCACTGTCACTGGGTCACCAGCCAAAGCATTAAGAGATTGTTGTAGCAACCAACCTAATAATAACTTAGATTAATATAGCGCATTTCATGAAACGCACCGATGCTGTGACCCTTCAGAATGTGTTACTGTAGCTCCGTCTACCTGCCGTAAATCATTCTGTGACTTCGCAGGAAAAGTAAGACCTGGGCAGAGGCATTAATAAAAACTATATCAAACTAGCATTCTTTCGTAGCCGGGTTGGATCAGTGGGTAGAGCAGGCGCACATATACTGAGAGGTTTATGCCTCGACGCAGAGGTCCAGGGTTCAATTCCGACCTGTGATGATTTCCTGCATGTCTTCCCCCTCTCTCCCCTTTCTCACCTAGCTGTCCTTTCAGATAAAGGCGGAAAAGCCCAAAAAATAATGTAAAAAAAAAAAGAAGAAATAGCGTTCTTTTCACTGTTAGTCTCATTTGCTGTTACAGGTAATTTATGATCATTGTATGAAAAATGACAGAGCTTTAGAAACATTAAAAAGTTACATATAGCCACTATAAATAAACATTAAAAAACCAAACAATAAATACAGAAACAAATATTTACATATAACTGTTTAAGCTTTCATGCGTAGCTTTTTGATATTAACAAACGTCCATAACATTCAAGCCATCGCCAAATGAGTTGCTACAAAGCTAATTAAGACTATCAGCTCCACACAACTCTCTCTGGATTTCTCAGTATGACTATGTTCAGAAGATTGTGGCGTCAGGTGACTTTCCCACGCAGAAGCTCAAGTGAAGATAATGACCTCTTCTGAAGAGTCCATCATGTTTTTTAATCCTCCGTGTCCTCCTTGGCTACTAGCAACTGTGTGGAGGAGAGAGGGGGCGGTGCGTGACCACAGAAGGCTTGTGTCATGTGGATGCAACAACACTTTTGTTGTCATTACTTAGAATTCCTCATGGGCGAGACAGAAACTACACACTATGGCTTTAACCTTGAGATAAAAAGAAAAGAAAATCATTGAGGACATGCCTCCCAGTTCTTTTTCGTTTGCTGTAACATCTTTGATTTATTTGTGGTCAAGACAAACTAGTGTTTGGCTGCTTCCGGTTTCAGCGAAACCGGGAGGTCACATTTTCACTTAATTGGCTTTACTCCAGCTTGTCTGCCACTTTAAACCGGGCGCCCAGCACAAGTTTATCTTGGTCTTGTCCTTGTCCTTCCTCCTCCTCTTTCCTCCTCTTGCCTTTGTCTTCTATTCTCTCACCTTCACACGTTCTCCTCTCCCTCTTTCTTCTTTTAGCATGTCTTTCTCTCTTTTCTTTTCTTTGTATCTCTTATCTTGTCTCACTGCCTTTCTCTCTGCTCTGTCCTTTTCTCTCATCCAGAGACTAAGCACTGTTAGGTAACAGGCTGATGTAAATATCCTGGACTTCACCAAATGATTTCATGGCAAAGCTGCTATCCATTACCAATCTGAACGATTTAGAGCATAAGCCCCTAAGAAGTATTTGAACAGGCTAAAATGCCACATTAAGCCTTCCAAGTATTTGACATCAACAAACTTCAGATAGGTACCTTTGTGTTTCAAATTTGTAACAATTCACTTTCCGTTTCCTTTCACAGTTTCTTTGTAACTAGGTCTCAGATCCATTGTCATCACACCAGATGTGTTGATCTTCTGTACATAGTCAGTTCCACAGAGCTAACCTTGGCCGGTTTTCAATAAGTTACAGAGGTCCACTTATACGGAACAGTTTTTCCACTTCCCTTCGCAGTCACTCCTCATTTATGATTTATAAAAAAAAAAATATTTATCTTAAACAACTTCTGTTGATGGTGTAAATTTAGTTATGATACAGTGTATGAACACAGTGCAGATATGTGTTACTGTAATATTTCTTCTTTCTTCCTTGTTTTTTTATCTGCAGTACCCCTTGTCTGGAATTTGTATTCTTTCCTTTAAATATTTTTTAAAATATTTCTTTATTTGTACATTTGTGGCAAGCATGTACAGCTGTCTTTAATATCAATGTTAGGCAGGTTCCTTTTCCAAGCCCTCAGGGGTTTTTTCTATCCCACCAGTGCATTTTATTATGTTATTGTATATTTCTTCTTTTTTTATATGCACAACAAATAAAGAAAGACTAATTAACTAAACAGTAAATACTGGCTATAAAAAATATAATTTCAAAGGAATATCAGGTGTAAGGTCTTTAGATTTGAGTATTGTTCTGATGTTGTTTATTCGGGTCTTCTCTTCACAGACTATGCTGACAGCGATATCCATGAGTGCAATCGCTACTAATGGTGTTGTGCCAGGTAAGTCGCTTTGGTACTCTGAGTCAGAAATTCACAAGGGAATAAACAAGGGATGTCCAGAAAAGAATATAAATGTATTATCACTTTCCTTTTTTTAATTTGTATTGTAGTTTGTTATGGGGATAAAAGGGAATAAAAGGAATAGGCTGATGTGCTCGAGCTGCAGTTGGACTGTTGCTATTTGATTGGTTTCTAAATAGAATTATAGATAAGATATTTGTATCCAATAAAATTCACCTTCTCCTTCCACCTTTGTTTTATGCTGATTGATAGCAGATATCGCTGGCTGAGAATTTCAGGCACATGGAAATGTTTTAAGTCCCCGAGCTTGTCCAAAACCTTGACAACAATTTACCTTGTTTCAGGGTTTCCACAGGGTCTTAAGAAGTTTTACAAAATTCAAAATCAAAATGTTAGGCCTTAAAAAGTCTTCAATTTGCTGAAGTATTGTGTTCTGTCTTAAATCATTAGAAACCGGTCTTAATTTCCCTACGTCCATGCAACGCTACCTCATTATGCTCATTTTTTTTTTATTCTGTGGTGTAGTAGTTCTTTCCTTCGCTACTCCAATTATAATCTCGCTGAATTACGACTACAAATGAGACCAACATGCTACTTATATTGCAGCCAATCAGCTTTTGTGTTATTGGTGCGAGTCTCTTTTAGATTGTACTGCAGACAGAAATCAGTTTTTATTTTTCAGCCATGGGGAAGTGCAAGTTTAGAGATACTTGGCTGAATTTAGGGCTTAGCTGATGTTGTGATAAAGGTCTTAAATTTCATTCATAATGGTCTTAAAAAAGTCTTAAATTTGGCTTAGTGAAACCTGCAGAAACCCTGCGTTTAGTGTAAATATGGATGTTTTTTAAAATTCACAAGTTCCTGAGAAGTTGACTTAAGAGAAGATTGTTTTCTTTTTCTCATAAAACCCTTTCCCACTATGCTCCGTCCTTTCTCTGCCAGCTGGAGGCTCCTACTACATGATTTCCAGATCTCTGGGCCCAGAGTTTGGTGGAGCTGTAGGTCTCTGTTTCTACCTGGGCACAACCTTCGCTGGCTCCATGTATATTCTTGGTACTATAGAGATTCTGCTGGTGAGTAAACATTGTGAGCCGACTACTTCTATAAAGTGGCTATCCTCTACCGTTTGCTCCAACTCACTGTGTGTCCATCACTTATGAATGTTATTCAGGCTCAGGGGTAAAACTTGCAACGTTCTACGTAGCGATGTTCTGATATTGGTAGAGTTTATGCACCGATCCGATACCACATAATTAAGACCCAAAGAAAATCTACTTTACATGAGTTTATTGATGTTGTTTTTCTGTTATAGCTGACTGTCAAATTTGATAATAAAATTAAATTCTATGGCGTTCATTGTTTCTGTTTGTTTATGTTTGTTTGAGTTTAACCTGAGCCAGGCTGAAAACTATCCCTGTATGGATGTGTTATGATAGAAATCATAACACATCCATACAGGGATAGTAGTATACAGCTGTTAAAACATAATCAACTATATGACACACTGGTATCGGATCAGTACTCGGTATTGGCTGATACACAAATTCAGGGATTGGTATCGAGAAGCAAAAAATGTAATCGGACCATCTCTAGTTATAAGAAGAAAAACCTAAAATAATAAGTGCATATTCTTTTTTTCTTTTTTTTTTTTTTGGTCTTGTCCTTCCCCTCGCCCTTCCCCATTCAGACCTACATTGTGCCTAAAGCAGCCATCTTTGTGGCCGAGAGAAAGGAGGACGAGGTGGATGCCCTGCTGAATAACATGCGTGTTTACGGCACCTGCTGTCTAGCACTGATGTCCGTGGTCGTCTTCGTAGGGGTGAAATATGTCAACAAGCTGGCGCTAGTCTTTCTGGCCTGTGTCATTCTCTCCATCTTCGCCATCTATGCTGGAGTCATCAAGACCATCTTTGAGCCGCCAGACTTTCCGTGAGTCCATACAATAACCTCCAATGTTGTGTTGAACCATACGATGCAAAAATAGCATCAGATTAGATTTGTCAGCCTGCCGTAGTGGCTAAAGACGGCATTTCAATGTGCTACGGTTATGTTTTGTCAGTTTAATAAGCGTGCCATTTTAACCCTTGTGTTGTCTTCCCGTCAACCATGCAGTTTTTAGTTTTTCTGGGTTTTCTGGGTTTTGGTCGTCTTTTCGACACTTTATCACTATACACAACGTTTTTGAAGATTGTTTTTGTCCCTTTTTTCGATGTTTTTGAAGCCCTTTTGTAACGTTATTTCATCAGTCATTTTCTTTAAATGCTATAAAATTGAATAAAACACCTAAATTCAATGAAAGTAGTGAACTGATCATTTATTTTACTTGTGAAGAGCGTTGTACGGAACCAATCCAAATTTCTGATATAAAAACCTTTGGAAAATGGGTTTGAATTTGACCCGAGGACAACAGGAGGGTTAAAATGTATCACTCTTACTCTCACAACCACCCACACATGATAAGCCATTTGCTCTCTGCGCACCGCTAGGTAGGGCGCAGAGCAAAGCGCAGGTATTCGTCATCAAGGGTGGCAAGGAAGCTTCCTGTTGCTAGGTGAAGCAGCGCTTTCGAAAGGTCAGCAGCAACTGGGTCAAAGTTGAAATAATTTGAACTTTGAGCGCAGCGCAAGGCGACAAATTTGATCGGTGCGCTGTTTTGCCGCCTATCATGTGTAGACAGCTTTATGAAGAAAAGAAAAGGTCAGGAGTGCAAATCATGAAGGTGCTCTTTGGAAGAGAAAAAAGGTCCAAGGCACTCTTCTTGAAAAAAAGCATTTATTTCATATCGAAATCTTAGCAGCAAGAACTGGTCAGCAGCCCATGCATAGCGACACAAACGGCCTTCTTCAGAGTTTGTGTATTTCTCTTATCTTCTCTTCCTCCAAACAGTGTTTGCATGTTGGGGAATCGCACTCTGCGGAACCACAACTTTGACAGTTGTCTCAAGACGGTGGTTATAGACAACGTGACCGTCACTACCAAGCTGTGGAAGCTGTTCTGTGACGGACCTGAGATCAATGCCACCTGCAACGACTATTTTGTCCAAAACAATGTGACCGAGGTGCAGGGCATCCCAGGACTGGCCAGTGGAGTCATTTCAGGTTGGAACACACTGTTTCCTCTGGAGGTTTGAGTAGCAGTGGGTAGAGCTGTAACAATTCCAAATGTTGCTGTACAAACAATTGTCTCAGAAATAAATGAGATTAAGAATATAATTGTCTCTTTCAGTCAAATTTAAAAATATTTAAAGATTTTTTGGGGGCATTTCCGCCTTTAAGCATCAGGACAGCTTAGATGTGAACGGGGAGAGAGGGGGAAGACATGCAGGAAATTGCCGCGGGTCAGATTTGAACCCTGGGCCTTTATGTAAAGGAATAACCCTCTAGATATGGGCGTGCGCTCTACCAGCTGAGCTACTATGGTGCCCCAGAGTACATATTTTGGTTATATCACTGTTATGTGACCCAGATAAAGTAAAAACACAAATACACAGCCTATGAAGTAAACTACGCCTCTTTATTATCATAGAACATCTAACTGTAACCCCCCGTTGTCATTTCTGTTGCTATGAACGTGTTTAGGCTTAAGTGCCAACAACTAACAATTAAAATAATAATACAAATATATAGTCAGACTAATAATCACTTATATAATTACAGTTTGGCATTTGCTTGAAGACCTTAGCTAATGTTATCAATTAATTGCGGTTAAACAAAGAAACTGCAATTATGTAAAAAAAAAAAAAAAAAAAAGGTGTATTAATTGTTACAGGCCTAGCAGTGGGCAAATGTGGTGACATTGGAAAGTGATCCATTTCCTCTACAATACTTATACACAATTCACTTGTATATATTTGTCAAAATTATCCAGAATTTGTTTTTCACCTATCATACTGACAGCCAAATTGAACTTTTGAAATTATTACAAAAGAAATAAATGGATAGGCTCAGACAATGTTTGTTAAATACTAACATCTGAGTAGGCATGTACCCGTCATGGACTGCAATGCTTTATTAAGTACAGTGCAAACTCCGAACATTCCTCATGTTATGTAACTGTTGGCCATGACGAACTAGGTTTACTCCAAACCTTCAGTGCAAATGCATTCCTGTCATATTTCTTGTGAAGAATGTGCAGGTGCTGACTGATTTCATATGTGATTACTGTGCTCTCTCTCTCTCCCATCTCCACTTGCTTTTATTTTACTATATTAATTATAGTGTTGTTCCTCAACAGTCCCTCTCAAATGTATCCTTGACCATACTGTATCATGATCCTCTTTCTCTGAAATATTATTCCCCCCTCTTCTGATTTAGAATAGTTTTACTTTTTGACTCTTTAGAAGTCTGGACTAGTGGAAACATAAGCTGTAATCAGTTTGCCTTCCTCGCCTCCTTTAACTACCAGTGCTCTCTTAGCACCAACTGTTGGATCACTTCTGACTGGCATTTCACTTCACAGTCAAGTGTACTTTATTGACACAGGTCTACAAAACTGAATGAACCTCTTGAAAACATGTTTGAGTCACTGGCTGTTCCGCAGCTACTAATTACTCTGTTCCTGTCTCTATTGTAGAAAATTTGTGGTCAGAGTATGGCCCTCTGGGTATGTTGGTTGAAAACAAGAAGTTGCTATCTCTTGGGGAAGGTGACTCTGCCCAGGACATCTACATGCCCTATGTGGTCAATGACATCACCACCTTCTTCACACTGCTAGTCGGCATCTACTTCCCGTCGGTCACTGGTGAGACTATGACACACCCACACAGACAGTATGGTATAAAACCACAGAATAGAGTTGTGTTTTGTTAAGATTCCATGTTTGATTTGATCTTCTGTTGTGACTCTCCCCCCCACCACCACCCACTTCCAGGTATCATGGCTGGTTCAAACCGGTCAGGTGACTTGCGGGATGCCCAGAAGTCTATCCCCATTGGGACCATCCTGGCTATTGCTACCACCTCCTTCATCTGTATCCTTAACCCCTCATGTTGTCCTCGGGTGTTCAGATTTCAGAAATATGAAACAGAAATATGGGTTTCTTTTTAATCAAATTACCCCCAAATAACATGGATAGTTCCCTACAATGTCCCCTTCGCAAGTACAATTAATGATCACTATTTTCATTGAATTTTGAGAGTTTTATTCAATTTCATAGTATGTTTAATGTTTAAAGCAAACCAATTGAAATGGTTTCAAAACAGTATCCTGAAACTAATCTTTGACATACACAAGTCTCTGATTATCCATATACATACGCTCTAATATTAGTCAAAATAATTCATAATTTCTGCTAAAAAATTAGGTATCACTTCATTTAAATGAGGTTTATTGACCATGAATTCCCAAAAAATAAGTGTAAAACTAGTGGTAGTAGGTTGGTGTTAATGGCTTATATACTGGTGTTAGTGGAAAAAAAAAAGTGTCAAAAAACACTGAAAAGTGTCCAAAAAAGTGTTCATTTTTCTATATTTACCTGTGAGGACATGGTGGGTGGGAAGACAACACAAGGGTAAAACCTTTTTGTGACACTGATAATGTGTGATCTTGTCACATGGCTAGAACTGTAGGTTTAAAAATGTTGTTCTAGCTTAATCAGCTGGGCCTTCAGGTGCCTAGTGCAGGGGTCTTCAACGTTTTTTAAGCCAAGGACCCCTTAACTAAGAGAGAGACGGAGCAGGGACCCCCTACTACATATATTGTATATAATTAAGTTGCGTATAATAAACTGGGCCTACAATAAAGTGTAGGGCGGCCTAAAGCCTTTATACATACCTTTTTATGGTACATAGAATACTAAGCTATGAAAATATTAATTGTTGGCATGATTTTATAAATAATATTTTAATGTTAAACATACATGTGGCAGAGTGAATCCTTAGGATGAACTGTATCTGTGGATGGCGACCTTAGGGAGTACCTTACCTATAGGCCAGTAAGACTATCATCATGTTAAGACATGTTAAGACCTTTTAAATTTAGAAAAGACTTTAAAAAAATTATAATTTAGTGGCCCCCCTGCAGTAACTCTGAGGACCACCTAGGGGTCCCGGACCCCCTGTTGAATATCTCTGGCCTAGTATATAGCTTCTAAATCACAACTAATGTTGCCAAATATGGATGGAAGATTATCTTTCAGTTGTCACAGTTGCTAGGTGTATAGGTTGTTGGCAGGAATGGAGGCCCAATACAACAGAGCAGGTACCACCAGTTAGATTGTGGGTAGTGTGTGCACTGCATCTAAAGCTTTACAGCAACATGGAAAGGAGAATACTTTGTCCAAGGATTCATTTTACACTCCTGAACAGTGCTTTCCAGACGTCACCTGTGTGATTCTATTCGGTGGCTGCATTGAGGGAGTTCTGCTACGAGACAAGTAAGATTTCAACATATTGTAAAATACTGTACACATGGACATGTTTTTATAAAAGACGTTTTTATAAAATGGAATTGAAGGAAAAACAGTACACATTTTGTATTATTAAGTGTTTTGGATAACACTTTACTTGAAGGTATCTACATAAGACTGACATGAACCTGTGATAAACACATGCCACAGTCATGACACATGAGCTCAACCCTAACCATAAAAAACAAATGACACTTACTAAAAGAAGCGTTATGTCATAAATAGGCCTGTCACAATAACAAATTTTGCTGACATTGTCCTAGAAATTATTGCGATAAATGATAATATTGTCGTTCTGAGAACATTTTCATCTAATATAATGATAATGGCATAATAATGCAGGTACACCTTTTCAAAGATCAATAAACTTTTATTTCTAAAGAATATTTAACACTGGAACTGGAAGACATTTTAAATATCCACAATATGTCTTTGATCTCCTTTAGTATGTCATCTTTCACGCTGTTGGACAGTTGTGGAATTGCCGTTTGTGACACTATAAGTTCTCCCAGGCAATTTGTACTGGCTGTCAAATGTTTGCAGCATTCCTCAAGTGTTTGTGCAATAGACTACAGACTCTGTACTACATTTAACAATTATTTATTAAACATATATATATATATAATATGTAAATATATAATTAATAAATTATATCTATCTATATCTATGTTGCTATCTGCCACATGGTGAGTAAATGTTTGTACCAAAATAGTTCTGTTTTTCAATCTTCATTTTGGCGAAGGTGCAGCTACTTTCTTCTGCTCCTCTGCTGTCTGCAGGTCGGAGCTTTGTGGGGACGGGCCGACACACACACACACAAACACTGGCACACACACACACACACACACACACACACACACACACACAAACACTGGCGCACACACACACACACACACAAACACTGGCACACACACACACACACACACACACACACACACAAACACTGGCGCACACACACACACACACAAACACTGGCACACACACACACACACACAAACACTGGCGCACACACACACACACACACACAAACACTGGCACACACACACACACACACACACACACAAACACTGGCACACACACACACACACACACACACACACACACACACACACACACAAACACTGGCGCACACACCAAAGCCAGCCACCACGTCACTTCTGTTTACTGATAGCTAGCGTTTACCTCAGGCTAATTAATTAGCTAGTAAGTGGCGATTTTTGGCAGCCAGCCTTCCAAAAGAAAGCACAATGAAATGTAATAACCGATCCTTAACCGTTGACCGACAAGCAGGTAACGGAGTCTCAGTTCACCGTCCGGGAGCCTCTGACACACTTTCCGCACTCCGTATCTGCGGACAGCTGTAGGCTTGTACCGCAATTCGCAATGCCGTAAAGTCCAGCTCGGACCAAAGCTTCTAGATGAGACGAGTGTAAACGTTCAGACGTTCTTACGTCTGACTGAGGTATTTTTGTAGGTGGCTCTCTTCTGTTGCGTTTAAATATGAATGTTGATAGCATTAGTGATAGTGAGATGCTTGCTACAGCTGCATTACTAGTAGAGGAATTTTATTTCTCTGATTCACTGCCTTGTTTTAACAACGCTCTTCAGTCACTCTCTATGTCTCTGGACCATATACCTATATACCTCCAAGCCAGATCTGACCGCTGCAACTTGTCCTTGCATTGTTCAAAATCAGTTTTGTCGCGCCGCAAGTCTTTGAAGATTTTTAATTTTTAATTAAAATGAACTATTTGAAATTCTGTTAACATACCTACATGATGCCCTTGTATATTGCCATGTGCATGAAATCGACTGTCTGCCTGCCTGTCTGTCTGTCTGTCTGTCTGCCTGTCTGTCTTCTATCTATGCGATATTATTAAAAGCATATGGTGAAATAAATGTATATGATTGTTTTTGCATTGCAGATTTGGTGACGCAGTGAAAGGGAACCTTGTTATAGGCACACTATCATGGCCCTCACCCTGGGTTATTGTGATTGGCTCATTCTTCTCCTGCTGTGGGGCGGGGCTACAGAGTTTGACTGGTGCCCCGCGCCTGCTGCAGGCTATCGCACGAGATGGCATCGTGCCTTTCCTGCAGGTTAGATACACACACACACACACACACACACACACACACAGTCAACACAAATACAGTCAAAGCAGTCTTCATCCTCATCTGCTTAGCTTCTAACTTTCATACTTGACTGCGTGTGTTAGGTGTTTGGTCATGGGAAAGCTAATGGAGAACCTACCTGGGCTCTGCTGTTGACTGCTGGGATCTGTGAGATCGGTATCCTCATCGCCTCCCTGGACGCCGTGGCTCCCATTCTCTCCATGTCAGTATCTGTTTGCGTAGTAATATAACGTGCTCTCTTTCCATAAAATCGGATCACCAGATAAAGTCTATGATCCCTCAAGTATTTGACTCCTTAAAGCCACTGAAGGTCAGTCATAAAGTGGAGATTTAGATAACAAGTGAGTAGTATTTTTCTTTCTTCCACAGGTTTTTCCTCATGTGCTACTTGTTTGTCAACCTGGCCTGTGCAGTTCAGACCCTGCTACGGACGCCAAACTGGAGACCACGCTTTAAATACTACCACTGGTGGGTGATGAGTTTTTCAGTCTATATAGAAACATACGGAAGAAAAGAAAAAGAAAAAAAGCAACACAGGTGGAGGGCTGCCAGAGTATCAGTGCAAGAACATTTGCTCAGATTAAGGTAGAAGTGTAGCAGCAAACACAGTGAAAGAAGGGGATATTGAAAGTCTCTAAATGTTCATCTGAGCATCTTAAAACACTGCAGTTTTACTAATTTGTCAGGCTTATTTAACCTGTCAGGGACCTACTGTCGAGATGACTGCGGCTTTCCTTATGAAGATTTCAAGACACATGCCATTAATCACACATCAACACAACCACTGACCCGCATGTTTAGTGTGGTTTGTGTGATGATAGCCTTTACTGAGATCAGTTCCACGACAAAGGTTGAGCACAGTACAGAACAGCACTAGCTGTCCAGTCTGAACTGGTTTCATTCATTAGGACATTCCCATGAATATGAAAAAAATGCAACAGTTCTGTAAATGGCTGGGTATATAGTTAATAGACTGGAATTGTAAAGTGTGTTTTCTCCTACAGGGCTCTGTCCTTCCTGGGAATGAGCTTGTGTCTTGCTCTCATGTTCATCTGTTCCTGGTATTATGCTATTGTGGCCATGGTGATCGCTACCTGCATCTACAAATACA
The DNA here is from genome assembly GCA_023566125.1 of Zingel zingel. Classification (NCBI taxonomy): domain Eukaryota; kingdom Metazoa; phylum Chordata; class Actinopteri; order Perciformes; family Percidae; genus Zingel; species Zingel zingel. The sequence continues at coordinate 25,818,111 of CM042335.1, read as the reverse complement.
TTGAATACAGAGGGTAAGATTTACTTTGTTTGCAATAATTTCTTTCTAGTCAGTTCAGTAGTCTCGCATTGCCAGTCTGACTAGTCCACACAGCATTCCTGGATGGGAGAAAAAAGTGCTCTGGTTTATTGGCATTTCTGTAAACCAATCACAATAGTCTTGGGCCGCACTAAGCACCGGACACAATGGCGGTGCTGCTGCTAAATAGTCTCAGGAAGGAACTTGTTTTGGTGGAACATGTGGACGTTCAAAAGTAGTTTTAGTCGTGCAACAGAAAACTCAGATTGGACAGATAGTCTAGCTAGCTGTCTGGATTTACCCTGCAGAGATCTGAGGAGCAGTTAACCATAGTCCTCACAAATCCACCAGAGGTTAGAACGCCAACCAAAGTGGAATAAAGTTAAATGTACCAAACTGATACATTATACAGTCATGTGAAAAAATTATAACACCCATGCTAAAGTTGACTAAAAAGAGTAATACAAAAATCATCTTTTGCAAATTGATCTTAATGCCTTAATTTAAAAAATGAGGAAAAATCCAACCTTTAAGGACACACATTTTGTTTGTGAATGAATAATCTATCGTAAATAAATAAATGTTCTTCCTTAAAATACAGGGGGCATAAGTCAGTCCACCCCTATGTTAAATTCCCATAGAGGCAGGCAGACTTGTATGTTTAAAGGCCAGTTATTTCATGGATCCAGGATACTATGCATCCTGATAAAGTTCCCTTGGCCTTTGGAATTCAAATAGCCCCACATCATCACATCCCCTTCACCATACCTAGAGACTGGCATGGGGTACTTTCCATAAGATCATCTCTCAATGCAAATCAAACCAGCTATTAGGCTAACTGAAATAAAGCCATGCCAATCTCTAGGTATGGTGAAGGGTATGTGATGATGTGGGGCTATTTGAATTCCAAAGGCCAAGGGAACTTTATCAGGATGCATAGTATCCTGGATCCATGAAATAACTGGCCTTTCAAAATAAAAATCTGCCTGCCTCTATGGGAATTTAACATAGGGGTGGACTTACTTATGCCCCCTCTATTTTAAGGAAGAACATTTATTTATTTACGATAGATTATTCATTCACAAACAAAATGTGTGTCCTTAAAGGTTGGATTTTTCCTCATTTTTTTAATTAAGGCATTAAGATCAATTTGCAAAAGATTATTTTTGTATTCCTCTTTTTAGTCAACTTCAGCATGGGCGTCCTAATTTTTTCACATGACTGTATATAGAATATAAAATGCTTTAAGGTACGTGTATGTGATCAGACATCTTGACATTTATAGCTACTGTCGCGGGTAAATTCCCATCATAAGCGAGCATACATTTTAGGATCCTTCACCTGATTCTAAAATGAGCTATGTGTTGTACAGTTTTTCTCAGCCAGTGAGGACAGTGCATTCCTTCAGAATAAGATGTTGAAATCTGAAAATGTAGCAGTGAGATTAAGGCCTGCTAAGCTAAACAAGAAAGGCACTTGTAGGAAGATGCTTTTTGTACTGATATATGTTGAAACACAAAATGTTCTCACAGATCTAAAGGAACTAGACTTGATCAGCAAAACACACATTTAAACCACACCCAACAGGTGTGAAAACATTGTTAGACTTTGTAAGAAATCCCACACTGGCTTTAGTTTCATACTGTGTGTTCTCATCTTTTTTGCTTCTTGGTAATGTTGATAATTCATGGTCAATCATTTGTTGGCTTTAGGGCAGAGAAGGAGTGGGGAGATGGCATCCGGGGCCTGTCTCTCAATGCTGCACGTTATGCCCTCATTCGCCTTGAGGAAGCTCCACCACACACTAAGAACTGGAGGTATCTGTCTGTCTGCCTGCCTGCCTGCCTGCGTGCGTGCGTGCGTGCGTGCGTGCGTGCGTGTGTGTGTGTGAGAATAGACCCGGACACACTAAGAACTGGAGGTACTGTGTGTGTGTTAGGGCCACACAATATATTGTTTTTTTATCGTCATAGCAATATCAACTGGAGCAATATGCTGTACATATCGCGAAAGGCTGCAACATATCGCGATAGACACTCAGAGATTCTTTTGTGTTAGTTGAAATAAAATATCAGTAGAAATCTGCACTTCAAAATGTAACTTTCAATCTTTTTTAGTGCAATGTTCAATTTGTTCAAAAAAAGAATGTTAGAAATGATTTCCTTTTATTTGTTTTAAATTCAACAAGCAATACATTTTTTTTAGAAGATTACTAAAAGCAGCAGAAATAGTGAACTGAGTACAATTGTACTCTATTTATCTCAAGTAATATTGTTATTGCGATATTCAACAGCGTTATCGCACATAGCTTGAAAGACGCTAGCACGGACCGCTCACAAATTAGCATCCCTAGCGGTGGCAGTAAATACGACCTCCTATCTCAACCAGAGAACGTAGGTCACGGTTTTGAAAGTAAAGGGTGCGATTTTAAACGCGTCTTTAACGTTGTGAAATGGTCGCGGTTTGGTTATGTCTAGGCACTAAAACAGCTTGGTTATGTCTAGGCACTAAACTAAGAAAAAGATTGTGGTTTGCGTTAAAATCAGACATTAGTTCACTCCCCGAAGGTTTTGCACGTGACGCTAGCTAACAATAACACAAACAAGTCCGAACAGTCTTCAGTGTTTTCTCCAGCTATTTATTGATATAGTTTCATATTCAAATATTGAAAGTATTTGGCATGTATTACAGTAAATAAACAATGTAACTATTAATAATGTAAAATGAATTATTGCCAAGAACCTGGGCTTTAAACTTGAGTGTTGACACATTTCTACTCCTTTACAAATGTGCCCCCCTTCTTTAAAACTAAACCCACCCCTGGTTGTTATCTACTTCAGAGATATTCAACAGGGGGTCCTCAGAGTTACTGCAGGGGAGCCACTAAATTATTATTTTTTTAAAGTCTTTTCTAAATTTAAAAGGTCTTAACATGTCTTAAAGGACAATTCCGGCGCAAAACGAACCTAGGGGTTATTAACAGATGTGTACCCACTCTGTCTCTCTATGGGACATGGTTTCATGTTAATCAAATGAGTTTTTAGCTTGAAAGACGCTAGCACAGACCGCTGATTAGTTTACAACGCTAGTATTCGGGGCACAGGGAACGTAAAAACAAATTGCTATTTATACCACTAAAAAGGCTCCAAATATCACCAAACTTCAACAGTAGCATAATGAGGGTCCCTACATGTTAACCGAAGCATTGAGAACATTATAAGTGTACAGACAGTTTATTGAAGAGCTGCGGGAGCTCCGTGAAAGGGGGAAGAGAGAGAGAGAGAGCTACCGGTAGTCAATGCCGCAACACAGCCTCGTACTTCAGGAAACTGGTGGTGTAGCTGCGGACATTGTGAAGCTATGGCCACCCAACAGGAGTGTCTGTGTTGCACGGAGTGGGACCTGTTGCGTCGCGATGCCCAAGAGACGCAGTGTTTGGTACAGTCTGAAGATTTCCCCTCTCTGATAAACAGGGCTGTACTTGAAACTTTTCCGGCGACCCAGACCGGAGGGACCAGATGGACAGTTATCCACTGAGTAAGTACACTAGACAAGTTATGTTTTACATCGGTGCGATTATTTCAGATATGTTGAGCAAATTGCTTTTGATTTTAGTTTGCATCGCCAGCTGTAAGTCATGACTGGTTTCCAAGACGGCGGCCGCATGTAAACATGAACGCGTGTGTCTTTATAATCTATCTTTTCAATAAACTGTCTGTACACTTACAAAGTTCTCAATGCTTCGGTTAACATCTAGGGATCCTCATTATGCTACCGTTGAAGATAATTTGAGCCTTTTTAGTGGTATAAATAGCAATTTGTTTTTACGTTCCCTGTGCCACGAATACTAGCGTTATAAGCGGTCCGCGCTAGCGTCTTTCAAACTACAAACTCATTTGATTAACATGAAACCATGTCCCAAAGAGAGACAGAGTGGGTACACATCTGTTAATAACCTCTAGGTTCGTTTTGCACCGGAATTGTCCTTTAATATCATGCAGCCTGTGTGTGTGTGTGTGTGTGTGTGTGTGTGTGTGTGTGTGTGTGTGTGTGTGTGTGTGTGTGTGTGTTTCACATGGATGTGGTCCCAGTTGACATAGTGCCACCTGTCACTGTTGCGGAGGACAAAAGAGAGACAGGAATAGACCCGGAGGGTGACTTTGATTAATCTCTTGGTCCTCTACCTAATCTGACAGAAGAGGTTGATGAGCCTTTATACTGTACAGAGGCCCGCTACGGCTGACCTTGTAGACTGCCTGTCCAAAAACCAAACTGTAATTTACTCTCTTGGCATGTTCAGTGTGGATACTGGATGTTGTACAGATGGTTCTCATTGAAGGCAACTGTTTTCTGCCCCTCTTCTGTTAGTCTTGTGCCAAACATGTTTGTATGTATTGGAGCATTGTAAGGTCCCTATTCAACAGCAGTGGGGAAGAATTCAGATCCTTTACTAAAGTAAAAGTACTAATACCACACTGTAAAAATATGCTGTTACAATTAAAAGTCCGGCATTGAAAATGTTACTTAAGTAAAAGTATGTGAGTATCATCAGGAAAAAAAAGTAAAGTAAAAGTACTCAATGCAGAAACATCCGCCCATTTTAGAAAGTGTAAAGGATCCAAACAGTTGTGTGTTGGACTTGTAGGCCGTTATATTTTTTGGTAGTTTAATTTATAATAAAACATCAGATTTTATAAACTACTGTACATTTGTTTTGTGTGCAAAAATCTGAATTTTTAAAGTAACTAGTAAGTAAAGCTGTCAGTAGTGGAGTAAAAAGTACAATATTTCTCTCTGAAATGTAGCGGAGTAGAAGTAGTGGCATTAAAAGAAAATACTCAAGTAAAGTACAAGTACCTCAACATTTGTACTTAAGTACAGTACTTGAGTAAATGTACATAGTCACATTCCACCGCTGCTATTCAACTCCAATTAACGTCTCCCTGCATAGCTGGGTGAGAACCATGACTACTGTAATAATGTTGCCACACCTTCTCTTTACACTGGTGTTACTTTACAAGGTAGTTGTATTAAATTATAATAATAATAAACAAAGTAATCAAAATGTGTTTTGATTTGTACACATAAAAAAATGTGTTTCTGTTGATGAACCTTCTGAGATGTAAGGATCAAGCAATCTCTCCTGCCCCCCCCCCCCCCCCCCCCCCCCCCCCTTCCCCTTTTTATCTTGTATCCAGGCCTCAGTTGCTGGTGCTCCTGAATGTTGACACAGATCAAGGAGTCAAACACCCCCGCCTGCTGTCCCTCACCACTCAGCTGAAGGCGGGGAAAGGCCTCACGATAGCGGGGAATGTTTTAGAGGGAACCTATCTCACCAGAGATGCCGAGGCCAAGAAGGCTGAGCAGGTATATTGGAAAAGCATACACCAGCATGCAGCGTATGCATGCAGTGTATTTTAGTGCACAAGCACACATGCGAAACGCAAATGCAGGCACAAGGATATTGTCATTTATGTTGATGTTGCCTTTGCCCACAACTCTGCTCTCCAAATACAACTCTGTTCTACCAAAAGTGGGATTTCAGGTTTCACAGTTGCTGATAAAACACCAGTTGTGTTTTATGCTGCTTCATTTATTATCTGTCCATCCATTGCTAAGCATTACAGTCAAATGAACAGAATGGTATTTTTCTTTTTCGGTTTCAAATGAGCTGCACAAGCAAATCTGTTGTGTCAGTCAGGATTTACAGAATTAAGAAGCATTTTACACCCAAGCTGCAGATTAACTCTGCCATCTACTGGCCAAATATAGTAGGTCATGTGATTCTTCTTCTTTTTTTGTGTGTCCTCAGAGGCATTTTTAATCAGTGGATTACTCTTTCTGCAAAAGCAATTATGTGCAGAAGCTGAATTCCACATTACACAAACGGCTGTATTCATGGGCATTGTTGAGACCCACCATTATGAATTGTCCTGGAAGGATACTTATGAGAGTGCTGCAGGTTAATTTAAGTTAATAATTAAACAGGGAATATTTTGCCATTGAGTAGCCTTGCCATCTTTTTTTATTTATTTTTTCAAGACGTGTTTTTCTCAATAGTTGGTGCTGTAATAATGTATGCTGTAGCTGCTGAACTCCAACAGTAAATCTTAGCACAACAGAAGCAAAGTGCAATAAATACACCAGCACTTTTTGCACTTTGCGCTTTAATTATTAGTCACTTATTACGATGTCGTATTGTTTGTACAGTCATATGTGTCCTTCCTTTATGTCCTAAGATGCTTTGTTGATCTTATGTTTAGGTTTTTATGTTGATTTAAGAATGTTTTTGTTGTGAAGCAACATATTGTATCACTATGCCCAAGATAAATTTCCCCTCAGGGACAATAAAGTTTATTCTATCCATCTATCAATTGCTATGTCCTTCATACTTCATGTTTGCTTGTCATTTTGTCTTTCTCTGTCCAGAACATCAAGTCTGCCATGTCAACAGAGCGAACAAAGGGTTTCTGCCATGTTGTGGTGTCTTCAAACCTCAGAGATGGTGTCTCCCACCTCATCCAGTCTGCGGGGCTAGGAGGCATGAAGCACAACACAGTCCTAATGGCCTGGCCTGGGAACTGGAGGCAGTCCAATGACCAGCAGTCATGGAAGAATTTCATAGGTACAGAGCGGTAGACAGTTCAAAATAAATTGAAGTACATATGTAGGTATAGAAATGCATAATCAGACGAATATTGTAATTACAGAAAATGACATCCGAATTGATTTAAAAAAAAAAAATGCATAGAAAGTAATGATAATACATCTTACATTGTATATTTTCACAGCTGCTTATGCAATCTTTCTATTGAGATGGCAATAACATCATGTCTCATAGACAACACATACTGATTGATTAGTCTCGCTTTGCCAGCCCTACACCACAGCGCTGCGGAGGTAGGTCTGGCTAGTCCACACAGCATTATGGGATGGGAGAAAAATGTGATCTGGTTTATTGGCATTTCTTTAAACCAATCACAATCGTCTTGGGCGGGGCTAAGGTGCCTCTGCAAAATAGTCTCAGGAAGGAACTTGTTTTGGTGGAACATGTGGACGTTCAAAAGTAGTTTTAGTCGTGCAACAGAAAACTCAGATTGGACAGATAGTCTAGCTAGCTGTCTGGATTTACCCTGCAGAGATCTGAGGAGCAGTTAACCATAGTCCTCACAAATCCACCAGAGGTTAGAACACCAACACAAAGACAGAGGAAGGTAACGGACATCCGGCCTAAAATGAGGGACATCTGGCAGAACCTCGGGTGGCACCTGAGCAATCCCGTAAATAAACCGATATAGACTACTGATTGGTAGGCCATGTCTCTGATAGACACACTCAATAATATTAAAAATAGCGAAAACATTCACACAAAAAAAGAATAATAATAATATATTACATGTCATTTAGCTGACACTTTTATCCACAGCGACTTATAATTGCTATATTGTCAGACGCCTCTGGAGCAACTAGGGATTAAGTGTCTTGCTCAGGGACACATTGGTTGATGTATCACAGTGGGAATTGAACCCAGATCTCCCACACCAACGGTATGTGTCATATCCATTGCGCCATCACCAATTTATACAAATCTCTAATTATTTTGGCAGGAGAAGACATATTACGCTGCTAGCCATGCCGTGCTTTTATCTTCCCCTAATAAAAAAGGAAGCTTTTTGTCCTCAGTGTAGGTAGTGAAACCTGGTATATGTTTTTCAAATTTGTTTTTCTTTTTTTTTTTAAAGATTTTTTTATGGCTATTTTTGGCCTTTATTTATATAGGAAAGCTGAAGACATGAAAGGGGAGAGAGAGGGGGGAATGACATGCAGCAAAGGGCTGCAGGTCGGAGTCGAGTCCGCGGCTGCTGCGTCAAGGAGTAAACCTCTATATATGGGCGCACACTCTACCAACTGACTATCCGGGCGCCCCGTTTTAAAATTTTTGGAAATATTTGGTTCGTAAGTCTTCATACTTGGGACGTAAGAAATGCAATTCTGTTCCGATGTCCTGGTGGCAGTGTGTAGTGTACAGACACGTTCCTCTCTTGGTCTCCACAATTTTAAAATGGCAACCTCTTTCAATTTTCAATTCTCTCTCTCTCTCTCTCTCTCTCTCTCTCTCTCTTCCCTTCTATTCATCCAGAGACGGTGCGGGAGACCACAGCAACCCATCATGCCTTGCTTGTGGCCAAGAATGTGGACAGTTTCCCCACCAACCAAGAGCGCTTAGTGGAGGGCACCATCGACGTGTGGTGGGTGGTTCACGATGGAGGCATGCTGATGCTGCTGCCCTTCCTGCTGCGACAGCACAAGGTTGGTGTGTCTTAGGTTGTGTTTATCTCTGAGATTTAACCCCTACAAATACTTTTTACATCTTTTTCATTCCTATTTTCATGTCCATGCCCAGAATTCCTCTTTCATACTCACCTATCTGTCTATCTTAGAATTCTCCATCTACTACTGACTGACGGACAATCTTGTTTTCTGTCTTTCCGTCCTCTAGGTGTGGAGGAAATGTAAGATGCGTATCTTCACCGTGGCCCAGATGGATGACAACAGCATCCAAATGAAGAAAGATCTCCAGGTGTTCCTTTACCACCTGCGACTGGATGCAGAAGTGGAAGTGGTGGAGATGGTGAGTCTTTGTTTGATAAAATTAGCTCTGCATTAGATCCTGTAATGGTAATAATGCATCCCTACAATGGAATCAGGCTCATAGTCCTCTAATACGGTGGCTTCATATGTTGAGGATGTAGTTTTTTTTTTATTTCATAAGACAAATCTATATCAAGAAGGTGTTTCTCTATCAGCTGCATTCAGTTTGCCAATATGCTACTCTGACTTCCTGCTACAGAACTGTAACGTGAACTGTAGTCTCGCATTGCCAGACCTATCTCCACAGCGCTGTGGATTAAGGTCTGGCTACACCACACATACATTCTGGGATAGGAGAAAAAAAAACGCTCTGGGTTGTTTACATTTCTTTGAACCAATCACAATCGTCTTGGGCGGTGCTAAGCTCCGGACGCAGCGACAGTGGCTCTGCTAAATAGTCTCGAGAAGAACTTGTTTTGGTGGAATATTTGCACCCCGCAAAATTGCCACATACAATAATAAATGAAGTTGACTCAATACAGTACCGTGAGTTAGGGGTGGGGGAAAAATCGATACAGCATAGTATCGCGATATTTTCCGTGGCAATACTGTATCGATACACAGACACCAAGTATCAATCTATTATTATATGTGTTGGTCAGTTTGTCTGCTTGACAATCCCATTTTGCAGCAATAAAATTGAAGTGAGATGAACAAAACAGAGAAATGTATCTTTTTAGAGAAAACAGATGTTGACAAAGTTTCCTTTTGGGGACATCATTTGAAATTGGTAAAAAAAAAAAAAAAAAAAAAGGTAATACATTGCAATATATTGCAGAATATTGCAATATGTTAAAATCGCAATAATATCGTATCGTGACATATGTATCGGGATGATATTTTATCATGAGGCATCTGGTGATTCCCACCCCTACCGTGAACTATTTAAATTAGCTGCTACATAGTTAAACCTCATTTTCTCTCACCAGTGTACTTTGTCCACAGCAATCCCACAAAAAAACGTCCCAGTTAGAGAGGAAATGCCCTAAACATATTCTTTGTAAATCTTTACAATCATTCACCGAAAGAACCAAGCAGACCTGCCTTGTTGCACAATCCAAATTTTCTTCAAAACTTGTCATTTGCAGCGTGAAGCTTGCTAGCTCGAAGTTTGTTGTTGTTTCCCGAAGTGAAGGGATTTTAAGAATGGTAGCACGCAGAGAGCAGAAGGAGAGGGACAGGGCCTGACAGGGCCTACCATCAGGTGCGTGGCTCACATGCCCAATTTTAGTCAATTATCCTGTAAATGTACTTCAGTTGATCCAGACTACATGAGCTGTAGCATGAAGTAGGTAATTTGTCAGTTTCAGTACGAGAGCACCTGAGTGTGTCACATTGCGCTGAACACTGCCAGAACAAGTTAAACCTCACCTATTGTGTACTCTTAAAGGGTCGGGAAGTTCATTCACGATTGTTGTATGAATGAACAATATTTGTTTTACAGTTATTATTTATGCTATCTTCTCTTTGTTTGCAAGAAATCTATGATTTGGATACAATCTGGAGGTATTGTAAGACAACCCTGTACCAAGGATCAGTAAATAGATGTTACTAATTCCAGACCTGGGACTTTATTCTTTAGTTTGGATACCAAACAGTAAGAGAAACCTGAAAGAGAAACAACAGTAACAAACTGCTGTGAGGAGTTGGCGTTGACATTGGAGAGCTGTTCAGCATCAGCAGAGGTGTTGCTCCAAATTGTATTGACAACTTTCTGTCCTCTCCTGTGCAGCATGATAACGACATCTCAGCCTTCACCTATGAGAAGACACTGGTGATGGAGCAGAGGTCTCAGATGCTGAAACAGATGCAACTTTCCAGGACTGAGAGGGAGAGAGAGGTAATGTTGCTCTACCTGAACACAACCCGGCACTCACAGTCACTTTGTCTCCGTAGTTTAATTCTAATTCAACACAAGTGAATGCAGGATTTGTATTGTGTGTCTTAGATACTAATACGATTAGCTCATAAACATCTTCAAGAAGATGGCATTGATTGTTACTGAATGCTGTTTGCAATTTGCTCCCTGTTAAACTTGATTTATGGTTCTGCGGGTTCGCTCTACGCAGAGATTACACCGTAGCCTACGTAAGTGGCCTGAAGTTTATACCTGTGCGCTGGTGTCTGCATCGTTCTAGCGTATCTCTTTAAGGGAATAGCAGAGCCGGCATGTGTGTATGTGTGGGGAATGTGAGGTAGAGCGAGTGAGAGAGTGACATGGATTAGCTTCGAAACGCATACCAACTTTGGAGGCATAGTCGGTACCACAGTCGGAAATTTGTAGCAGGAAAAGTCAACCCTCTACTTGATTTCATGTTGTTGACGTCGAAGGACAACCCGCATATGAGTAAAAGGAAATGCAGCTCTACCAAGCCATGGCCAAGCGGATCCAATCACAGTTGTTGCGTTCTGCGTCACCCGCGACGTGTAGTTACATCTTTTGAGAGGTGCACGTCAGGCTACGCCGTAGGGTCCGTATCTACGCGTACCTACGACGTAGGTTTAACGCAGGACCATAAATTGGGCTTTAGTGTGTTAGTGTTAACAGCATAAACATCTACTGTAAGTAACTTTAATATCACACAGGTCCGATTATACAGTCTGTAAAACGAGCTCTTTCTTTCCATAAATAACAACACAGTTTAATCCAAACAGTATTTTAGTAAATCTGGCCTACCGCTACGTTACATGACAATTGGCTCCTCTCCTTGTTCATCTGCCATCGCCTGTCTGGGCCACGCCACACCGCTCAGATTCAGAGTATCACTGACGAATCGCGTAGCTCAATCCGGAGGAAGAACCAGGGCGCTGCCCAGAGCACGAACCTCTGCACGCAGTCCTCAACGGTGGAGGACACAACGGAGGACGAGGTAGCCAATGTTGTCAACCCCACTGTCCCTCCCTGTTAGACACCCAAAGCTGTCTTCACAAAGCTGGATCTCTGGCTACAGTTTTTGCTTGGCCTTTGACAGTTTTAATGACTTTTATCATCATCATCATCATGGTTTAAAATCTGGACTAAGAATATAAACTTGTACGCACATATTTAGCACATGACGTCAAAAATAGATGTGCAAGTGGTCAGTCATACATAAAGTAGATCACACACTCTAGTGTGTGCATCAGACTGTGATGGATACAGTATAATTAACCCACAGAGGGTAAAGGAAGGATGGAGGAGTAGGAGTCCTGCTATGGTTAAAAATTAGTTTGTATTTCATTTTACACTGTATTACATTTTTACTCAATTTGATTTCGTCCTCCAAACTATTCCATGATTACAGATAGCATCCATCTTGTACATCTGACAATTAAAAAACCACAAGTCCAGACTAGCTCGACAGCAGTCCTACCTGCTGTATAGTCACTAAGAGCTGCTTTGTGAACACCAGCCCATTGCAGCCTGACCTCCCATCACCTCCATAATCCCACCTCATCCCCACGTGAGAGGAAGGAGTGGACAGAATTGTCTCAAATAAGTCTGTAACAATTATTACATTATTGTCTAATTGTCCATTTTTTTACATAATCGCTGTTTCTTTCTTTAACCGTGATGAAATATTATATAAGTGATTAGGGCTTGGCGATATATCGATATTATATCCATATCGTGATATGAGACTAGATATCATCTTAGATTTTGGATATCGTAATATCATGATATTAGTGTAGTCTTTTACTAAAGACTGCATTAGTAAAGTGATGTACTTTTCTGAACTTACCAGACTGTTCTAGCTGTTCTATTATTTGCCTCTTCCCCACTTAGACATTATATTCACATTACTGATGATTATTTATCTAAAATCTAAGTGTGAAGATATTTTGTTAAAGCACCAATTGTCAACCCTAGAATATCAATAGAGGTATTTGGTCAAGAATATCGTGATATCTGATTTTCTCCATATCGCCCAGCCCTATAAGTGATTATTAGTCAGACTATTTTTATTATTATTTCAATTGTTAGTTGTTGGCACGTTCATGGTTTCTTTTATGTGTAAAGAGCCATAGTTTACTTTATAGGCTGTGTATGTGTGTTATGACATTATCTGGGTCACATAACAAGTGATATAACCAAACGATGGATCCAGGAATTCATTTAAAACTTTGATTTTTGATTTGAACATAACAGCCTGACAGGGCTGCGACCCAGGCTGTTTATACTCACCATTCTGACTTGACAATACTGTACTCTCTTTGTGCACTTTAGCTTAACCCCCTGTCATCTCCCACCCTCCTGTCACTCATACCTGTAACCCATGTCTATGCTGTACAGTAACAGTCACAGCTGGCATAACGGGAAATGATTTCTGTTCCAGAAACTACCACATAGCCTCCCTTCTACATGTATTGAAGGACAATGAAGACATTGAAAACTGAGTATTTGAATCAGTAAGCCCTATGTTTACATAGTCAGCCTGCTGTTTTACCAACACTGCCTGTGTTTTATGAAGATTTATTATGCCTTTATCAAATGTGAACTGGTACCAAGGAGCACAGAGGCCATAATCCTTATATTTTATGATGACAGATAATAATAACCCCATAATTTATTGTTATCCTTTGTCATTGGCTATGGCTGTATACATGTTGCTATTGTACTCTGGAACACAGACACAGTAACAGAAGGGAAGAAAGTTGTGACCAGTGAAATGAAACTAGATTATACGTTATATAATAATGATGTACAGTATGTTAATCCTAATCTGCCATGCTACAGCTGTGCTGTATTACCGCTGCATTATCCCTGCATTATAGGCTTGTTTATATTTAAGTTTCATATTTGAAGCATGTGTAGTAATCTTTGGATGCCCTGGGTCCATTTTAAACACTTGGATAACATCATATTGTACCATAGTGGTGGAATGTAACTAAGTACATTTACTCTAGTACTGTACAAAAAGTACAAATGTTGAGGTACTTTACTTTTTTCTTTTCTTTTCATGTCACTTTCTACTTCTACTCTGCAACATTTCATAGAGAAATATTGTACTTTTTACTCCACTACATTCATCTGACAGCTTTAGTTACTAGTTACTTTACACATTAAGATGTTTGCACATAGAACACATGTAGTTTATAAAATACAATATTATATTATAAATTAAACAATGTAACAGCCTACAAGTCCAGCTGAATTGATTAGCCCATTAAACACTTAGTTGATTAACAGAACTGTTTTTATCGTTTACAGTTTCTAAAACTCTGCATTGAGTACTTTTACTTGTAATACTTTAAGATCATTTTCCTGATGATACATACAGTGAGGAAAATAAGTATTTGAACACCCTGCTATTTTGCAGGTTCTCCCACTTGGAAATCATGGAGGGGTCTGAAATTGTCATCGTAGGTGCATGTCCACTGTGAGAGACATAATCTAAAAAAAAACATCCAGAAATCACAATGTATGATTTTTTAACTATATATTTGTATGATACAGCTGCAAATAAGTATTTGAACACCTGAGAAAATCAATGTTAATATTTGGTACAGTAGCCTTTGTTTGCAATTACAGAGGTCAAACGTTTCCTGTAGTTTTTCACCAGGTTTGCACACACTGCAGGAGGGAGTTTGGCCCACTCCTCCACACAGATCTTCTCTAGATCAGTCAGGTTTCTGGGCTGTCGCTGAGAAACACGGAGTTTGAGCTCCCTCCAAAGATTCTCTATTGGGTTTAGGTCTGGAGACTGGCTAGGCCACGCCAGAACCTTGATATGCTTCTTACAGAGCCACTCCTTGGTTATCCTGGCTGTGTGCTTCGGGTCATTGTCATGTTGGAAGACCCAGCCTCGACCCATCTTCAATGCTCTAACTGAGGGAAGGAGGTTGTTCCCCAAAATCTCGCAATACATGGCCCCGGTCATCCTCTCCTTAATACAGTGCAGTCGCCCTGTCCCATGTGCAGAAAAACACCCCCAAAGCATGATGCTACCACCCCCATGCTTCACAGTAGGGATGGTGTTCTTGGGATGGTACTCATCATTCTTCTTCCTCCAAACACGGTTAGTGGAATTATGACCAAAAAGTTCTATTTTGGTCTCATCTGACCACATGACTTTCTCCCATGACTCCTCTGGATCATCCAAATGGTCATTGGCAAACTTAAGACGGGCCTTGACATGTGCTGGTTTAAGCAGGGGAACCTTCCGTGCCATGCATGATTTCAAACCATGACGTCTTAGTGTATTACCAACAGTAACCTTGGAAACGGTGGTCGCAGCTCTTTTCAGGTCATTGACCAGCTCCTCCCGTGTAGTCCTGGGCTGATTTCTCACCTTTCTTGGGATCATTGAGACCCCACGAGGTGAGATCTTGCATGGAGCCCCAGTCCGAGGGAGATTGACAGTCATGTTTAGCTTCTTCCATTTTCTAATGATTGCTCCAACAGTGGACCTTCTTTCACCAAGCTGCTTGGCAATTTCCCCGTAGCCCTTTCCAGCCTTGTGGAGGTGTACAATTTTGACTCTAGTGTCTTTGGACAGCTCTTTGGTCTTGGCCATGTTAGTAGTTGGATTCTTACTGATTGTATGGGGTGGACAGGTGTCTTTATGCAGCTAACGACCTCAAACAGGTGCATCTAATTTAGGATAATAAATGGAGTGGAGGTGGACATTTTAAAGGCAGCCTAACAGGTCTCTGAGGGTCAGAATTCTAGCTGATAGACAGGTGTTCAAATACTTATTTGCAGCTGTATCATACAAATAAATAGTTAACAAATCATACATTGTGATTTCTGGATTTTTGTTTTTAGATTATGTCTCTCACAGTGGACATGCACCTACGATGACAATTTCAGACCCCTCCATGATTTCCAAGTGGGAGAACTTGCAAAATAGCAGGGTGTTCAAATACTTATTTTCCTCACTGTACATACTTTTACTTAGGTAACATTTTTAATGCAGGACTTTTACTTGTAACAGAGTATTTTACAGTGTGGTATTAGTACTTCTTAAGTAAAGGATCTGAATACTTCTTCCACCACTGCTGTACCTTCCCAGCCCGGATCATTCCCACCTCCACTGCTCTGTTCCTGTCAGTCACCCATACATGTTGTGTTTCAACCCTTAGCTCGGGCCTTCAGTCTGCCCAGAGAAACCTTATCTTGTAATGTCCAGTGTATATTTGTTCTTTTATGGTCCATATGTGTTGTCATTGTTGTAACAGCTGAACAGGTTTGTGTTATTCTCGTTATTCTCTAGCATGGTTTCACCCAACATGCATCAACTTGTAGAAGAAATGTTGTTGGTTTCCCTCCTTCCTAGGTCCCGGTTTTCTTTTTCACTGGCCAATCTGTAACTTTTTTTGCACCATTTATTCACTTCATTTTTGTATTTCTTACTCCTATTTCTCTCCATTAATTCTTTTGTGGTTCTGTGATTATCTTGGACTCCCTCCTTGTTATCCTCATTATTTCATTCCTTAGAGTCCTGGCTATTGTTTTGTACGGAAGACGATTAGGGCCACATGTGAAAAAATGTATTTGACTTCTGAGTTTAGTCTCAGAATTTTGACTTTTAGTCTTAAAAAAAAATACTTTGAAGTTTAAAAAAAATAAGTTTCCGAATTCTGACTTTAAACTCAGAACTCAATAAAAGTTTTCACATGTGGCCCTAATCCTCTTCCGTAGTTTTGTTACCGCCTTTCTTTGTTTATATCTCTTCTTCCATTCTGTCGTCTCTCCCGTGAAATAGCTCCCGGTTAATACTTGATTTCCTCATCCTTCTCTCTAGGCCCAGCTCATCCATGACAGAAACACAGCGTCTCACGCTGCCATAAATGACAAGGCTGACGCTGGGCCCGATCGGGTTCACATGACCTGGACCAAGGACAAGCTCTTCACAGAGCGTAATCGTAACCGCGAGTACAATGCCAATGTGGCTGTACGCGACATGTTCAACATGAAACCGTAAGTATATTGTTTGTTTAAACACCACTTAAAAGACAACCTCTGTACATTCATAGCTTAGGGGGCTAAAAGAAGGAAAAGTGAAAGTTTTGCCTTGTGGAGCTGTAACTTTAAGGAGTGTCAAGTCTACTGTATATGCTATTGAAAACGAATGTAAAGCTGGTGGTGAAAAGATGGTGTTATCGCATATGCCTTGTGAGAGATATTTGCACCATTTTGAATACCGTTTCACAAGTTTAAAATGTCAAAATATTTAGTATGTTTAAGTATTAAAAGGATGATAAAGTAGGGATGCTCGATTTATGGGGGAAAAAAATCCTAATCACAAATCATTTTGGTCAATAAATAAAAATTTAAATCACGATTATTTAATACGATTACTAATTGCCTTTTGGGAAGATGTTGCAATTATTGAACTTAGGGGGCTTTCACACCTACTTTGTTTGGTCCGGACTGTCGGACTTTTCAGTTTGATCCGAATCAAAATTCCAGGTGTGAAACCTCTCCCGGACCACAGACCAAACGGCCGAAATTTGCTCTGACTAAAAGAGGTAGTCTCGGTCCGGATCAAGCTGAACCATCGAGTGGTTTGTTTCTAGAGAAAAAGCATTTTTTGGATGGTTCAGACTTTTGGACCACATACAGGAAGCTCATCGTGATATAAGACCGGGGAGCGAAAACATTTTTTTGCAGGATGGTAGGGGAAGACTCATGAAAATTAGGTTTAGGCAAGAGGAGTGGGATTGGTTATGGTTATGGTAAGAATGTCAGGGCGAGCTAATCAGGGATGAGTCTTACCGGATCAAATGTATGCAATGTAACAAACAAATGAACCTTGGTCCCGTAAAAAAACAAGTGAAACAGTCAAACAAATCAATAGTGAAGACAAGCTATGAAATTTCCCTTAATACTTTTCCCGTTTGAACTTTTTTCATTCAGAACACAAGACAAAATAAGAGTTTACATGCAAAACGTGATGTGCAAAATAATTGTCTTTCTCGACTACTAAATGCACAGTGCTGAGTACTGCCCTAATGTGCAGAGTAAACCACATCACATCGAGTACTGACAGTGCTTCAGGATGGTGCCAAAGCTTCTGAGCCTGACAGGCTGAAATGGGACGACTCACCGCATGCCACGTGCAATCAGGCTGCATTTGGCGTGGGTGTGCATGTGTGTACACTTTCAGCCATTTCAGTCTCAGTGCATGGCCAGACCACATGCACACCTCTTTGCTGTTTAGACTAACACCTTCTCATCCCATACTGTCCAAACTACCAATGTGTGGACTTCATCAGGTGTGTCCCGGTCCACTTATATTGGCTCATGAAGTTTGTAATTTAAATTAGCCATCGTAAACACATCGGAGAATCTCACAGGACTAGAGCTGTAACAATTCCATATGTTGCTGTACGATTACTTGTCTCAGAAAGTATTGCAATTAACAA
This sequence comes from Zingel zingel, assembly GCA_023566125.1. Lineage (NCBI taxonomy): Eukaryota > Metazoa > Chordata > Actinopteri > Perciformes > Percidae > Zingel > Zingel zingel. The sequence goes on along the minus strand of CM042335.1, from coordinate 25,800,090 downwards.
TATAATTGTCTTATTCAGTCAAAAAGTCCTTTTTTTTTTAAGAGTTAAGTTTTGAAGGAATCCCAGATACATCTTTTGGGTATATCACTGTTATGTGACCCAGATAATGTAATAACACAAATACACAGCTTTAGAATCTTTATTATCATAAAACATTTTTTTCCGACCAATAATTACTGATATAATTACAATTTGGCACATCTAAACAAAATCAATTACCATCAATTACCATCAACAGTCATACCCTTTAGGACCTTAGCTAATGTTAGCAATTAACTGCAATTAAACAAAGAAACTGCCATTATGTAAAAAAGAAATTGACAATTAGACAATTATTATAAATTAATACTTATTACAGGCCTAACACAGGACAGAAAGAAATGGAGGCTACTTTTTCATAAAGCCTCACCACACACATCAAACGGTTCCATGTCACTTTTGGGGGGTTTAATGGGTCACCTTTTGGTGTCACGACGAGCCTCTTGGGACAGGTGGAAGCATGCGGTGTGGTGGAGAGAGCTGGAGAGCTGATCTAGGAAGCATCTAAGCCTGTTTCTGTTGTTCTGTCCCATTTTCCTCCTTCTAGAGAGTGGGAGAGTCTGTAAGTCGCAGTTTTTTTGTTTTTGCTCTAGGCCATATGTGTGTACTGCTGCTGTGGTGACTGTAGCTTTGTTCAGTGTCCTCCAGCTCGTGCTCGCACTTGTGTGTGTGTGTGTGTGTGTGTGTGTGTGTGTGTGTGTGTGTGTGTGTGTGTGTGTGTGTGTGTGTGTGTGTGTGTGTGTGTGTGTGTGTGTGCGTCCTTGTTTGTGTGTCCTAATATGCATGGTCTTCCAGTTCAAACAGTATGTTGGCAGGAAAGCCTTCATTGATTTAATTTGCATGTACTGTTGAAGACATTGCTTGTATGCATGAGCAACTTTGTGCTTTCCAGTTACCTTTTTTAAAAGTCATGAGCAAATACAAAAAAACATTTTTAATTTGGTGTTGACATAAAAATCTAAAATGTTTTCTTCTCATTCAGTAGCATGGAAAGCAGAATTTTGTGAATTAGTTTTTCTGCTTAATATAAGTTGGCTTCTGGCAGTCGACGTCATGTGCTTTTATCGCTTTTGATCTAACAATGTGAAGGTGACTATAAAGAGGCAACGTTTAAAGAGATAGGAGATGGGAGATGCTATTTTCGACAGTGGTTACCATTAATAAACATGATTCAATTCATTTGAAAGACTACAGCATGTATAATTGACTATGACACACTCAGCAATAATAAACACCAAATGACTTTAGGGTGTGATACTGCGTGTCCCTTTTGTCTTAAAATGCTGCCTCTTTATTTGGAATTCAATACCCTTCAGTCTCCGTGCCTTGTGTTCTCATTTGTGTCTTTGGCTAACATACAGAATGCTTTAACTAAAATGTGGTTATGTGTTATACTGGTGTTTTCTCTAGAAGTACACAGTGTGTTGGTGATGTTTTAATTCATAAGCAAGTCGGAAAAAACATTTAGTTAGATTAGTTTTTCCGTTATACAAAGACTCCTGAGAAGCAGAGCTCGTTCTCACTGAGTTTTCCAGCTGCTTGGTAAATAAAGGTATTATTCATTTAAAGAGGAAGGCATAATCAAGTGCTGGCTCAAAGGTTTATATATATATATATATATTTTTTTTTTTAAATATTGTTTTCCAGTGCGCAGCTCCTGTTTTTCTCAAGGAAAGCTGCCATATTGCCACAATAGGCTTTTGTCACAGAAGACATTTTGACATGCCGTGGTAGGGAAGGCACAGGTGTACATGATAAAATGAATCATGGCTGAATTCCATTCAGCTGCTTCAGTTTCAGGGTCCCGGTATTTTTCTTTTTTTATTTCACCTTTACCATTAAGAACAGGTTCTTACCTCCAATTTCCACCAATTGCGGAACGGCTGCGGATCCAGTCCGGAAAGGCGGTGGAGTTGTTAGGTTTCCAGTAAAGTCAATGTGTGTATTTCCACTGACTGCAGAACGGCTGTGTTCCGACTCCAGCACAGCTCCGGCGATCCGCAGCTCTCCAGAGCTGATACGCAGAGCTTCTGTTTTTGCCAGACGCCGGAGAGCTCTGCAGCAATTCAGCACAGGGCAGATAGTGCGGGACAGGAAGTCGAGCACAGAAACAAAATAAAACATCCGGTTAATTTTCAAAATAAAATACACCGTTCTCACTGCGGATCATATTTCCCTACACTACACCTTGAAAACACAGCACAGAGCTGTTTCCCCACTACTCCTCTGGATGGAAACTAACTGGTGTTGGTTTTGTGGTTCTATTCTACGTGAATTCGCGAGATATTGTGGGTCCTCGTGACTTCAGCTGTCAGTCATGGCCGCAGCCGTGCCGCAACAAATCCGGACCTGGTGGGTATTGACGGCGGCGCACGGAGCTGACACGCAGCGGAGCCGGTCCACAGCCGTTCCACATTCGGTGGAAATCCAGGGTTATTTACGATGGCAGCCTGACCCAAAGTTACGCCCTTGGTTCCTGCACTGTCACGCTGTCATGACTTACTGGGACACTTGAATAAAACCGAGCCATAGCTAATGTTATTAGTATCACCTGTGCTTTTCCTACTATGACAAGTCAAAAGCTGTGTCCCAAATCCATACCACATACTACTTCTATACAATGTGTATTACATACCAGTCATCATATATACTTGCTTTGTTTGTATACTATTTTAGTAGTTAATAAGCATAACTTTAGAACACCATTTTATATTTATGGTAACAGTAAATGATACAATATCCAGTATGTAACAGTGGATGTCAATCATATGAAGTCTTAATACTCATTTTTTAGTATTTCAAGATGTTTTGGAGCCGTTTCACCACCACCAAAAAGTAGAGACTGAAGATAGAGTGACTTTTGTCGCATTTCTATTGTCAACACACGATATACTCAAACCCTCCTTCTAATCAGTATGTGGTATGGAACTGAGAAAGCTATGGGACAACTAGGTATGCCATGAAAAAGGCCTTTTGTAGTTTGATACGATTACCATGATTACCTGAATCAAAATCTTTACAAGCCTTCAGTGCACAGAGAGAAATGTCTTGCACAGTGCAGCTCTAGTTTCACATTTTGATGAACCCCTGAAGGCTATAGTACAGTAGTACACTTTCTCATGAGAACTGGAGAAGTCCCAGTAAACACCTATCACCACTGTTTCCCACCTTATCCCTAATGAAATGTAGGGTTAAGTTTAGTCATTAAGGTGTTTTTCAGTGCTTTCCTTTCCCACTGTGACATTCTCGTCAAAACTAGGAACCAGTCCAATGTTCGCCGGATGCACACAGCTGTCAAGATGAACGAGGTGGTGGTCAACAAGTCGCAGGGGGCTCACCTGGTTCTGCTCAACATGCCCGGACCACCAAGGAACAGAGGAGGAGACGAAAACTGTATCCTTTAGAGCAGCTATAGTACATGCTTTTACAACAAAAACTGTATCAAATGGCAACGTGACAGTGTGAATTATCAACTAAATCTGCAGCTCCCCTCAGCTTTACAGAGCTTTATAGTGAGTTTCTGTCAGGCCCACAACTTTACTGTTTACGGCAGTGAAAATCCTATGACATGCTGCTTTTTGGATGCTTTTATATAAGCCTCAGTGGTCCCCTAATACTGTATTTGAAGTCTCTTTTATATAGACCTTAGTGGTCCTCTAATACTGTATCTGAAGTCTCTTTTATATAGACCTTAGTGGTCCTCTAATACTGTATCTGAAGTCTCTTTTATATAGGCCTTAGTGGTCCTCTAATACTGTATCTGAAGTCTCTTTTATATAGGCCTTAGTGGTCCTCTAATACTGTATCTGAAGTCTCTTTTATATAGGCCTTAGTGGTCCCCTAATACTGTATCTGAAGTCTCTTTTATATAGACCTTAGTGGTCCTCTAATACTGTATCTGAAGTCTCTTTTATATAGGCCTTAGTGGTCCCTAATACTGTGTCTGAAGTCTCTTTTATATAGGCCTTAGTGGTCCTCTAATACTGTATCTGAAGTATCTTTTATATAGACCTTAGTGGTCCCTTAATACTGTATCTGAAGTCTCTTTTATATAGGCCTTAGTGGTCCCCTAATACTGTATCTGAAGTCTCTTTTATATAGGCCTTAGTGGTCCCCTAATACTGTATCTGAAGTCTCTTTTATATAGGCCTTAGTGGTCCCCTAATACTGTATCTGAAGTCTCTTTTATATAGGCCTTAGTGGTCCCCTAATACTGTATCTGAAGTCTCTTTTATATAGGCCTTAGTGGTCCTCTAATACTGTATCTGAAGTCTCTTTTATATAGGCCTTAGTGGTCCTCTAATACTGTATCTGAAGTCTCTTTTATATAGGCCTTAGTGGTCCCCTAATACTGTATCTGAAGTCTCTTTTATATAGACCTTAGTGGTCCTCTAATACTGTATCTGAAGTCTCTTTTATATAGGCCTTAGTGGTCCCTAATACTGTGTCTGAAGTCTCTTTTATATAGACCTTAGTGGTCCCCTAATACTGTATCTGAAGTCTCTTTTATATAGACCTTAGTGGTCCCCTAATACTGTATCTGAAGTATCTTTTATATAGACCTTAGTGGTCCCCTAATACTGTATCTGAAGTCTCTTTTATATAGGCCTTAGTGGTCCCCTAATACTGTATCTGAAGTCTCTTTTATATAGGCCTTAGTGGCCCCCTAATACTGAATCTGAAGTCTCTTTCCTGAAATTCAGCCTTGGTGCAGAATTCCAGCCACTAGAGCCAGTCCCACAATGAGCTTTCTTTAGGATGTGCCATTTCTGTGTCTGTAGCTTTAAATGCTATTGAGGAGGAGAGAGGGGGGGGCAAGGTAGAGGGTGGGGGTGTGGCCTTGACCAACTGCTATGCTTCGCTCGTTTGCAAGCCATGATGTCTCTCTTTCGTGGGTGGGCCAAATTCTCTGGGCAACTGTGGGCGGCGGGTAAAGCAGAGAAAGGGGAGGTAACCTTTCCCCTTATGATGTCATAAAGGGAAGATTTTCTCAAATGCAGGGATATGATGTGGTACAGGATGAAATTGTGTTGCTCACTGTAACTTCTCTATACATTTTATTTCTTGACTGCTCTTCTCAGACATGGAGTTCCTGGAGGTTCTCCTCGAGGGTCTGAACCGGGTCCTCCTGGTGCGAGGCGGCGGCCGCGAAGTCATCACCATCTACTCTTAACAAAAAACAAAACCTCTCACGCCCCACCCTGCACACGGGCTGCTGCCATGGATACCAGTCACCAGGCCAGAAGCCTAATTTGTTTCGTTTTTATGAAGGGCGGGGTTGTTGGAAGGCGGGACCACTTGTGATTGTCAGATGGTTTGAAGGACCCCAGGATGAAGGAAACGGCGTTGAATCGGTTGACTGTCTGAGAGAGCGGCCACAGTGTGTGTCCACGCTGGGCCACAGCAGCCCTGCATGTGGAAGATAGAGCATAGAGACACTTTATATTGTTCGTTTAACTCTGAAAAACATTATGTCCTGTTACATGTTCATATTCTTTCCCTCTTGTGTCGATGTTGTCATGCTACTGGCACTCACTGTTTAAAGAAAAGCAAAGAAGTGTGTGCTGATGATATGAACCTCGTAGTCTTTATGTTGTCTGGTGCACAGAGACGTTTACTGGGCCTGAGAAAAAAAACATGCACAGAGAGAACAAGTTACATAACAACTCATACTGGATTACAGTTTGGTGGTCTATATGTTCTGCATCACCATTTGTGCTAAATGTTTTCATTTTAAATAATTAGGAAACTGGCTCCAGTCTGAACTACAGAGAGGGCGGGCAGTCTGTTTAGAAGCAGCATTTGTAGTTGGAGTGTTCTGTAGTTGTTCGCCTTTTCAATGAGGGCCGGGAGGATGCTGAATGTGCACCACATGTTGGATCACCTCCTGTTAAGTGGATGGGAGCATTTTTAGATATCTGGTACCGATATGTGATCTTGAACATCTCCCACCCTCAAAGGACACTGTTGTTTTATTAGGGAAAACAGCCATAGTTAGTATTCTAGGTCCCTTTTGTAAGCTTTAGAATGACATATTAAACGCACATGTATACATATTTATGGTGACTGAAGTAGTGTTCAGTTGGGAGTAACTATAGATTTTAGGTTTTTTTTAATCCAAGGGCTGTTTGACAGCACGCAGTAGCTTAATGAAATAGTCGATTGGCTAATTGGTTTGCACATTAAATGTTTATTTTGCCATCAGAATTATTGTTGGCATTTAACAAATTGCTAAATGTAAAAGCACAAATTGACACGTCAATTAGTGTAGTTCTTCATCTATCGGCGTAGTTACAGCACTGTTGACTTTGCACTATCGATCGTTTAGGATTTAATTCATCGTGTACTCTAACCTGGTTCTATCGCCTACACTTGACACTGGTCAAAACACCGCTACAATCTTCTTACATAGGTGGAGCGAGATACTGATAAATGAGCTCCTGAAAAGCGGATGCAGACAGCAAGTAATTCCATTCTAATACTTGTGTTTAAATGTTGTTTTTATAATGTTTTACTGAACAACACTCTTCGGGCTTTGAGTCCCAGACTGAGTAGATTCATTGTAATGAGCATGTGTAGGATTAAAAGTGCCAAAATGACAACAACAACAACAACAAAAAAACAAAGAAACTGTGTGAGTATTATGCAGTAGTCACAGCTTTGACAATCATTAAAAACTTAATCTTGTGATAGTGCTCATCCCTGCCTGCATTCTTTTAAAATTCAGCAAAGTAATAATTGAGTCAGTGGAACTCATAGTGCATTTAAACCCATCTAAATGCTGCAAAAAGATTTTGTGTAAGAGTAAAGAGGAAAAGCAAATTCAACTCTTTCTCGTGTATCTCCACAGTTTCTTTTTTTTTCCTTCAAATTAGCTGTGCAGTATTTTGTAAAGCAGAAAGTTGTATTATCCTGCACTTCTTTGCAGGGAAATGAGGACTTCTGATTGTCAGTTATGCAACATCAGTGTTTTATTGTGTTTTGTTCAGTTTTTTCATGTATGCCTGTGTAACTATATAGCTGTGGTCTATGTAGTGTTTGTTACATTATAATTGATTCTCTGTAACTTTGTGTTGTTAATTTTCAGTGTGATTTGTATGGAAGGAGGCAGAGAGAGGCGGTATGTGTGAAGACGGCAGCAAATGTCAAGCTTTTGTGTTTTGTTCCACCCCATCAGAAACACAGCATACATAACACACAGGACTGGAACCCCAGACTCAAGTATAAAGAAACCAGGGTACAAATGAATGGTTTAAATAACTCTCACTATATGAAGTTCAAATTATTTCAGTTTTTATATTTTTAGCCGCCAAAGATAAAACATAGTCCTGTATAAATAAACTTGACATTGTCTAGTTTTAATAAGTTTGAAACATTAAAAGTTGTAAAGATAAATTATTAAAAAGTTTCTTTGTTCTTGAATTTGGTGACTGAGCTGAATAGCAGTAGCTGTGCTTAAAGAGAACATGACATACATGAAACCCCAAATGAAAGATGCTAAATAATAAAAGTTTCTGGAGGTAAATAGGATTGTCAGCAGCATGTGCTTCTCAGCTCTAATGTTTGAGGTGACTGGAGAATATTATCTACCTCATGGTGTCACTGAGGCCCGGCTGAAGAAATAAAAAAACTTGTTCGATCACGTCTCCCTTTCAGAACTGATGCTACATCTGGATTCATGAAAGGGAAAAAGCCTCTGTGATGTGAGAGGACCAGCAGGAGTGTGTGTGTGTGTGTGTGTGTGTGTGTGTGTGTGTGTGTGTGTGTGTGTGTGTGTGTGTGTGTGTGTGTGTGTGTGTTTTCCCCCCGTGCGCACTGTTGTGAGGTGAAGCTGTTTGTGTTTCTGCTATTTTTTCTCAGCTGCCAGGCCTCAGGCTGGAACAGGAAGTCACTTGTGGGCGCACAGATAGAGGAAGGTAGCCCTGTAAATTGTATTTGTGCCTCTGAGTAATTATTAAAAGTGCTGAAATAAACCAAATATGGGTCTGTGTCCTGATTCACACTTCAGTCACACTGTTTGAGGGAAAACGTCATTATTCGAGGAGCATGTTACTTTTATCATGATTTACTCAAAGAATCATCTTTTTCGTAATTTTTTTATTAATGATTTCATTTTAAAGCTTTAGTGCGTAGCTTTTTGATATTAACAAACGTCCGTTACATTCAAGCCATCGCCAAATGAGTTGCTACAAAGCTAATTAAGACTATCAGCTCCACACAACTCTCTCTGGATTTCTCAGTATGACTATGTTCAGAAGATTGTGGCGTCAGGTGACTTTCCCACGCAGAAGCTCAAGTGAAGATAATGACCTCTTCTGAAGAGTCCATCATGTTTTTTAATCCTCCGTGTCCTCCTTGGCTACTAGCAACTGTGTGGAGGGGGGGGCTTGTATCATGTGGACGCGCCGACATTACTTAGAATTCCTCATGGGGGAGACAGAAACTACACACTATGGCTTTAAGCCATGAAGGGCTAGTGGCCACTATGACTGATATCACATTGCAGTGATGCAAGACATGGTTTAATTTAGGATGTTAGAACGAGTCTACAGTCATGCTAGCAGCTCTGTGAGGCTGTACTTTGTGCTTTAAGCTAAATGCTAACCTGCTCAAAATGTCGGTGTTAACATGCTGTGTAATAGGTATGTTTAGCTTGTTCGCCATCTTAGTTTAGCATGTTAGCATGCTAACATTAGCCAACTAGCACAAAACACCAAGTACAGCTGACACTGATGGGCATGTTATTAGTTTTGCAGGTCATAAACCAAATAAGTACCCAACTGAATCAATTTTAATCTAGAGGAAAAGTCACCAAGTTATCAGGATTCATTCTAATAACCAGCACCATTTTATGGCAATCCAACCAATCGTTGTTACTACTACTACTATTTCAGTCCAAGCCAAAGTGATGGAACAACATTGCAATCTATAGAACGACACCACACATTTTTTTGTGAATGTATTTTCTTGATGGGTTTTCTTTATTAATTTCTTAACTGTCTCACTGGAGCTTGTTTTTATGCTGGTTATCACCTGCTTGGCCTTGTTGTAAACAATGTGTGTGTGTGTCCATGCGTGTGGTTTCGGTACATAAAGGTAAATAAAGACTATGTCCAAGGTTGGATTAGCAACCGGGCATCTGCCCAGAACTCCAGACTTTCGAGGGCCATGAGTGATGGCGCTCGCATTTTTACCTGATCTTGAGGCCCAGGTTTACATCAAAGTGTAATACTTTTAATATTTCAGTTGCTATTATGCTTACATGCTGCATATCCTTAAAGGTATAATATATATATATATATATATATATATATATATATATATATATATATATATATATATATATATATATATATATGCTTACTGGTTGTATACACACAGCATTTAAATCTGGCCCCTCCTCAACAGCCAGAGAGAGACAGAGAGAGAGAAAGCAGCGGTGGTCGAGTGAGGTAGAGAGTGAATGAAGAGAGTGAGCAGCGTTATTGAGAACAAAGCCATGATTTAGAGCTGTTATATTCTAAAGCACAAATTAAAACACACCTCATTTGGAAGGTGCCACATTGCCGGATTTTGTGTGAATGCAGAGCTTCATCCTGTCTGTGTCTCTGTGTAAAGTTGTGCCTCGGTATGAAACGCTGAGGGGCGTGACAACATCCCTGTGAGTAATAGATTAAAATGTGAAAAAAAAATGTCTTAACTTTTTGCATATTGAGGAACTTAGTAAAATATGTGGTTCATTGTCGCCAACTCTGTTTGGCCAGTTAAAATGTCAGCAGGTCTCCCATTGGGCAAGATGCGGCAGTAAAACAGTATGGAGAATGAGAACAGCCTGCACACCCTGCACGCTGTCATTGGCTGGGGGTGACACACCCACATGAGGCCCAAAGGCTCTTTGCTGATGCCCATAAACGTCCCACACACCGCAACATAGAAAGAAAAGACAAAATCCAGGCAGAGGGCAGGGTCTCTGAGGATACAGACACCACCACACACTTCTAGTGGGTCATAAGTTATGATTGAGAGGGATTGCGTTTGTATTAGTCTATACATTGTTTTTTTTAGTAAAATACTGCTTAATATACCTTTAAAAAATTGTGTTTAAACATGGGGGGCCACGTAGCAGATTAATCCAGTGGTAGATAGAATAGTTTAGACTGACTTGCAGATTATTTAGGATTTGTGAAATCTATCTGGGGGTGCCCTTTTCCCTCCTTCCCACTTCTGACAAACGTATTGCCACATTTACATTAGACTGTTCATACAGCGAGGTTTCCAAACTGGGGATCAGGACCCTACAAGGGGTCAGGAGATGATTTAGAAAAACCTACATTTCAATACACAAAATTATGCTTTTTTTATTTGGACTTTTCTTAAATCATTGCTTCTTTCTTGTGAAACACTAGTTGTACCCTTTCACACCTCTACAATGATTTATATGAAACAATCTGAGAAGGGAAAATAACTTCAATTGCACTGCTCACATAGACATGCAAAATATGATAGGTCACAAGGAGATATAACTTAGATTAAGGGGTCAAATGCAAAAAATGGTTGGAAATAACACTGCAGTAGATGGTAGAGTATTAGATTTCAGTTGAACAAACTCAGAATCTTTCAGAAACACTGAGTGAGTCACTGGTGGGATGTAAATAAGTACATTTACTCAAGTACTGTACTTAATTTGAGGTACTTGTACTTTCCTTGAGTCTTTTCTTTTCATGCCACTTTCTACTTCTACTCCGCTTCAGAGAGAAATATTGTACTTTAGTTACTCCGCTACATTTCTCTAACAGCTTTAGTTACTAGTTACTTTACACATTCAGATTTCTGCACACCAAACACATGTAGTTTATAAAATCTGATGTTATATTCTAAAGTAAACTAGCCAACAATATAACGGCTACAAGTCCAGCTGAGATGATCAGACCATTAAACACAGACCCTTGTTTTCGATGCTTTTGACGTTCTTTTTAACGCTTTAATTGACGCCTCTGAAGCTTTTTTGACGCTTTCAAAGCTTTTTTTTGTTTTCCAGTTTCTAAAATGGGAGAATTGTATCTGCATTGAGTACGTTTACTTTTAATACTTCAAGTACATTTTCCTGCTGATGCTAGACTTTTACTCGTAACAGAGTATTTTCTACAGTGTGGTATTAGTACTTTTACTTAAGTAAAGGATCAGAATTCTTCTTCCAGCACTGAAGTGAGGGACAGCTGGTGAATATGCAGACCCGTAGTCCCGTTGGTGGAACAGCATTCATCCACCAGAGGGAAGCCTTCCCTTCCCTTCAAACCACCTTCAACCTGCAGCTCCGTGCCTGACACTGATATATAGAGGTTTATCTCTGAGCCAAATCAAGCATGGGCACATTTTTGTATCAGACAACGTCCAGAGAGACAGTTCCAAATGCGTGTCGACACAGTGATACGTTTACCGGCCTGTACTAGTCCACTGGCATCATCTCTCTTTGCAGCAAGCTGTCAGGTTATCTTTCAGCCCCTCTGCTGTGGGAGGTGTCAGCCTGCTCCTCCCCTTCTATCTAACTGGATGATCAGCTATCCAGCGCCACAGGCCTGACCCCGACTGGTGACACAATCTGTCTCACACAAACAAACCATACCAACATCTGATTCAATTAGAGCGTGACAGAGGGAAAAAAAAAGAGGGAGACTGTGTTGGAACATGATGCTTTTCATGTTTACAAGTTAGTTACATCAGCTGTCCCATTACCGTTTTTGCATTCATTATGTATGGTGCAGGAAGAGGTATTGGCTTCTTTTGAAAGCTAATAGTTGCTCTCTAGCTTGTCGTAAGTTGTATTGCTGTAACGTGAGGAGGAAGTTACATATAGCTGATTGCAACAACACCCTGAATCCTGTTACCAAATAATCCAGAGTTCAAAAAGGCTTCAGCTGCCAGCAGCTGGGGCCTTTGATTTTAAGCAGAATAAATGCACAGTCACACATTCTGCCAAATATTCTCTGACAAGAACACCCTTGAGTTTTGGTCTTTGCTAACCTTTCACCTTTTGCAGCCTGCAAGCTACTGTCTCTCTCGTCTGTTTGTCCTGCGCTTTGTTGACCAAATCAATAGGAGAGGCTGGATGTAGACAGCGCGGCCTGATGTGTGTTGAAACCGTACAGATGTGTGTGTGAGATTAAGACTGAAAGGCACAAAGACATTTCCCCATTGATTCTCAGCAGCAGCACGGCACTGTGGACAAAAATAACAGTTACGTGATGTGTGCACTTCAGTGTCATGTTGTATGCTTGTGCCCATATTGATTCCAGCTATGACGCTCATTTTTTTCCCCATCCACTGAAATGTTGTTGATAATCCCATCAGCTGTAGGTCAGCAGAGGTCCTACCGGGCAAAAGGCTGTCATTTGGATGTTTTGTGTGATATCAATGCAACTTAAAGATAAGAAAAAAAAATGTGTAGCAGTATTTTCAGGTCAATATGTAATAAAACCAGCTGCTGGCAGAGTCCTGAGTGAGGCCACAGTGTGTGAGTTGGCTGCTTTATAAACGCAGCAGAAGATGATGTGTGCAGGGGCAGGATTAGAAGAGGGGCACGGGGTGGCACCAGCCCCCCTGAAATATGATTGGCTCCCCCTGGTGCAAACTAATAATGAATGCAATGTTTTATTTAGCAGAATTACATTGTGTTGTTCTATCCTATCCAATATTTCCTATATGTCTAAGCAGATTTTCTATGCTGTATTCTGACAAACTGTTTCTTTTGGACTAGAACCACTGTTCATGTGAAAATAGCACTTTTACAAAAGATGTCTCTAGTGTAACTTTCCCTTAAATATACACAACAATATTACAACACATTAACACATAAATGCTGAGCTAAAGATAACATAAAGCAAAGCAAGTGCACTTTAACTTCACCTGAACTATCGTAAAAAGCAGTGGTGGAAGAAGTATAAGTAAAAGTCCTGCATTGAAAATGTTACTTTAGTCAAAGTATGTAAGTTTCATCAGGAGAATGTACTCAAAGTACTCAATGCAGAACTCTCCTCCCACTGTAGAAAGTGTCAAGGATCCAACCAGTTGTGTGTTTAATGGTCTGATCATCTCAGCTGGACTTGTAGCTGTTATATTGTTGACTAGTTTACTTTATACTGTGATACAACAAGTACCTCAACATTTGTACTTAAGTACAGTACTTGAGTAAATGTAGTAACATTCCACCACTGATAGTGAAGGAATATTAGAGTGATGTGACTATATATTGTGATTAGAGTGTTATTATTTCTCTCCAGCAGCCGAAGGGTTAAACTGGGGAGGCGAGCGCGGTAAAAGCTACGTCAATGACACAAAGATAGACAGAAAATGAACGGAAATTGTCCAAGGTTGTCAATAAAATAAAGGTGTAACATTTGTAGCTTAACACTCACTCCAATTTATTTGTTATAATAATAATAATAATAATAATAATAATAATAATAATAATAATAATAATAACAACAAAACAAGTAGCTCACTGACAGTGTTTGGAAAGCCATGGGCAATGCTGAATAACAAAAGAATTACTTCTCATCAATAAATAAATAAATATGTACAGGAATAACAATGATAACAGGCAAAACATAACCAACACAATCTAAACTGTCCTCTCATGATAATTAAAGAGACTGTGCTAATAATAATTAAAGCAAAAAATTCAGTGCACTATGAGTATCAGAGTCCATATACATAGTGGAGCTGGTTGGTCATGTAGATTCAGATTGCTTTACATTTACCTATGCTTTAAGGGTATGTAATTAAAACAAAAATAAAAATGATTTAAAACTGAATATCAGTGTATGGCTGTATTGTATTACACATCTTCTAATAGCCTACTCAATACATAAGCTACAATGGTGTATAAACTATTGAATATATTCGTGTCATGGCGCTTTTATTTTGAAAGTCCTTTACAATTAGCGCTTCCTGTTACTGTCTCTGACTTGACCGCGCAGGTCTGCGCTGCAACATCAACAGCAGCCTTGAGCGTAGTAGCGCTGCTGCAGCCGGATCTCGCGGACAGAAAGCGGCGGCCGTGTTTGTGTCAGCGAGCCGTCAGATAAATCACCTTTCTGGCTCTCATTTGATTCCTTCTCGCTTTACCTGAAGGGAGGGGACCGCTCGAAGAGGAATACTAAACCCAGGAAGGAGGTGACATGCCCTTTACCGCTTGGTGCAGTCAGTGCGCTGATCGCTGTCAGACGTGGACGAGGTAAAGACCCGGAATGGTGCATTTAAATTGTTCTTTTTAACGCGGAGGAAGCCTGCCCCGGTTTTCAATCTGTTTTATAATTATTTTCCGTGGGGTAATAACGACATTACATGCCCGATCGCAGAGCCGGAGCGACGGGAAAAATGCAGCACAGCGGGTGTTTGGCTGCAGGTGGATGGCCAACCTGACGGTCCCATCCGCCGCGTCCCTCCCGCTCAGCCGTCGCCGCGGCAGCAGCTGCAGATCTGGCGTCATCCAGAGCTGTTTAAACAAACTGAAAACAGAGAGAACTAGATAAAGACAAAAAAACCGAGCCATGCTTCCAGGGGTCGGCGTGTTCGGCACCAGCCTGACCACCAGGGTGATCATCCCGCTGTTGAAGAACGAAGGCTTCGCCGTCAAAGCGCTGTGGGGCCGGACACAGGAGGAGGCGGAGGAGCTGGCCAAGGAGATGAACGTACCGTTTTACACCAACCGGATCGACGACGTGCTGCTGCATCAGGATGTGGATCTGGTTTGCATCAACCTGCCGCCGCCTCTGACGCGGCAGATCGCAGTCAAAACGCTGGGTGAGTCCTGCTGCTGCTGGGCGGGCGGGAGGGATGGATGCTGCGGCCCTGGTGTGGTGTGGTGTGGCTGGGGTGGATGGTTCAATGGTGGTTGGCGAGCTGACAGGCAGTGCACCGGGCCACTCGCATGTCAACTTTGTGGGTTTATTGTCCTGCAGTGGAGCAGACTAAAAGTCCCCAATGAGGTTGGAGTTTAGATCATAGGTGCATGGGGATGGAGGTGAAGGCAGATTGATGCCATAAGCAGCATCCCATATATGTTTCTTAACATCACCCCTCCTGTAGCCTACTGATGAAGCTGCCCTCTTGGCTGACTTATGTGAGGCTGCTGCTGTTGGCCTCAGGATTGCAGCTACAGTGCTCTTGAGCAAGGCCCTGCCCTGGACTTAGGGCTGGGCAATATATCGATATTGTATCATAGCGTGATTTGAGACTAGATATCGTCTTAGATTTTGGATATCGTAATTACGATCGTAATACGATACTCCAAAAGTAGGGCCTTGCTTACCCAACGTAATATCATAATAGGGCTTAAGTGTTGTCTTTTCCTGGTTTTTAAATGCTACATGACACTAAAGTGATGTCTTTTTTTGAATTTACAAGACTGCTTTCTATTATTTGCCTTTACCCACTTATTCATTATGTCCATATTATTGATGACTATTTATCTTAAATCTAATTGTGAGGATATATTGTTAAAGCACCATTTGTCAACCCTACAATATCGTCACAATGTCGACATCGAGGTATTTGTTTACCAATATCGTGATATTTGATTTTCTCCATATCACCCAGCTCTACCTGGACTCGTCTTCAGGTGTAGCAGTGTGTGCAGTAACGCTAACTGTCGAGTAGAGCCAGGATTGTCCCTTCGACTTTATTATGTGTATTTTTATTGTCATTCTGCAGCTATTTTAGATGTTTTGATGCTGTGCTTTGTACACTGGGAAATGGGAAAGTCGGTAAAAGTCGGTCACTGGTGACTATTGTTGGTCTTCTAGCCCACTGATATTTAGGCACCCGCCATCTCCTTCTGTATTGTATGTCTATGTTGTTTTCAAGATTGCCTTGCTGTAATTGCCCACAGGGGACAAAATAAAGTTGAAAGTTGAATTTATAATTCCCTCCATCGAGCACAGGATTTAAATATTGTGACCTTCTCTGACAGGATAGGCTACAGTTTCTCTCTCAGCACATCAAACATGTCCTGCCTGTGTGATGTTAATGTATTGTATTAAAAGAGGCCTGCTTGTCTTCATTGTATCAAGGAAACAAGCCCACAGCAAAACTGGATGTGGGTTTAGGGGACTCCCCGTTAAACAAAGCCCTTGGTTAAATGCTAAACTTAACCTGTGTTAGTGAAACTGGCCGACACAGAAGATGCCTGAATGCAAGAAAAGAGAGACGCACAAAGAGAGGTTGTTCTAGTTTAAATCTGGAGCAATGCAGCTTATTTTGGAGATCCCATTCGGGAGCTGTTGAGCCGCTGTGAAAGAACGGAGGCAAGGACTACTGAGCTGTACTCCACACAGGCTTTATTTACCCCACAGTTTGGCAGCAGAGCTCAGCTGGCAGTAAGCTTGAATAGGTCAGGTTTGTGGCTGAAAAACAAATGGGTCTAAAGATACTTAGCATCCAGGGAGTAACTGGGTGAAACACATTGGATCTTAGCTACAAACCAGTTTTCTGGGGGAGGACAACGGGGTTGCAAGTAGTGATGGTCTTCATTATTGATTCAGCTGAGAATTTTTACGATTAACACATTTATAAAACACAATTTCCCAGAGCCCAAAGTGACATCAACCAACTGTCTAAAAACCAAAATGAGCCATTGTAGTTGTTCTGGAGCTTTCAATCATAACACATGAGCTTCATCACTAGATAGAAAAACAAATGGGAATTTGATCTGCAATTTAGGGTTGGGAATGGAGAGGGAAGAGCTGCGGGAGTCTGAGCTGCAGAGGGACTCTTATGGAATAGGTCTTGTGACTGGACTCGGCTGATGTGGGCTCCTTTTGACTTTGGTCATCCAACTTTTTGATGCGTAGCACGGGATGTTTTTGAATGTCATAAATTGCAAGTTTTCCTCTTAATAAGCATGTAGAGTTTGAATTAAAAGGGCCACATCCATCTGCAGGCATAACTAGTAGGGCTGTGCAATTAATCAACATTTTAATCATGATTACGCTTTCTGTTCCTAACTATCACAAAAACAGAGTAATCGAGAAAAACGATTATTTCGCACATTACATTTTGCAAGTCAACTCTTCTTTTGTCTTGTGTTCTGAATGAGAAAAACAAGTTCATAGGGAAAAGTATGAAGGGAAATTTCACAGTTCAAGGTGTTTTCACTGTTGATTTGTTCAACTTTTACGCTGTTTTTTAGATTCAGTAATTGCAACATTTTTCCAAAAGTCAATGAGTAATCATGTTAAATAATTATGATTTGTGATTATGATTTTTCCCATAATAGAGCAGCACTACTAACAAGTTGGATTGGGTGTGTTTCTAAAGGGCTTCTGCATATAGCCGTGGTTGAAAAAGTGTCCATAAAGTAGCCTGTGACTCCCAATGTAAACGTGTAACTTCTGCCTCGGCATCCCAGCATCAAGATAAGGCCTCTGTGGCTCCATTCACTCTGACGCTGCTGCTACTGTTTGCTTGTTGGCTTCAGTAAATTCTGTGGAGTGGCAGCGTGAGCTAACAAGAGGGACAGGCCCTGAAGTACAGTAGATGGTGTTTGCTTATACCATGACCACACTAATGTCAATATATATATACACCCGCTAAATCATAGGACAAACACACACTTTACTGTTGAGGAAATAAATCTCTTTAATAAGGAGGGTCTGGCTAGTCCCCACAGCATTCTGGAATGGGAGAAAAACGTGCTCTGGTTTATTGTCATTACTTTAAACCAGTCACAATTGTCATGGGTGGTGCTAAGCACGGAGCCACGGTGCCTCTGCTAAATAGTCTCAGGAAGGAACTTGTTTTGGTGGAACATGTGGACGTTCAAAAGTAGTTTTAGTCGTACAACAGAAAACTAAGATTGGACAGATAGTCTAGCTAGCTGTCTGGATTTACCCTGCAGAGATCTGAGGAGCAGTTAACCATAGTCCTCACAAATCCACAGTTTAGAACGCCAACACAAAGAAAGAGGAAGGGGACGGACATCTGGCCAAAAATGAGTGAAATCCGGCGGAATTTCCTTCAGCAACGGAGCAATACCAGAAGTGGAATGTCCAGGATATAGACTAGTATCCACCTAAGCCGAATTAATGTAACATCAGTCCTGAGAATCAAAACGTACTAAAAGACTTCTCTCAGATCTGATGATTGTAGTCGGTCCCCAGTGGACTTCTTTAGCATGTTTTGTCTTAATACTTGCATATTTTTTATTCATTATCTTCTCTAGCTTTTCTAATGTTTTAGAAACAGATATGATAATAATAATGGTCCAAAATAATGTGAAATTGCATATTTTCTTGAGGACCCCTCCCCCCCCCCCCCCCCAGTAAGCAACCAAAGTCTTCCACAAACCTAGGGAAAAAACTGGCATGTGTCAATGTTTGTAAAGTCCAAATGTAACCCTGTATGAAAGTTGCACAAGCCAGCTGATCCTGAGACAGAATCACTAATCATGTCCCAGTGAACTTGACTCAACCTGTACACCAGCCGCCGCAAACCAGTCAATGACCATTCTTTCTCTCCTTCCTCTCAGCTCATTTCCTCGCGGCTCCATTGTGCGAGCGCCGCTCGTTCCTTTCCCAACCCCCTCTCCTCCCCAGCCAAGTCTGGTATCCAATCCTATTCATGTTCTGTTGGCTTACAAACATAAAAACAGTGTTTGAAAATTCTGTTGAACCTGGTTTCAATTATCATACAAAAAGTCAAAATTGGAGTCCACTGTGTACGTATTGGTGAGGCTACTTTACTGGCTGATATTGTTGTCAGTATTTATGTTATAACATGTTGGGTAATCATTTATGATTCATTTTCAATATGGATAGGCCTGTTGTTTATTTTTGATTGATCTATTGATTATTGTACCTATAAAGTGACAAATGCTGCTCAAGTTGACATCTTTGTCTGACCAACAGAAAACTCAAAAAGAAAAGTTCATTTTCAATGATATCAAACTGAGGAACGCATCAAATCATCACATTGTAGAAGCTGAAATCAGACAAAGTTTGACATTTCTGCTTAGCCTAATATATGACCTTAAAGCTTTAGTGCGTAACTTTCTGATATTAATGAACGTCCGTTACATTCAAGCCATCGCCAAATGAGTTATATTAAGACTAATTACGACGATCAGCTCCACACAACTCTCTCTGGATTTCTCAGTATGACCATGTCCTTTAAAAACATGGGCTACGTGTTTATATAAATCTTTACTTAAGTAAAGAATAGATGTTAATACAAAATAAACCCTAGATTGATGTCTTATATTTTCCATTATAAGGTACCTCCCCCCGCTGTTTGCATAGCATCGCGTACCTGTAACCCAGCCAGCTACAAAGCATCCAGACTTTTAAAAACTTCAGCACTAGTATATAGGGCTACACCGTTTACCACATAGTGGTACAGATTGTGTGGACTGAATTCGGGCAGACTCGGTGATTTAATGAGGTCCGTGAAAACTGAGGGAGAAAGAATTAAGGGTCGGTATCCAATCCTGCTCTCTCCAACTTCTCCATATACTGCTCTTTGTGAGCACCTACCAGATGCCCTACCTCGACCGATAACTGCACAACAACTTGTTGTTCAATAGAAGAAGCCATAAGTGTGTTATGTATTTCAAACTGATTGAAACTATGAAACTTTCCGCTCGTCTACTACTGTTTAGCATGTGCTTTCACCGTCCGTCATGGCGTCGTGGTCACGTGTTTGCAAAGGGTCTATAGCTTAAACGACTCAGCGATTCAGCGGTATAAAGATGTATGTTTTGATTGGCTTTACTTTGGACCTTGTAAGAATTCAGGAGCACCTGTACATCTCAGTTGGGGGTCTGGTGTAAGGCTACAATTATTTATTTACTTTTAAACGTACACCCATTCCACCAAAACGAGTTCCTTCCCGAGGCTATTTTTGCTCCGTCCAGCGCTTAGCACCATGACGATTGTGATTGGTTTAAAGAAATGCCAATAAACCAGAGAACGTTTTTCTCCCATACCGGAATGCTGTGTGGACTAGCCAGACCTTCCTCCACAGCGCTGTGGAGGAGGGTCTGGCAATGCGAGACTACTTCGGTGCTAACTCTTTTCACTTTACCCGACAATTGGGAAGCAAGACACTTTGCTGGGTCTTGATGAGCTGCAGCATTTATTCAATTTTGTGTTTGTTCTCTGCTCCGATCGCAAACACCTATCTGCTCTGATTCACCGTCTTTCTCTAGCTGGCTCAGCCACACACTCACTACGTACACACTATGCATTGAGCTAGTATTTAAAGGAGCAACGCTGCTCTTACAAAAATCTCATATGAGAACATGTGGATTGCACTTAAACCCGGCCTTGGCCACTTTCGTACAGTATTACTGCTAGCCTTAAGCTTACGCATGTTATTTTACAAGTTGTTGTTTTTTCATCTACTCTCATTCATATATATGTCACGTTGAGTGTATAGTGTAAGCCCACAGGGCCAGTTGGTTCCGACCCTGTTGTTGGTTAGATTGTGTAGCAATGAAAAACCAAACAGTTATTTTTTTTTTGATCGCACCTTTTGCGATTTGACAATCTTGTTCTATTATATCGCAATGTCAGTTTGAATTAGATTAATCACTCAGCCCTTGCAAAGATGTTTGCTAATATATTTGATGTACCAAACATACTGTTTATTTGTCATTGTATTTAAATGCGTTCCTTTAAAGGTCCCACTTCTGATAAGATAAATAAACCAGTATAAAGTGAAACAAGCATTGTCAGACAGCTGAAAACAGGGCTGTTAGTCTGAGCTCATGGATATTTAAATTGTTGATGTTTTGGAGATACATGGTTTTCACATGACAACAACAATGTTACATATTCTCTACCTTTGAAGAGATACTAACATAGTACTTTTAAGATTTCTGCATACCCTCTCAATTACAGTGTTATAAAAGTCCAATAAAACCATTGTATAGAAAGTAGACACATAAGAAATAAAAGTCATCCAAATGAGTGTCAGCTGAAATGACCAGTGAAATTATCCCCATAAGACGTCAGTCAAAATTTCAGTATATTGCATCACCACAATGCATGACATCTCCAAGAAAGTTTCACGCCCTGAGAGGCCAGTGAGAATGCAAAACTAACTTCCTCTTCTGTCAGGGTGTGTGAGCTGATAGTAATCTGCCTTTGGCTGGCTTATTGCTTACTCCATGAGCTCAAGTGTGATCAGCCTTCTTCAACAGAGGAATGTGAACTCTGGCTTTGAAAACTGTTTTATGTTATTTTCTGTCTTAAAGTTCTCATATTATGCTCATTTTAGGGTTCATAGTTATATTTTGGGTTTCTACTAGAACAAGTTTAAATGCTGTAATGTTAAAAAAAAAAATTATTTTTCTCATACTGTCTGTGTATTCACCCTCTGTATGAAACGCTCTGTTTTAGCGCCTGTCTTTTTAAGCCCCCCTCCCAAAAAACCCAGTGTCTCTGCACCATCATTACAGCCGGGGATGACCGTAACGGCACTGTAGCGTCACTTTCCACCTATATATATATATATATATATATATATATATATATATATATATATATATATATATATATATATATACAGTACCTTGCGAAAGTATTCGGCCCCCTTGAACTTTTCGACATTTTGCCACATTTCAGGCTTCAAACATAAAGATATAAAACTATAATTTTTTGTGAAGAATCAACAACAAGTGGGACACAATCATGAAGTGGAACAAAATTTATTGGATATTTCAAACTGTTTTAACAGATAAAAAAACTGAAAAATTGGGCGTGCAAAATTATTCAGCCCCTTTACTTTCAGTGCAGCAAACTCTCTCCAGAAGTTCAGTGAGGATCTCTGAATGATCCAATGTTGACCTAAATGACTAATGATGAAAAATAGAATCCACCTGTGTGTAATCAAGTCTCCGTATAAATGCACCTGCTCTGTGATAGTCTCAGAGGTCCGTTTAAAGAGCAGAGAGCATCATGAAGAACAAGGAACACACCAGGCAGGTCCCAGATACTGTTGTGGAGAAGTTTAAAGCCGGATTTGGATACAAAAAGATTTCCCAAGCTTTAAACATCCCAAAGAGCACTGTGCAAGCGATAATATTGAAATGGAAGGAGTATCAGACCACTGCAAATCTACGAAGACCCGGCCGTCCCTCTAAACTTTCAGCTCATACAAGGAGAAGACTGATCAGAGATGCAGCCAAGAGGCCCATGATCACTCTGGATGAACTGCAGAGATCTACAGCTGAGGTGGGAGACTCTGTCCATAGGACAACAATCAGTCGTATACTGCACAAATATGGCCTTTATGGAAGAGTGGCAAGAAGAAAGCCATTTCTTAAAGATATACATAAAAAGTGTTGTTTAAAGTTTGCCACAAGCCACCTGGGAGACACACCAAACATGTGGAAGAAGGTGCTCTGGTCAGATGAAACCAAAATCAAACTTGTTGGCAACAATGCAAAACGTTATGTTTGGCATAAAAGCAACACAGCTCATCACCCTGAACACACCATCCCCACTGTCAAACATGGTGGTGGCAGCATCATGGTTTGGGCCTGCT
The DNA here is from genome assembly GCA_023566125.1 of Zingel zingel. Lineage (NCBI taxonomy): Eukaryota > Metazoa > Chordata > Actinopteri > Perciformes > Percidae > Zingel > Zingel zingel. The sequence goes on along the minus strand of CM042335.1, from coordinate 25,777,506 downwards.
TTTCTTCAGCAGGGACAGGGAAGATGGTTCAAATTGATGGGAAGATGGATGGAGCCAAATACAGGACCATTCTGGAAGAAAACCTGATGGAGTCTGCAAAAGACCTGAGACTGGGACGGAGATTTGTCTTCCAACAAGACAATGATCCAAAACATAAAGCAAAATCTACAATGGAATGGTTCACAAATAAACATATCCAGGTGTTACAATGGCCAAGTCAAAGTCCAGACCTGAATCCAGTCGAGAATCTGTGGAAAGAACTGAAAACTGCTGTTCACAAACGCTCTCCATCCAACCTCACTGAGCTCCAGCTGTTTTGCAAGGAGGAATGGGCAAAAATGTCAGTCTCTCGATGTGCAAAACTGATAGATACATACCCCAAGAGACTACAGCTGTAATCGCAGCAAAAGGTGGCGCTACAAAGTATTAACTTAAGGGGGCTGAATCATTTTGCACGCCCAGTTTTTCAGTTTTTTATCTGTTAAAACGGTTATAAATATCCAATAAATTTCGTTCCACTTCATGATTGTGTCCCACTTGTTGTTGATTCTTCACAAAAAATTACAGTTTTATATCTTTATGTTTGAAGCCTGAAATGTGGCAAAAGGTCGAAAAGTTCAAGGGGCCCGAATACTTTCGCAAGGTACTGTATATATATAGATATATAGATAGTATACTTGTGACATCACAACTGTACGGAAGTCCTGATGGCACAGTTTCTGAATACGGGCTGTGTGCATTTCTCTGTGGATTGAGCATTTTGATTCTTTCACAGTATTAATATACAGTAGTACCTCGACCTGATTTATTATTTTAAAAAAAGACATGGGTCAGGCGCCCAGATAGCTCAGTTGATAGAGCGGACGCCCATATATAGATTACTCCTCGACGCAGCGGGCCTGGGTTTGACTCCGGCCTGCGGCCTTTTGCTACATGTCATTCCCCCTCTCTCTCTCAACTTTCACATCTTCAGCTGTCCTGTCAAATAAAGGCCTAAAATGCCCCAATTTTCATTTTTTTTTAAAAAGACATGGAAATCTCACCTTTTACAATATGGCACCTTTAATTTGTCTTTTAGCCCATTTTAATGTTACACAAAATATATATCATGCCTTAAAGTCAATTATATATATATTTTACAAATTAAATGCAAATGTCTCAGGTAATTTGGAATGTCCTTTTTTTGTATTATACCAACAACTCTAACAGAAAAGGTAACCTAAAAATCATTGTCCATAATATTAGTGGATCAAAATGTGTTATTTGGCTTGTCTCTAGACCATATGATGCCCTATCCTTACTAAGCACTTCCAGGCAGTAATGGTGTTGGACACAGAGGGGTGGAATCTGGTCGACAACCCCTGTTGCCCCCCCCTACCAGAGTCAGAAGGTGATATTTAGTTGGTATATAAGTATCATGGATGGACTATTGAGCAGGCCTACTGGGTAGAAGCCAATGGGCCCTGGACCAGTTTCTCTGAATGAATGACTGTTAACAAGTCAATTAAATTACTTCAATGAGCAAGCAGGCAAAACAAGATGCGAAATGACGGAATAGAGACGTAAAATGACTAAAAAGACATGTCAAATGACTAAAGTAAGTCGTAAACCACTAAAACTTGACGCAGAACTGCTAAAAAGAGATGTCGCTTAAACTGACTAAAAGCAGACATGTAGTATGAAATGCTTACTTTAACCATATTGACTTGAGCAATGAGGAAAAGTGGAAAAACACTGATACAACAAGCTCCACAGGTTGTTCAGGTTTGATCAGAGTAGGCTCGTCCCCTCAATCCAGCAAACCAGTCAGTCTTGTTGGGCCGCATCTCTCCTTCCATATGGATTTCTCTCTTTCTTTTCCTCCTTTCTCTTTCTCACTACAATGGCATTCCTGAGGCATCTGATGTCAACTCAGGCTTTCTTGGTGTGTTGGGAAGGCAGGGAACTTCACACTGTATACACACACACACACACACACACACACACACACACACAAAGACAGACTTTTGTGAGGCTGAAGGATTTCTTGGCCACCAGCTTGTGAAAGTATGATTTCTTAAACCAGAGGATTTTGAAGGATGAAGGATTCTTTGGTCTGTTTTTTTTTTTCAGATCCATTCGAATACATTAGCATTTCCAATATACTGCAGCCTGAGGAATTCAGACACTGTGTCAGAGCCTTAAGATACATTTTAGTATGGCCGATTGTAAGTTTCTCAGTAGAATTAGTTATTATCAGTCCTTCCAGAAAAATGCAGAGTTTTTTTGTGATTGTTGCGGGCAAAAATTCTTGATTATGCGGCACGTTTTCTTAAAAAATGCGATGGAATATGCGGGATATTTATACAATTTTATGCAATGAAATTGCGGGAACTTTTTAAAACTGCGGTTTCATCGTGGCTTCATCACAGGTCTGTAGCTTTTCGATGATGTTCACGTCGCGTAATTACGACACTTCATAACGTTCCCATGGCAACGGGAAAATGGTTGCTGCTGTGTAAAGTAAATGCAACATTTCTCAACTTTCTGCTAAGATATATGTGACTTTTTTGCAACGAAAATGTTATGGGATTATGAAATCATGCAAGTCCCGCATATTTTGTGTGCAAATCGGCAATTTATGCGGCGAAAGTGCGGCGTATTTGAAAAAATGTGGCCCCCGCATAAATATGCGGACTTTGGCTGATTATGCATTGAATTATGCGATCGCATAATCGCGTTTTTCTGGAGGGACTGTATATCTATATCTAATGTTGCTTGAAGCAGTAGCTCTTTAATGTTTCAGAGCTGTAGTTTATTCATGGGATCAATGCTTGTAAAAATATGAAAAATGGGAAGGCTGGTGCCCCAGTTTTTTTTGTCTTTTAGGTTTAGAGTACAGCTTTTGTTTTTAGGCATCATTCTAATGTCTGTAAAAAAGGTTCTCAGGTGTTAACATATCCAAAGTATCCTGCTTTAATGCTACAATAAGTGGACTCACAACTAGAACATAAAATAACTCCAGATCCATTATATAGCTTTATACAGAGCTTTCAACCACACCTTCTGGTCTTCCTCAGCAGATGAAGTTTTCTTTGTCTGCTGAGGAAGACCATTAGATATGTCTGAAAGTTCTGGGCTGTAACTAATATTTCCTTATCGATTAATCAGGGGATTATTTTCTCAATTAACATTTGTTGTATTAAATATTAGAAAATAATGATTGATGGCCAACACAAAACATATTCAGTTTAGTAGCACATAAGACGAAAAAAAAAGAAAAGGAAAATCATTACAATTGAGAAACTATATTAGGGAGTATAAATTGATTAAAATAATTAGTCAGTTGTCAAATTAGTTGCAGATTATTTTCAGTAGATGAACTAATTGACTTAATTGATTGTTTCAGCTTTTTATTTTTGTTGACATCACTTTTTAAGATTGTGCTCTTATTGTGGTGCGTTTTCATCCTGCTGTGTGTGAGTGGGGCAGCAGCTTGTGTGCCGGCCAGATGCTGAGAGGCAATCTGAGAGCTGAACTGAAAACGTTACACAAGCAAGAGTTTCATTTGCACTTTCTGTCCCTTTGTGCAGTTTAGGTTTGACAGAGGGAGGAGGAAGTGGTGGGAGAGGTTCCCCGCAGCACAGTGTGACCTCTGGGGGGGTTCTACAGCGATGAGCAACAGGCATGGAAGTGTATCTTTTTATAGCAGTTAACGACACTTCATGACGTTTATGTAAAATCCCCTTCATCACGTTGCTCCATTATTTATCAGATTGTGAAAAGGAACAAATTCTGTAGAAGTAGAAATGTAACCACACACACTCACAGTGAAGTCCAAAGAGCTGCTGAAAGGCCTCCCCCAACCTTTTTTAAAGTATATCCAAAATGAATGGTATCTCTCTCTCTCATGTCAGTGATAGAAACTATCAGGTATCAGGTCTGAGCCACTCGCCCCTACCGACCGGACTGTGCTGCTGTCTAAGAATAGCATCTAATACTCACCCCGCTCCAATAATATTTTGAAGCAAAGTAGATGGGCAGTTTGGGTCTCCATTACTCATACAAGGGCTGGGTATCTAGCCATATCTTCTATGCCGATATACAGTAGGTCATTTCATATCTCGATGACGATATGTATCACGATATAACATGTCATTTAATAAATAAATAGTTTTATCTAGTCTAGATGCAATAACCAACGTGGTAAAGCATGTTTTTGTATACTCCAGTGTGAATTAAATATTTGACAAATGAAAGGTAATGAGTATTTTCTCATTTTATTTTATATTATATATATATTATATTATTTTATTTATTTTACTTTAGTGCAAAATGAAAATAACATGAGATCAGAACGTAAAGTGTCATCCAAATGACGTAAACGTTGCCGTATGCCAGTCAGGCCGCTGGTTTTTTTGACATTGCGATAGAAACTAAAATCCGTGTAGATATTGGCCTTACACTTGACAACGAGCAGATAGAAACATGACTTTGAATGCTAATGCAGTCTGCTGGATGTGTACATATGCAACTGTTTGCTGACATTTTCACCATAACAACTTTATGAAAGTCCTGCATTTAAAATGTTACTTAAGTAAAAGTATGTAAGTATCATCAGGAAAATGTAATTAAAGTAGTACTCAATGCAGAACTCTCCTCCCGTTGTAGAAAGTGTAAAGGATCCAACCAGTTGTGTGTTTAATGGTCTAATCATTTCAGCTGGACTTGTAGGCCGTTATATAGCATTTTACCGTCACATGTCCACATTGGGTGGACAGCGAGTGCTTAGCAAATTCTAGGTGTTATAGGTTTCGGTCTTATTGGGATGAATGTATATATTTTTTAAACAGAAAAACAGATACATGAATACACTGAGAGAAAAGTAACGGTGCACCCCAGCAGTGAGCAGGATGACATGTTTTGAATGATTCAGTATTCAGTCATTTCATTTCAAACCTTTATTTAAAACTCGGGGCCAATTGAAGGAGACCTTCATTTTTAACGGGGCCGAGTGCACAGCATGCATTTCGGCAAATAGACAATAACATTCAGGTAAAGCAGACACAATAAGTAGGCCTGTAACAATTATTACATAATTGTCAATTGTTTTACATAATCACCATTTTTTTTATTGGTACCCAGAGCATTACAGAAAAACAATAACCATTAAAAACACCTTGCATCCTTCCCAACACCCCTACCCTCTCAAAAGCAAGGCAGCAAATACACAAGTCAGGGACGTATTCACAAAGACACACACAGACAAGCAATAGAATCCACGCTAGTATGATCAAAAAACATCTGGCCAACCTCCAGGTTATGACCCGTCACATTTCTCATGGATTTCACATACAAAAAAGAAAGCAAACAAACAAATAAAACGCTTGACTGTCTTTTGATAACTTGTGCATAATCTTCAATAAAAGTCCTGTCTGGTACCAAAAACAGAACTATATGCATTATAGAACTGGGAGGAATGTGTGTACTTGAATTAAATGCATATAGTATACATTATATAAAGTCTACTCTTCTGGGAGCAATATATACGGTCCACTTATACCATAAGCTGGCAAAATCTTCTTGCCGAAGTTTGAGATAATATGTCAATCTCTTCATTTTGTATATGTCATAAACTATGTCTATCTAGTCATCGATCAAAGGAGCCTGTTGCTTCAGCCATTTACGGGTTATGGCCTTTCTACCTGCAGCTAGTAAGATGGCCATAAGCTTCTTGTCTTTAGCATTTATCACTTTTGGAAAGTTACCCAGGTATAGAATGTTGAATCTGAAGGGAATAGTAATTCGGAGAACCTCCAGTAAAACCTGGTGGACACTTCTCCAGTAACCACAATGAATTGCTAACATTAACTAAGGTCTTAAAGTGCTCATATTATGCTTTTTGTCTTTTTCCCTTTCCTTTATTGTGTTATATATCTTTTTGTGCATGTTATAGGTTTACAAAGTGAAAAAGCCCAAAGTCCACCCCAAAGGGACTTACCATCTCCAACAGCAAGCACTGTTCACAAACTGCTCCAAACAGCTCTATTGTAGTCCAGCCTTTACTTCAGAGACAAACGTGGTCACTTTGGAACACACGTTATAATGCTCGCCTAGCTGCTAGCATGGCACGCCCTCATACTCTGCTTCTGACTGGCTAGTAGTCCTTACCTAGGTACTGTCAGGGCCCTCATACTCTGCTTCTGACTGGCTAGTAGTCCTTACCTAGGTACTGTCAGGGCACGCCCTCATACTCTGCTTCTGACTGGCTAGTAGTCCTTACCTAGGTACTGTCAGGACACGCCCTCATACTCTGCTTCTGACTGGCTAGTAGTCCTTACCTAGGTACTGTCAGGGCACGCCCTCATACTCTGCTTCTGACTGGCTAGTAGTCTTTACCTAGGTACTGTCAGGGCACGCCCTCATACTCTGCTTCTGACTGGCTAGTAGTCCTTACCTAGGTACTGTCAGGGCACGCCCTCATACTCTGCTTCTGACTGGCTAGTAGTCCTTACCTAGCTACTGTCAGGGCACGCCCTCATACTCTGCTTCTGACTGGCTAGTAGTCCTTACCTAGGTACTGTCAGGGCACGCCCTCATACTCTGCTTCTGACTGGCTAGTAGTCCTTACCTAGCTACTGTCAGGGCACGCCCTCATACTCTGCTTCTGACTGGCTAGTAGTCCTTACCTAGCTACTGAGCATGTGTGCGACTCCCAACAAAGATATAACAGCAGTGAGATGTCTCACTCTGTAGCTAAAACAGAGAGCTCAACACACAGGGTGAAAAGAGGAGCTGCAGCAATGTGCAATACAACAAACATATGGTGTTTTTTGAAAATGAAACCATGAAAACCTATTCTGATATAACCTCTAAATACAATTATGAACCTGAAAATGAGCATAATATGAGCACTTTAAGGCCTATGAATAAAGATGCGTTGTTTACTTCATAGGCTGTGTATTTGTGTTACTACATTATCTTGGTCACATGACAGTGATATATAACAAAAGATGTATCAGGGAATTCATTCAAAACCTTAATTTGTTTAAAAAAGCAATACATTAATAAATGTAAATTTAATAAATAAAGAGACTGTTTCATATTGTTAATCACAATTATTTCTGAGAAAATTAATTGTACAGCAAAATTTTGAATCGTTACAGCACTAACAATAAGATACATAGAAGTCATTTATCAAAGCCTTAAATTGACTGATAGATGGGGGGGAGACCAATTTGTAGTTGCTTTGTGCGGTATTCCTGATTGTGGAGCAGTACAAAAAATATGTGTTCATACCAAGTATTAGGGATTTATTCAGGTGTCTCATCATCCAGATGAGAGCTAGTCTGAGTGAGAGTAAGCAGCATATGACGTCTGCATGGGTTTTGTTATCAACATGCACTGAATAGCAGCGATGGTTGATCCACACTCTGATGAGCACTCAGACACCTGCTCTGACGGGCCACCCAAAGGCAAAGAGCTATTTATAACCTGACTGCAAAGGGCACGCAGGCGTCGTCATAAATACATGTTCCAACCACCGACGCTCTTATGCAACTGCACTTCCGACCGGTGATGAGCTCTCTGACTGCCCACTCAACTTTTTTTAAAAGGGCTAGTAGACCCAAAATGTACAGACTGACAAATTAAAGGGACATTCCCCGTTTTTTCTCCTCACTCTCTGGGTAACAAAATATAAAATATAATGCTCCAGCTGTTTTCCCATTTTTCAAAAGAGGATAAAAACATTTTTGGACATATATTTGTGGAGACGGCGTCTAAGCTTGAAGCCTTTGGGTGGCCGTTTGTCATGACAGCAGATATTCAGTCTTTCTTGACTGGCAGCATGCAAGATCAGGCTCTTTTTCTGACATTTCTAACTTACGGAAAAGAAATTATTTTTCCCACCTATCAAGCACAGACGCATTAGAATCTACCGACAGTTAAAATGTCATTCATCCAACTTAATGTAACCAGGCTTGAAAAAACTTTCCAGACCAGACAGAAAGGCTGCATCAATTCCATTTTCTTTAGTGTGACTTCCCTTGTATTCATCACACTGATGGATAAGGGTCTTTGGGTCGAGCTGTGTTTCCAAGCGGGTTTGGAGAAAAAATCAACAGCGGCCTAAGACAGAGTCAGCCAAGAGAACGCCACCGATAGAGTGGTACGCTGGCCAGGCCTTTTCCCAGGCCTTTTTTCTATGTGTCGCCACTTGTTTTTTTTACCACCAGTTTCCCACTGGTTCACGTTCATGTTCTCCTGGACGTCCATTAGTATGCTAATGACAGTGTGTGTTGTGTGTGTGTGTGTGTGTATGTGTGTGTGTAGGTGTGTGTGTGTGTGTGTGTGTTTGTGTGTGTGTGAATCAGCGTGCAAGAGAGATGGAAGGGCCGAAGAGACGACGAGGAGAAGCGAGAAAGAAAAGCGGAGAGAAAGCTTGTCTTCCTGTGAAATTGCCTTTGTGTGTCAGATGAATGGCTGAATGGAGGAGGCTCTTTCAGCCCGCCGCCACGCTGCGCTGACAAGTGAGCATTCCTGAAGAAAACAGGGGAAAGTAGAAGACCTCCCCATCCCCGCCCCTTCAAAGTGATGCTTTTCTTCTGCATGAACCCATAAGGAACTGCTGTGTGGCGGTGAACTTGGGATGCAGGCTTTGGATGAGGAATCACATTGTATTATTAAATCCAAGGGCAAGCGAGAGGGCAAGCTTTTGATGTGGAATTATTTCCAATAAAGAAAAAGGATAGGATCGGACGCAGGCTTTCAATAATGAATGATTCTGCATTATTACACTGGAGTCTTTATGAGATTTTTTTTTCTTTGTTATTAAATTTGAGCAGAGGAAAGACTGCTTTGGGTCCTTGAGGCTTTTTGTCTTTGCAACTTTTCCTTTATATTCAAAGTGGACAGTGGAGCGCTGACAGGAAATGAGGGGAGAGAGAGAGAGAAAGGATGGCAGGTAACAAAAGACCTGAACGAAAGACTTGAACTCTGGGGACGTTGGGATTTCATGGACAGTGTCTTAAACCTCTAGGCCATCAGGGTTCTCTGTGGAGGGCTTGACATAATAATTCATTTTCAATCTAATCTAATTTTGTCCATGACGTCTGAACATGAACCCTAACCCACTTAGATTGCAGTTATCACCAGGGTCAATATGGTAGAAATCCATTTCATAATAATAATTATATACAGATATACAGGGTGCGATTTGTGAAAAAAGCAGAGGAGGGGATGTTGTTTGATCATGCACAACAAAACAAAACATGCAAGAATGAAAACCCCCTTCCAGTACCACCATGGATATAGAGCCACTCGCCTGTGCATGCCAAAACACATATGCACTTGTGCAAATAATCTTAAAATGAAATGGCACAAAGTGGTGTCAACATGAACACAGCACTTTCAAGCCGTGGAGCGGAGTTCACATCGCGGCGAAAACAAAATACTTTTACCCAGGAAACGCTCGTTGGTTCCTCGGGAGTGTTTAAATCCAAACCACCATCTTTTTCCTGAACCAAACTCAACTGTCATTGCCGCATGACGCTCACTTTTTTGTCTAAACTCCACTACCATGGCCCCTTGAATGACCGTCATCTGGCGGTGTCTGTAGCCGGCTCACAGTCACCTACTGGCGGCTAAACAACTGCCGCTGGTAGCCGGCGTCCCGGAGCTCTGTAGCGGCTAAATACAACCAGCAACTGCTGCCCAGATGTTATCGTTCTATTCATAGACTGACACGTTACAGCGCTTTACTTAGTTATATAATTATAATATGGTCTTCGCTATGGGTGAATGAGCATTGATACATTTTGTCCCCACCCGGGATAAAAATAATTGAACAGAGGCAGGGATATGTAGACCAGAAAGGGGGAAATCCCACACATCCCCCCTGGCAAATCGCACCCTGCAGGTATACTGATTAGTGAGAAATGAAAATGAAAAACCAACATACTGTGACTACCACAAGCCTCCAGAACAGCTTCAGTGCTACTGGTAATAGTTTGCTTTCACACCTGCCTCGTTTGGTCCGTTTTAAACGACCCCTGGAGCGTTTGGTCAGATAGTCCGGTTGGTTTGGGCTGGTGTGAAAGCTCATCCCAACTCTTGTGCGGATCAAACAAACAAACTCTGATCCACTTAAAAACGGGGGTCTCGGTTAGCTTCCAAGTGAGCTAGAGTTCGGTTCACTTCAGGTGAGAATGTGATCCGACCCAGATACAGGAAGTGAACCAAAAACGGAGCATTTACTAGCCTGCAGTTCCAACCTTTCACACAATTTACAGACTTATATATTAGGGGTGGGAATCACCAGAGGCTTCACAATACGATATTATTGCGATTTTAAACATATTGCAATATTCTGCGATATATATTTGTGATACTCTGCTGTATCTATATTTCCCCCCACCCCTATTATATATGATTTAAGGGATGATAACTTTCAGATCCATAAACTGTTCTGAGCACACATCGCTGGTCATCTGTATGACATCATCATCTCTCTCTCTCCTTCACTCGCTGTCTGTCAGCTGCTCACATTGTTCGCCTTCTTCTACAATAGAAACACTAAAGCAGAACCAGAAAACCCAAGACGTTATAAATTTGTTGTTGCTCCATTATTTCTGAGGTCAGAACAGTGTTTACAGTGTTTGGTGCACTTAAAAAAGTGCAGTATGAAAGCAAAGCAAACCAAATGAAAAATGCAACAATTTTGCAACTTCACCCTTGAATCACCACCGAACTATATGTGTGAAAGCACCCATAGATTCAAGCCTGTGGAACCCTACTACAGCGATGAACAGCATTGTTCCTATAGATATTCCATCATTATGTGTTGTGTAACACTAAAATCAGACTGTGACATAACTGCTTGTTTTATTCTGTGTAGTGTGAAAGAGAAGCGATGCAGCAGCTGGAAAACCTCACAATGTCCCGATGAACTAGCACGTAAGATTGTTTTTGCCTCACCCTTCCTAGTTTGATATTCTGGGACGTTGACCCATTATACAAAGGAGCACATTGGGCTCTTCCGTGCACAACTGTTAGCAAAGCATTTTTTCTTTCAGTGACGCTGTAACCAGGACTGTCACCCTCAGGTCAGGACCATTATACTGAGTTTAAAGGGTAACTACGTTTTTTTTTCAACCTAGACCCTATTTTCCTATGTTTTTGTGTGTAAATGACTAATGGGAAAACCTTGAAATTAGTCCAGTATTTAGCAAGAATGCTGCGACCAGCAGCCATGTCCACTTAAAGTGCTGGTTTTGCCACACATAAGTGTCTGACAACATTATGGAAAGGATCCCAACTGAGATAGACCTTTTTTTAAAGAGTAAAACCCTCTTTGTTTAACCAGAAACCGCTTTGAGATCACTATCGCTAAACCCACCAGACCCTATTTCAATAAACAATACTTTTAGCGTTTCTAGAACCAACCAACCAAATTGTAGCTTGTTTCCCTGTTTTATACATATAAAGTAATTTTCAATTATCGCTAAGCCAAATGATAACCACTTATCTTTATATTTTAAGGATGAATTATTGCTCATAATAAAGACAAATGTCGGAGTCTAATATTTTGTGGTAGTAGTAGTTTTTGTTTTGGTCAGTTTGTTGCTTCATCAGTGTAACTACAACTACTATTATATCATGTTTTTACATGCAAGTTACAGGCTTAATGCTTGGCAACATTAAAATACTTCACATATGAGACTTTTCAAACACACCCATATACTCTGTGTGTGTGTGTGTGTGTGTGTGTGTGTGTGTGTGTGTGTGTGTGTGTGTGTGTGTGTGTGTGTGTGTGTGTGTGTGTGTGTGTGTGTGTGTGTGTAGCTGGCTGAGCTAACTGTGACATGCTAAAACAAAGATACCTGCATAATCAGCTGTGGTATTGCGAAATCGGTTGTGAAATATTTCCATCTTGCACGAACACATTGAGGTAGTGTGTGTCTACCAGCATGAACTGTATTGTCCTCCTCTTCCACACGCTTCTGATCATTTTCTATAATGTGTTACTGACTGGTGCACTGTGTCATGAACTTTATCTGGCTCTTTATTTTCGGTCCTGGGCTTATCCTGTGTATTCCCAAGGTGAAGCTCTTCCATTATAGGAGTTCTCAGATGTCCTTTATGTGCCAGTGTTCAGGCATAGGCCTGTCTGTGTTTCGTAATTAGCCATCTGGGACTGAGGACAAGAGGCAGCTGCAGATCTGAGAGCAGGGCGGCGACGCTACTGTCTGTCAGGACCTCCGATCCAGTGGTCTTGTTCTTCGCCTGGCACTGACACTGTTCCTACAGTGTGTTTTGGGCTTATTCTTTCAGATATTTGTGCTTCGTAGGATAGAATGAAACACAAAAACATGTATCATAGGAGGCGAGAATGAATTAAGCAGTCATAGTTTTGAACTGCAGATTATAAGGTCATACAACCTCACAGACAAACGGCAGCAACAGGAAGTGATATTTTGGTATCCTCACCGCAGAAGTTTGTCTGGCTTCCTGTTGCGAGTGCTATAGGTGGAAACGGTGTGTTTGTGTGACATTAAGGATTCTTCTCAATCTGTTCCTGCTAACAAAACGTAATGTTTCAGCATTATTTTTGCTCTCCGAGTTGGAATATAATCCGCCAAATCAGAGATGGAAGGATGTGAAGATGGAGTGAGCAGTGAAGAGAGACACCCACCCTTCTCTCTACTGTAGCTCTCCATTTCTAAAATATACTCTTGGTTTCAGGTTCATGTTACTGAATGGTTCATATCTCTGTCCATCCTTCTTATTTTTGCCACAATGAGCATCCAGCTTGTTCTCATGCATGACTCAGTCATTCTGTAGCACTGGGCTAAGTATATTACTGCTGTTTTCCACTGACTCAGCTGTTGGTTAGTCAGTCACAGGGATAGCCAACCACAAACAGCAACATGTGCATCTCCCAGTAGAAATGAATGATACCGATGTATCGGAGAGAAGAAGATAAATTATTTTCTGCAGGTGCATGAAGCAGCTAGCTAAATTATAATCTTTAGTGATTAAATGAAAAGTTCAAAATATTGAGAAATACATGCATTTATTTTCTTTCAGAAAATGCGATTAGATGATCAACATTAATCTCATGTCTATGAGATTGGGCAGAGAGAGTGACCCCTCTCACATTACACATAGTCATTTAATCCATTGGTAATATAAAAACATTGTTTAGTGCAGTTTAAGAATGGAGCTGGAGTCTGGACTTGGATTAGTTTAGCTTGGCATAAAAACTGGAGGCAGGAGGAGACCTTAAAAGGCCTGAAGTGAAAACAGACAAACACATGAACGTGTTGTATCGTGTTTGATTAATCCATACATTGTGAAAATAAATAAAAAAATAATCAAAATTTGTGTCTTAGAGGAAGTTATGTGCTGGAACTATTTATTGATGACAAGCGGGTGCAGTGACAATGTGCGAAGCCATCAGTTCCTTTCACACATGCATTGCAACCCTGATATATCTCTGCACGATGGCTCAGTGGTGAGCACTTCTGCCTCACGGCAAGTTGGCACTCTTGAGTTCGATCCCCAGTCTGGGCAAAGATTGATCTTTTCGTGTGGAGTTTGCATGTTCTCCCCGTGTTTGTGTGGGTTTCCTCCGGGCGCTCCGGTTTCCTCCCACCATAAAGATATGCATGCTAAGTAACTAGGACTTCAGTTGAAAATTAGCTGTCTGACGAACACTGGCGCATTTACAGAAATGTTGAATAATGGGCATTGTCCTAATAAAAAAATAAAAATAAAAAAAATAATAAAACCCGTACCGGACATTAAACAGACTTTACCCTGCCAGCTCTCTAGTACAAAGTATGTGTAATGTCCAATTGAGCCCATGTGTGAATAGAGCAGTTCATTGTCTGGAGTCATCCTGCACACCACCACTCTCCTAAACCAAATGTACAACCATAACTTATAACCAAACAAGTATTTCTACTAAGTTAGAATGCGTCTGAAACGGATAATCTTCTTTGTGTGCTACATGTGTGAAAGGGCAACTTTGGACAAGATTCGTTGGACATTGTCCGTAGTTCATATGAGAAAACAGCTACAGTGATATTGCAAGGTGTGGTACCATCATGCATGTACAGGCGGAGAGCCAAAAGCTGCGTTCACTGTATCTGGCAACCCATGGATACCTATGCACAACTCTTAATAAAATCATTCTTAGTACAGGGCAGATGGATCAATTGTTGTTAGCCAAGAAATAGTTTCAGTTTCAACTTAAAACCACTTCTTTTTTTACATCTCTGTTGGAGTACATACGAAACACACAAAGTACAATGTGTTAGTAAGTGAGCTTTAGAGGAGTTAGCAATTGAACTTTGGACAGAGCCAGGCTAGCTGTTTCCACCTGCTTCCAGTCTTTATGCTAGCTAAGCTAACAACGTCCTTACTCCAGCTCCGTACTGAAAACGCATGCAATTGATATACATTTTCTCATCTAACACTGGTGAAAAAAACTAAATGTTTCCCAAAATGTTAAACTATTCTTTTAACATAGACAGTACTGTAGGTCAGTACACCTGCATCTGCCTGGTCTGTCTAGTCTCAATACAAAGCTGCAGAGAGCAGAAACTTGCATTTTAGTGACAGATGTGCTTAGTTTAGGAGGACTGAAATAAGAGCATGCAAACATGTACTTCAAGGAAATAAAATATAGAACCTGAGGACAACATAGTGCACATCTGAAATGACTCCTCATAAATAAACAGTGCAGAAATTATAATCAGAAGCCTAGAAATGAAACAGAGGTCAGTCCTCGGTCACATGATAACTAGCGGTGAGATTAGAACATGGAAAGATGCAAAAATATTTTGCATACAGTTAAAGACAAGGTTTACTGTATCTACTCAGCTATTCAAATCACACAGGCAGCTACGACCCTCGTGGATTTTATTCTTAGAATGACTATGTGTCATATGTCAGTGATGGCTACACACCACAGCCAGGGGCCATTCCAGGCGGGGGTATTTTTTTCAGAATACAGCATAGAAAATCTGCTTAGAAATATTGGATAGAATAGAACAACACAATGTAATTTTGCTAAATAAAACATCACATTCATTATTAATTTCACTTGTTTTTATGTTCAACAAGTTGTGTATCCATATACAGTACACATGTCTTATGGGCTCTTAAGGCAAAAAATGTGGATAGTCATCATGGAAACACAAATTGGTCATTTGACAAGGGCTGGGAAGATTTCAACAAAGAACACCTTGCTGTACACAGTTTTCAGATAATAGGAAACAGAACAGAAATAAAGTGCAATACACAATTTGTTTCTTATAGCAACAAGTTCTCTACAGTGAGTTCAATATGTTTCTACTTCTAAACTGGCCACAAAATTTCAACAAAGTACACAGTTGCCATACAATGTGTGTTTAAAGTATATATCCATTTACCAAATGGAAAGGCAGTGATTGGCAGAACAGGCAGCAAGGTGACACTACTCTAAACCAATGGAAATCAAATTTGTCAGATTAACAGCACTCTAGTCCAGTGGATTGGAGGGGCACCGGGGGGGGCAATCATATTTCAGGGAGGGGCCCCCCCCTCTAGACCTGTCCCTGACCACAGCACATCTGGATCTCTGAGGACGCTTTGAAGAGTTCACAATAAAGCAGGTCGGACTGCACCTCACAATCCTTTTTGCTGTATTTGGTTGTTTGTTTGCTGCATTGTACAAGTGCTTTGCATTTTTTTCACCTTGTTTGTCTCCCACCCCAGAAGAGCCACACATAAACAAATCATTGTATTGGTGGCCTGTCTGCTGTTCGCCAGCCAAAGTGAGTTATATCCTCCAAAGCAGCCAGGAGACAGGCTGCCAAATCCAATTGTGGCAGAAACAAATGGCCAAAAAAAAGCAATGAAAGGCAGTATTTCACTTGTCACTCAAAGGGCAGGAACATGTCAATAGGTAACGGAGGTCATCTCGGTTGATTTATGTAACATTATTGTTGATCTCAGTCCCATGTTAGTGATGCAGAGCCTCGGACTGCAGGCCCTTCACACTGTTATGTGTCATGTCTCAGTAGTCCCATTGGAATTGGGCGGAATTCCCGGCTAAGATTGTTTATACAGACAGGAAACACTGTTTCCTCTTATGATAGCAGTGACTCCATATAAAATATTTGACAGTTTACGTGATATTCCTGTCACAATGATGTGTGTGAAATTATGTAAAACTGACTAGGAGCTCTTTGTAAATTCAAACCTAACATAAGTGTTTACTGAGTGGAGATTTACACATTACTGAATTAAAACAGGTTGCCCCACACAAACTAGTTTAAAACTGAATGGAGTTTTAATGAACTGTATTAGCTGATTCTTTGCATGGACATTCCTTTTGGTACATCGGTCAGAATGCATTTGACAGGACACCCAGTAGTAGTTCACTGCACTTTATTGCTTTGGGTTGAAAGCACAGTGATGTACAGGGCACTTATTCACTTTAGACGAAATCTGTGAACCTGTGGAAAATGAAAGCGCAGACTTTAGGGCATATAATACAATCCAACAGTTAGTAGGTTTCACAGTCTTGGATTCACCCAGGATAAAAAATATACATAATCATCAACTGAACAAATTAAATAATACATTACACATTTTCAAATGCTTAATAATAATGTAAACCAGGAAGGTTTTTATATTTGATGGAAATAACAAAATACCTCAAGTTGCTATGCATTTTGCTAATGACAGATAAGCATAATTGGATATTTCCCACTCCTTCTAAACGGCATTTATTAAAGCGTAACTCTCGCCAAAATACAACCTAATGTCTTTTTGTGAATGTACCAGAGTCAAACTTTCGTTTAAAAGCATATTTAGGACGGAAGCGCCACTTCTAAGATTGACCGTATTTTCGTTTTTGGGTCAAAAGGCCTTTTGAATGGGAGTGCTAGGGGCACTTTTATGCTAGCCTCAAAAAAGCTATTATTAAAACACTAAGAATGCTCTACACAACATGAGACTTTGCTCCAAGTATCACCAGGGGCTCTACACATGAACTCGAGCATTGACAACATTGTTAGTGTATCCAGAGTTTACTAAAAACAAAGGTTTTGAGCAACTCACTGTAGCTGTTGTTCTTCTGGTCACCGTCTATCGAGCCAGTCAGAAATAGTCGAGGGAGGAGAGGAAAGATGGAGAGCTCCTAAAGCTTAGTTCCATATAAATGCACGGATAAAAAGTGAAACACAATATTGACCTTGTAGTTGAAAAAGGAGCCTCATATAAGAATGACATTTCCTCCTATGGAGTCCGTTCATTCGCATTCGGAGATCGCCTATTTTGGACTGGGAAAATGGCGGATAGCGTAAAGAGCAAAGTCTCACGTTGTGTAGAGCCTTCTTAGTGTTTTAATAATAGCTATTTTTAGGTTAGCATAAAAGTGCCCCTAGCACTCCCATTCAAAAGGCCTTTTGACCCAAAAATTAAATTACGGTAAATCTTAAAAGTGGCGCTTCCATCCTAAATATGCTTTTAAATGAAAGTTTGACTCGGGTACATTCACAAAAAGACCCTAGGTTGCATTTTGGTGAGAGCTGCGCTTTAACTAACTCTGAAACAAATGCTGTATTTCTCCATGCATGCAGATATAAGTCAAATGAATTACCTACATGTATAAAGGATTAGCTGTTAGTTAGTTAGTCAAATGTAACCATGCAGATCCACATGGCCGTGCACCGCTTCTGTCGCGCCGTGCTCCACTTTATTCCTATGGGCGTCAAAAAAACTGGCCAATGCCCATCTTTATGCAAATTAATCCCTTGAACGCCTATCCAGTAGAAGTAGACGGAAATCTTTTAAACTGACCTTTGTTGATCTGAAATGAAGACAGATTCAGCAACTGCACGGCCTATTTCTCTCTTAAAATGTTCTCAGAAACACGTTTCGGTGAACTATTTTCGTAAAATACTAGATCGTATTCTCAACGAGCCGCCATGATGGCCGTTTTCAAATATTCGAGCGGCCAGACCCACGTGACACGTACGTCCAATCAGCTGCCGGTCAAGGGCGTGGAGCATCAACCATGGATGTATTACGTCGTGACACCACACTTCAGTTGTGTCGCAAAAATGGATCTGCACTGTAAGTGTAGAGACTACATTAAAATGGATTAGTTCTTATGAAGAGATCAGTTCATATTTACGCCTAGTAACTGGCAGGTGTAACTATTGTGTAGCTGCCTGTATATGCTGTGATGTATATTGCCTATACGTGTATATATATATATATATATATATATATATATATATATATATATATATATATATATATATATATATATATATATATATAAAGTTTGGGGTCACTTAGAAATAGGTTCTAATAGGTTTGCAAAAGGGTTCTCCAATGTTTTCTCAGTTAGCTTTTTAAAATGACATCAGATTAGTAAACAGAATGGGCCTTTGGAACGTTGGATGAATGGTTACTGATAATGGGCAATGTAGATATTGCATTAAAGATCAGCCACTTCTGTCTACAACAGTCGAGAACCCTTTTGCAATTATGTAAACACATAATGTAATCTGAAAACTGTTGCACTGAATAAAAAAACAATGCAACTGATCTCAGCTGGTATTCTGTCTGGAATGGAGTGGAATGGACATTTCTAAGTGACCCCAAACTTTTGACCGGTAGTGTGTGTGTGTGTGTGTGTATATATATATATATATATATATATATATATATATATATATATATATATATATATATATCTCAGTCAGTCAGCTACAGTGTATATATACCTTATACAGTATGTGTATGTAAATTATATACATGTTCATGTTGCTTTCTTTATGCTTGCGCTACAGATGTTTTCTAGCTGGCGCTACAGATGTTTCCTGGCAACCAATTAGCATATTACTAAAGTCTTAACTAGCTAAGACATTTTTTCGGTTTTAAATGATGTACCCAGTCCAGCAGTGTTCAGTACGTGGGCTTTCCTCCCCCGTACTGATATTTATCATCAACTATTCTGTCCTCCTATTCCCTCAATCTTCTCCTTTCCCTCTGCTCCTCTTTTTCTTCTCTTGACCTCGGTGGCAGACAGAGAGCGCAAGGTGTCATCACCATTACAACAATCCAGATTTAACCAAGCATCAGTGAACTTTCTCTCCCCCCCCCCCTCCCTCTCTTTTTACTGAATTAAAAAGGGAAGTTCATCTGTCAGCGCCCCTTTTCAGCGCTGCACTGACAGGGCGGTGGATAACAGCGGTGCCTCACTAGCACACAGCTGTTCAGGAGGAGCATCTTCACCCCGTGGCAAATGTGATTCATTGAAGATGTCTCTATCCATTAGTTTGTGCCCGTGCGCCTCAGGACAGTAATGGTTATTAATGAGAGCTTGCTGCTTTTTATTACAATGTCAGCTCATGCTACAAGTGTGTTTTCTCCCCTGTTCATGCCAGAGTTGGTTCTTGAGGATCTGCTCAACATCCTAAATCAAAATGTGGAATTCCTCTTTGTTCTTCTTGTGCTCTCTGTCAGCACATAGTATGGAGCAGTGTTGTAGTACTCGAGATCGGTCTTCTTTTTGAAGGTCTCGGGTGTCGTCTCGGAATCAAGCGCATTTTTGTCTCGGTCTCAGATAAGGACCGGTCATGATCACAACTGCCTTTTGATTATTTTATCAAGGCATTTCCAAATTAAGATTTTTTACAGAATAAGGGGCTTGGTGGCCCATGGGGCCAGTGCTTAAAAATATTAGCATCTATCTATAGGTATTGTATGCAATTTAGACAATACAAATGTTCCTTTTTCTAATAAAGGAAAACTCTCTTTTGTATATTTGCTATTGCTGTTTACTATAAAGCAAAAGTATTTCTTCTCCGATTACTCGATTAATCGATGGAATAATCGGTAGAATACTCGATTACTAAAATAATCAATAGCTGCAGCCCTAGTCTCAACCCCTCAAAGTCTTGGTCTTGTCTCGGCCTAAGAACACTCTGGTCTTGGTGATGACATAGTCTCGGGTTAGGTGGTCTTGACTACAACACTGGTATGGAGGTAATAAGCTTAAGAGGCAACTGAATAACGATCCCGTGCAGTGAGTCATGTGCTCAATGTGTAGATGTGTATTAGTGCTCACAGCTGCGCATATGGAAAAAAAGAGCATAACTTTTAAGTGGCCAGTAACTGTTAACTCTCTGCTGCTTGTTAGCATTCAGAGCTTGGTCCCACCTCCTTCTTTCAGTCCTTAGCAGCCTCGCCGGACACAAAGATGCCCTTTATGGCCCCCGACAGAAGCCAACCAGAAAAGAGGGGTCGAGCTCACCTCGTGTTTGTCAGAGCCTGACTTTTCCCATTTAGATCAACTGAAACAGCCCACTTCTCCTTTATTGCTTCTCGATTCAGATTCATAGAGAAGTACGATGCAGGGTTTTCCCTACTGAATGAATGAATGAATGATATTTTATTAACGTGTCATGCCACTAAGCGGCCCATCCCACACGGAATTACAGTACATGACACCAATACAAAAGGAATTTAATCCACAGCTTCCGGTCCGGACCATTATAAAGAGGGCTTTTCACATGGGAAGCGATTGTCGCGCCTCGTAATTTGTTGATCAATGAGAGGCAATTGGACAGGTGGGGGCGCGGGCAGATTGACAGGCGATGCAAAGAGGGGGCGCAATCCCGGTGAAACTGTTGCATTCGTGCTCATCACACGCACACGCCCGCCTGCTGCAAGAGTTGAATAGAGCTCAACAGTGACTGCCCACTTTTTTAAAGGCTCTGGTTCTGGCTCTGGGAGTGTTTTTCCCCCGTTCAGTAGTTTCATTGACGTTTCAAAAAAATGCTTATATGAAGAGTTTTAAGTCCTGAAACAAGCCAACCAGCTACGAGATAAATCGTGACCATACTCAGACTCAGAGACTTAAATGGCAGAAGCTCGCTCTAGCCGTTGGCAGTTTTGCGGCTACTGTAAACGTTTCTATGGTAACAGCGAGTTGAAGCAATCAGAGTTGTTGTTGTTATGCTTAGGATTGTGGGTAGTGTAGTTTTTCTCCATAAGATCGCAGACAAAACATGTTTTTCTTAAAACAAGGTTGATTTCATACAGACTATTAGCTTCTTCAGAAATTTTTGTTTCCCAGTCAAGTAGCTCGTGGTCTGTCTACCTCAGATGGTTTAGACATTATGGCTGATAATCTAAATCCTTATGGTGAAAATCAATGGCATTTTTACTTCCGGAACACACTGTTGAGGTCTAAGGTGTAGAACTTTCCCTACGAGAGCGACATGCCGTGCAAATCAGTGAACAAGTGACTGATTCTTGCAGTTTGTGAGTTCACTAAAATATAAAACTGTTTCTAAACAGTTACCAGGACAGAGACAGCGGGGCTTTTGCTTGTCAGAGCATCGGCACAAGACTGGATTTATCGGGTAACGTCCGTAATTATGACTATGCTAATTTAGCTAACTTTAGCTATCATCAATAACCGTGGTAAGGAAAGACTAGGATTGCCACTATTTGTTATAAATGGACCATAACACATTTGCAAAGCTTCCTACACTTTAGCTATACACTTTTCTTTAAACCTACATTGTGTAATTTTTGTGTAAGTTGATTCTTAGCAAAAAGCCCTTTGTTCTTTGTGCTCATTCATGTGTAATTACTTCCACCAACTAATCAAAGTATTCTCGTAAGCGTAGAATCTGACATTCAGAATCATTCAGAATACATGCGAGCGAGTTGCTCGAATGACGGCCGCCATGTTGCGCCTCCGTCTTTAAAATCCATTAGCCAAAGAGGGACATACCTCCGCCTTTCACCCTCTTACACTCAGTGGCACTGTGACGAATACCAGGGGGGGGGGGGAATACTCGCCAGGGAAGCGAAAAAGAGAATTAAAACGACAACGCGACAGGCAAAGCAACAAGACCAAAGTTAATATTGGAGTGGTTAGAACAGCTGCTTGTAAACGACGGAGATACTAAGAGCTAATTTCGGGTTCGGCCACCGTAGGAGTTAAAATGTGCTCTGAATGGGAGGGGCTAGAAAGTAATATTCAGTTGGTTGTCATATACAATTTTGCCGCTAGATGGGAGAAATTCTTACACAATGTAGCTTTAAATATATTGATATGATATTGACACTCCTCTGTGCAAAATTCAATCATTTATTATTTACGACCTCCCCTCACTGCCACTGCTAATATACCTTACTGTGGCCAAACTCTATCACCAGAACATTAGGAGCAGTCGGGGCACAGTTTCTATGGGACAAAGAATCACTTACCTATATAATATTGATGAGAGCTGTCTCAGTAGGTGTTTACTGCAGCTTTCCTCAGACGTGAGCAGTCTTGTTGCGAACTGCTCACACATTTCCCGGCTCTATCAATTAGGGCTGCACAGTAAATAGTTTTTTTTTGTCGTCATCGCAATATCAACTGCCGCAATATACACTTCATGAAAGACACACTAGGGCTGGGCGATTGGGAGAAAATCAGATATCACGTATTGTTGACCAAATACCATGATATCGATATTGCGTCGATATTCTAGGGTTGACAATTGGTGCTTTAACAAAATATCTTCACACTTAGATTTTAGATAAATAATCATCAGTAATGTGGACATAATGTCTAAGTGGGGAAAAGGCAAATAATAGAACAGCTAGAACAGTCTGGTAAGATCAGAAAAGTACATCACTTTACTGTAATGTAGTCTTTAAAACCAGGAAAAGACAACACTTATGTCATATCACGATATTAAGATTTCCAAAATGATATCTAGTCTCATATCACGATATCGATAGAATATCAATATATTGCCCAGCCCTAAGACACACAGAGATTTTTTATGTATTGGTTGAAAGAAAATATCAGGAGAAAGCTGAACATTAAAATTGAACTGAATTCTTTTTTAGTGGTGCCTTTTATATTCAATTAAATGTTCAATTTGTTTAATAAAAGAATGTTGGAAAGGATTTCCTTTTATTAGTTTTAAATTCAACAAGCAATTTGTTGCAATTTTAGCAGAATACTGAAAGAAATGAAGAAAGAAATGCAGAACTGAGTAGAATTTAATATCTGTTTATTTAAGTAATATCGTTATCATAATGTTCAACAACGTTATCGCATATCAGATATTTTCCTTATATTGTGCAGCCCTACTATTAATCCCCCCCAATCAAAGCAGCTTGTAATGGTCTGACGTTTATTCTGTGGTGCTCTTTAATGAATTGGGACATATACACAGGGTACAAAATTAAGTGTTTGGTCCACCAGCCAAATGGCTAGTGAATGCTCAAATTATTCCAGCCACTCAATAGATACCATTGTTTTTTTGCCTGGTGAGTGAAGCAATATACCAGCCAATTTACATATTTTACCAGCATTTTGCTGGTGGATGGTGCTAATTTTGAACCCTGCCGCATACACACATGTTCACTTTTTAACCTACCGCAACCAGTCGGTATGTAAACAAGCTGAACTGCTCCTTGAATCACCTTAATTTGGCAATTACAGAAACAAAAACAAGACATGTTTCTGGACCGTCTTTCTGCTTGACCTGTACCTGACGAAGGCAAATAAAGGCTGTTCTGGTAGTAAAATGCAAATGGCACAGGGAGGTCTGAGATGGGTCTTTGTGTAGAGGCAGACAGCTCTCTTTGGCAGCCATGTTTTCTTTCTCTCAGTTGTGTGTGTTAAAGCTATGAGGGGAAGTATGCGGATTAGGATGGTGCGTGCGTGCGTGCGTGCGCGCGCGTGTGCGTGTGTGTGTGTGTGTGTGTGTGTGTGTGTGATTAGAAAAGAGGGGTAGCAGTTCAGCTCAGCAGTTAATTAGACCTCGGAGGAGCTGATCCCACACAGACACACGCTGTTTAAAAAGCAGCACAATGTCAGTTTTTAGAATATGAAGTGTTTTTGTTGCTCCAATATGAACGCTATTGTATTGGTCTCCATTTTTAGTGCAGGATGCAGTGTTTCAAATGCTGATAAATGTTCAGCGGTAATGTTTCAGCCTAACTGTTCGCGGGACATAAAACGTCACAATCTGGTTGGCTTACCACTTTGGTTACATGATTTTGTCAGGGGGAACCCAAATCTAAATCCATTTATATTGCTAGATACCACTAGAAGTAAAAGAGCTTTTATGTAATTTGGATGAACTGACCCTTAAAATATACCATGTTTTCATTATCATAGTCTTCACAACATTACAATAAACCCTATACTGTAGCCTGCCAGTAGCGCTGTTACTAATGTTAGAAGGTTCAGTGGGTCAAAGCTACTTCAGGACGTTGTTACTGAATCGTACCTAAAATGATCATTCCCTAAAATCCATCAACAGTTTATGGTGAAAGTGGATTTGGTAAAAAGTCAACATGAGTGTTTTGACAGCTTCTCTAGCCTCTGCTCAGCTAACTGTCAGCGTGTCTGTGCTGACACAGCCTTCTCAGTGCGCAATCATCATTAACATGTAGTTTTAGTGCATGCATTAGGAATCATGTGGCCAAAAGCCACTCTTTTGGATACTATTCATCTCCATAGTATCCAGGGAGCCACTCTGGTGAAGGGGTTAATTGCAGCACTTTAACACATTTAGGAATGCTAAACTCTTTCCAACGTAATGGCATTAGCTAAAGGGGAAAGCCAGCTGAGTGAGACTAATGATTATCATCATTCATAGTTCTGCTGTGCACTAATGGACCTGAAGCTGCAACACATACAATACAGACCTTGAATGCCAGCTGCAGTTGTTTTATTATTAGATGTAGTCCATTTGGTTGCTTTTCTTCCGAAGACTAAAGACTGTATTGCACGATTACTGCTTTATGTGAACAAAAGGAAACCCACAATACCACCAAAACCCATCTGTCTCATAGCTTTCATGTAGGGCTGAACTATTGGAGGAAAACATCTAACTGTGATTGTTCTGACAAATTGTGAGTTAAATGGCAAGCATTTTCTGTAAATTTCATTAGAGGCCTGTTTGTGTAGCTGACATTGTATTACGGCATGATACGTTTGTACCAAGCATCATCACCAATTTATCTTGTGTCTACATGAAAAAAATCCAGTTGCTTGTTGTGGTCCTCTCAGGGTTTTGTTTAACTGGTCAGTCAGTGATTTACATCCAGCAAGAGACTATACGCTGATGAGAATGTATAGTTCAACATGTCTCTCTGTTCCAATCCATCCTCCCTTTGTAATTGCTTTAAGTTCAATTTAATTTGGTATAATCAGCAGAAAGATGAGCTGGCTTGTCTCTCCAAGTGTCCTCTGTACTGAGGCCAGTGCATACGATGCTTTTTTACATTGTTACAACCAATGTTTTCTACTCTTAACAAGTACAAGACATCATAAACTTGACATTATATCAAAACCATTAGCTATACCATACCGTATTATAACTATGATGATATAAGCTATTCCAATCCTAAATTATAATGATTTTTTTCTTAGTATACGGTAGACACTCTATTGGTCCAGTCTTGAGAGCATTTGAGCTTCTAGTTTTATCAAGCAGACCACACAGAGCAAGCCCATTCGGCAAGGATGAGTCAGTAGTCTGTCTTTGAGCATTTGTGAATGCCTTGTTTGATTACACCCTTAATGCGTGTGTGTGTGTGTGTGTGTGTGTGTGTGTGTGTGTGTGTGTGTGTGTGTGTGTGTGTGTGTGTGTGTGTGTGTGTGTGTGTGTTTTATGTGGGTCTGTGTGCTTTCCAGAGCTTTTACACCTCCACAGGATTAATAGACAAAGCTAAGTCATTTTCCAGTGCTTCAGTGGTGCAGGCTGCTTTGTGATTCCTTGCTTCCCTTTGTCTGATTGCAGAGCTGCCACACATAGTATTTTACACTTGTTTAATTGTGCACACATTTCAGCACACACACACACACACACACACACACACACACAAGAGAACTGTAATAAAGTTGGCAAATGTGTTAGCAACAGCAAGCAGTTAGTTGCCCATTAACACAGCAGCATTTACAGAGCAACGTTAGCCTTCATATGATAAATATTGCCCAATATTTTCTCTGCTTTTAGCTCTGCTTTGGTCTCCACCAACTCTTGGGAAAATATCTGACTCTTTAGCTGCTAAATACTCCACTTTGTTCAATCACCTTTGTGTTACCTCATTCGGCAATAGATAGTCAATTAACAGACATTTAATTGAATGAAAATCTTCAAGATTATTACTTTAAAGTAAATCTGTGGAAACTGCTTTTTTTTATAACTATGTAAGTCCAAAAACTTCAAAAGGCTTTATTGTATTATGTGAAACACTGAAAAACATGCAAAACACTACTTTCTTAGCTGGATGTACCAGAAAACAAACTGTACGAACTTGATTTATTTTCTGTTAACTAATTGATAAATCAACTTGTCATTTCAGTTCTCGATTCAACAACAATACTCTCTGATACTATAGAACAGGGGTCTTCATCGTTTTTTAAGCCAAGGACCCCTCAACTGACAGAGAGACGGAGCAGTGACCCCCTACTACATATATTGTATAAAATGAAGTTGCATATTAAACTGGGCCTACAATAACGTGTAGGGCGGCCTAAAACTTTTATACATACCTTTTTTTTTTTGCATAGAATACTAAGCTATTAAAATAGCCTAATAATTGTTGCTATGATTTTAGAAATCATGTTTTGATGTTAAAATGTGGCACAATGAATCCTTATGATGAGCTGTGTCTGTGGGTGGCGACCTTAGTGACTACCTTACCTATAGGCCAGTAAGCAATGGGGTTTTAAATATGTTGGATTCATGTTAAGACTTTTTACATTTTTGAAAAAACTTTTTAAACCTAAAAATAATTTTGACTGCATTGACTCTGAGGACCCCCCTAGGGGTCCCGGACCCCCTGTTGAAGATCCTTGCTTTAGATGTAAAGATGCTGATGTGAGCATAAAAAAAACGTAGTAAATCCATAGACTCCCTGACATCCCTGAGTGTACCTGACCACAAAATGATACTATTCAGTACTGCATGTAAATCATGAATTATGTGTTGACAGTGTCTCTCAGCCTCAATACTTGAAATGATTTTCATCAGTATGTAGGAATCTAAAAAGCTCCTCCCTGACTCAGCTCCTCCTCCTGACCCTCGGCCTATAGGAGCATGTGCACGGCACAGCGTGGCAGATGGCTATCACTCCCAACCGGTTTCCCTTGCTTTTCTATTTCTGGCATCTTTATGCGGAGAGTCTATTGTGTAGGCTGTCATGATGCAGCATCCTTATTAATCCACCTGGTTTTCCTCTGTGGTGGTTTCCAGCTGTTGCCACTGGGCCACTTTAAAGTTGAGATGGATTTTTACTTAATTTTAGCATGGAAGCACATCGTCTTGTATGCAGCTGTGAACATTGGTGATATGTTTCCCAATGAAAAAAGAAGGGGAAAACGGTTTGCCTCTGTTCTTCTTAAAACATGTATTTGTGTTTCTTTTAGGCCATCAGAAACCGTCAGAGATACTGTTTCAAGTGCCATGTCACAGTGTACTGTGTCACAGTCGCCATGGCATGTTTCCATCTTGCCGTGAGAAAATGTACAACAATAAACAAGAAGTAATTGCATGCTACGCAAGTCAGCTCTGCTGTCAAGAACAAATGTGTCAGCCGCGCCCTCACTCCCACCCACCCTGACCTTCCTGCACTCCCAGCCTTTCCTTCCTCAGCATCACTGCTCCTACACACGATCACTGGAGGTGTGAATGCACAAAACGTCATGCAATGATGACGTTCCCTCTGCCACATACACACCTAAAGTCCTACCTTGCTCCATTCGAGGCCACGCACTGTGTGTGTGTGTTGCAGTGAATATTGGTGTTCAGTAGAATACGGCGGAGCCCAGATGATGTGTGTGGCGGCAAGCCAAGAGAAGCATTGGACTTGGCCTTCACTCGTAACGATGCAGCTGCGCTCTCTCTCGCTCTCTCTCTCTCGTCTTTGTCTCTGCATGTCTCTCACTGTCCCTGTCTCTGTTCCTTTCTCTGTAACTCTGTGCATTTTTCCTAAAAGAAGTGTAACCTGTTCTTCCTGCTGCTATCTTAACAAGATGGTAAAAATGTTTAAAAATAGACATGCATGCCTCTTAAACGCCCTAAAGAATTGGTTCATAGACATGTTGTTCATTTCTGTTCAGTTCGCAGTAACTAATTATCAGTAATAATATGCTTTAATCAAAGGCGCTCAGTATAGCTTTTTCAAAGACCAATATCAGTGGTGGAATGTAATTAAGTACATTTGTACTAATATAATAATGGATTTGTTTTGTTATTTTCAGACATTTTTTGGGGGAAAAACATTCAAAAAAAGCATAATATTTCTGCTTCAGTGAGGAGTTTATAGTGACCTTTTAGTACCTTTAAGTAAATCCGATATTCTCCATATTACCTTTTTTCAACCTATACTTTTGCTGTACTTTATTATCTATAGGATAGCTGTTGTCTCTCTTTCTCTCCGTCTTTAAACTCTCTTGGTTAGATATGTCCTGCACATGAATTATTGATGTTGAGGGACTGAGCTGCTGTGCTGTGAGGTTTTTCTGCTCCATTACTGCTCTCCCACTGGGCCAAGAGCTTTACCTGTTAGCGGACCACTTGGCCCTGGCTATCACAGAGTTGCTGTAGCTATTTCACTAGTCTATATCCACGATATCCTGGCAAAGCGAGAGTACATTTTCACTAACTAGTGTGACAGTACAGCTACTATAGCTGTTATCACTGGTCTAAATAACATGAGCTTTACTATCAGTGTTTCTGAAAAAAAACTGTATATCTTGATATTAGCAAAGAAGTTACTTGTACCAACATCTGCTACCATATACAGTTCGACCATCTGACAAGCATGTTGTTTGAAGTATACTGATGCCTTTAGGGTTAACCCAAACACCCCCTAAGGAAACTCATTTTGGCGACACATATCTACAATCTACAAATCTACAACATTCTTTCGCTCACTCCCTAAAGCTCATGACCATAGGTGTGACCAAAAGTGATTTAAGATCTTCGTCTTCCTTTTTTACAGTGACAGTCTGGCACGTTGTCCACATTACTGCCGACGCTGCAGCAGTCCACCAACAATTTCCATGGGAATTGTTAGAGTGACAGATGCTCTTTCTCCCTTTCACATTCTCATTCCCTTGTCTCTCTGTTCCCGCTCCTCTTATTCCCCCTTTTGTTGTTTCACTCTCATCTCTCTGTTCTCTACTTCTCCTCTCTACCAATGAAATTGTATTCCCCAACTGTCATTTTACTGCAGTAGCTGCTGCTTTTACCTTGTGCTCATGTGCATTTATTATCTGTTGGACACATGCACACACGATGCATCATCTGACTGTCTGAGGGAGGCTGTGGCTGAGTAGCTGATGACTCAACAGTGTGACCTGTCTAAGCCAGCCTCGACCTTTCAGAGCGGTGTACGTGGCTGAGCTGAAGCTCATTGTTGATCTGAAGAGGAGCTGTTTTTATCTCTATGAAGGTCCAGTACAGCCATGAGTTGGAATGACACTGCATAAAAGGCCTTGAATTGGCTATAGCTTAAATCAGTGATCATCAGATCATCGCAGAATAATAATGACTTAAAAAAATGTTAAACAGGAAGAAAATTCATTCTGGTATTTAGCATATCTAGCATTTTTTTAATTCCTATTTGAGAGTAACCCCTAAAACAATTGAGATGGAAATAATAGTTGATATAAACATTAAATAAATAATATAGGCTGAATGGGTCACGTTTAGTGTTACTGAAAGTTGGCAATATGAATGCAACCGTATTATAGTAGTCCATTCTTCATTGCAGTTTTCCACGTCAACTTTTTGCGCTTGATGGTGTTTTAAGCCCCCAACGTCTCCTTCCAGGCAGCGCTACGACTGTTGACTTCAAGGCACCTAACCCTTACCCTAACCATAACCATAACCATAACCATAACCAGTGCCTAATCCTAGTGCTTTCGTTGGGGGCTTAAAACACTGATAAACACTTTTTGCTACAGGCTCTTTGAGAGCGACATTCTTTGAGCGTTTTCCACCTCCACCGAACTGCCTTCTTGGCGAAGACCTGAGAGCATTTTTTAGTTAAGTAGCCTATCTAGTTTACTTTATGGATTTCCAATGTTTTCAGGAGTCTGTTCACACTCATACATTTTTATAAAAATAACATTAATGTAGTAAAAAAGTGAAAATATCAAATAGGTGGGGAAAATTGAGCCACATTTGATCCACAGAGCTATACCACAATTTATGCAACAGTCAATATTCTCTGCCGGGTCTGGTTTTTTAGAGACATCAAGAATTTACTAAAATTGTGACAACATCTTTTGTTGGGTTAGAATATCTGTTTCTGAGGATATCATGAAGCCTTGTTCCAATTTAAAAAAAGTAAATGGTACTTTTTACATGTCTGAACTTGAAAACAAGTCAAATTTGACTCTAACACAATAAAAGGGTTAATATGTATACTTACAATTTGTTTTCTTAATTTTAAAGTCTGGCCCCCACAGTGTCTGCTTAGAAAAATTCTAGCCCTAGAAAAAAATGTATTTTGTGACCCCTGGCCTAAATGATTTCACTCGTGGACCTTCCTGATACATACAGTATATGTACTTTGGCCAACTCATGAAGAGAATAAAATGGAGAGTAAAATCTGCCTTTATGCATTTTAGTAGCTGGCCAAGCTTCTGCTCTGTACCGACATTGGATTCAAAATGAGTGGCAAAAAAATCTGTCAAGAGCATTTAGGTTTTACCCAGAATGCCTAACCCAGGACAATGCATCTTTCCAGTATCTATTTGTGTGTGCTGCTGCCAAAAAGAAGGTGACGGGGTGCACTGTCGTTGCTTAGCTTTGTGTGTCTGCAGGGGAGTGACGGGTGCCCCCTCCCCGCCATGCGCGCACTCCTCAGAACTGGGTCAGATGGATTAATTTCCTGGCTAATGGCAGATTAGCATGGGAAGTTTCACTTCCAAAACAGCCCCTCCATCCACAAGCCTCAGCCAGGACTGGAAGTGAAGCGGCATGCTGCTTTTCACACTCCAGAGTCACGAGGAATGTGTGTGTAGAGTGATGCCCCTTTAATGTGTGTACATTAGGGATCCTATCTGGCACCCAGCGCAATTGACTTTGTACACCGACGCATGTGTCATTCCTATTTTGCACACAACGCACAGCGGACTTTTCCCTCAACAGACTCACGGTAAATTAGGGAATGAACTTCATTCATTGAACTGGTTCAGCAAAAAGAGGAGGCGTGTTTTCCGGCGCAAACGTTCCCTGGTGCTATTTTGTAGTTTCAGAAAACAATTCCGCCACGACCAGGAAAAACCGAGTCTAAAGTCAGTGGCGCGTTATTCAGATGCTATTTTAAGGGCGCATGCTTGGCCGTAATGTCGAGTGTGCACACCGCGCATACACTTTGCTTCTCTCATCTCACGGACCCAGCAGTTCCTATTTTTGCAAACCATACATAAATACAAGGAAAAATATGACCTTGTTTTACACAACATTTCCATGAATCATGGATGTGTTGATGGCATAAATGAGGAAATATTAGAGGACTTAAGGAGATGAGATGTTGAACTGCATGTGTCGATGCCACTTAACCCAAATGCCCCCCAGCAGCACGGAGAGGAGAGACAGAAGAGCTGCATAGTCTATAGTGAGGTCATTTCGGTCGAATGTTAGACTACACTGCAAAAATATCACCATGCATTCATAACCTTGTGATTCAGTGAGAGTAAGCCCAAAACATCGGGAAGTATGTTTTTGTGACATTTCTTTATTTACATTTTGTCAAAAAGAAAAATCAATAGCAAACGTCGGTCTCCTTGGCTGTGAACCGCTCCTGGCGTGCGCCCATGGATGTATTAAGAGCGTACGCCTAGCAAATCCGTCATTATAATAGCAATCCGCCATGGAACAAGTGCGCCTGCTTTTAAAGGGAACATGAGATAACGCTCTGATTGGTTTATTGCACATTACGCCCAAACCACACCTATGAGTAAGCTACTTCAGACCAACCCATTTTAGATTTGCGGATTGAGATCCGCCCACAAAGCTACTTGGGTTTGGCGTTTGATACTTGCGTTTCAGAACGTTAAAATAGGGCCCAAACAGTGTGAATCTTCACTGGTCTCACGATTCGATTACGATTATCAAGATATAAGATGTTGATTATGCAAATGCATGTCTGGTTAACCTCCCCACCTTTGATAATGAGCAGTCAGAAGCTGCTTTCCAAAGCTTTTCAATTCAAAGGGGCCAGATGTACGTGCATTTGTGAATGAAGCGTTATCAGCGCCACGGCCAACCCGCAGAAAGCACATGCTGTGATACTTCAGCTCACGTCGTATTTACCAAACCTGCAGTTCTTCGGGTAATCAGCGCCTTTCTCCGCCCACTGTACCGTAAATTGCGCTGTAGCAAAGCATCAAGTACTGGTGCTATGATACGGCTGAGTGCAGACGGCCATATTCCCACTGCTGATGCTATGACTGTTTGATATATCCTGACGCCAATATTTGTAATGTAGCGAGGAGTTTAACAGCTGCTGGAATGGAATGTGAACGCTGAGTCAGTGTCGATGTCATCTTTGATTTCTTCCAGTAACTTTAATATTGCATGGCTGCTTAATCTGTACTGCTTAATGATTTCATGTTCACTCAACTGAAAAAGTGTGATCTTTGTGGCAGCTCGTCTGCTTGGCCTATGTCTTCGTCTTGCTCGGATTACTGCTGCCATTTCACCTGGAGGCATATGCCAGGAAGCCCGCTTCCTGGTTTACACCTGCTTCTAAAATGGAGACGGAGAATTTTCACCGCGTTTTTTGTACATACCGCGGCATACATAATTAGGCGCACTTTGCGCTTCTCCTCCCATCTCTTTATGGGAAACTCCCACTTTCCCCTTGACCCTCCCATGAATGCATATGCATGACACGGAAAAGCGCAATTTGCCATTTTCAGTTCAGGCAGTCTGCGCTTTTACCTCAGTGCGGCCTGTTTGTACATACCTCGCCATGCTTATACACACACGTTGAGAAACAAATGCACCTCAAGTGGAGGCAAAAGCGTTAGTACATCTGGCCCAGATTGTCTGCAGTGGACAGACTCAAACAGTACTAGGCTAATGTTAGCTTATGTTAGCATGGTGTAGATGTTGCTGTAAAATGGCCATTACTGAGTCAGTATGCTGACTTTACAACTTTTCTCTCCTTGTGCTACTATTACATTGCATTTTTGCATTTTCCTGTCCCATAAATGTCACTGGTGGCCACTGTGGCTGCTCACTTCAGGTACTCATGAAATAGTTTTTTGGAGAAAAGGCTGTATTGTTAACCAACACATATTTCCGTATTGCATATTATGCTTCTTCCTTTTGAAGATTCTAAGAATTGCTAAAATTGGTAAGCGTTGATTTTTCTGTATATTCTGACAATCTAGAGCTTGAATGATTCATCTGTTAATTCAAAGAATAAATCGACAGATGAATCATTAATGAAAAGGATTTCTAGTTGCAGACCTAATCCTAAGGAACAGACTGTGCTCCTGTGAAATTGGAGGGTCAAGTTCAATTCCAGTTAATGATGCATTCTGTATGCCATTCACTGGCTCCCGTCTGTCTCTTTCCAGTAGACTGTCCAGTAAAAAGGAATAATAGAAAAGACGATATGTTTCTGTCTGTTTCTCTCTCTTCACGCTGCTGTCCAACCTCTTTTCATTCTTGTGCTTGGGTGTTGCTGCCACCAGTGGACCTTTCAATAGGCTGGAAGTGATTTTAATTTGGTTTCATACACTGTCTACAAGCTCTTTATCTCTTCCCTTCTCCCCCTCTTCTGCACCTTCTGTGCTCGTCTTTTCATCTTCCTCCAGACCTCCGGTAATATCAGGGAAGCCTGTCTAAGTTCTCCGAGTTGTGTAGTCTCACCATACACCACACAGTTATTACTGCAATATCTTGCATGCCTGCCAGCATTAAAGCTACTCTAAATTGTATTCAGGGATCTAGATTTTGCGAAATTTAGCATTCTGGCTATTGTTTTATGGTTCTGGATTTTGATTGTAAAAATAGGTTTGAATGTTATTATTCCGGTTATTTTAGCAGGGTTGCAGCAACATCAATAAGGAGTGTCCCTCATTCTTGAGTTAGCTTTTCTGGGAGTTGCCACGTTTTGCAGCAATCTATTGTTTCTTCAGGGGATGTTTTTATGCTCAGGAGGATATTATGTCTGCTAGTGTAGCGAAGGCTGACTACATTACTTCTCTCTCTCTCTCTCCTCCTTCCTTCTTGAATACCTACTCATTCATCTCAACATAGAAAGTATCGAGGAAAACAGTACTGTCAAAACAATGAAATTCTACAGCAAAACAGAAAAGCTCACTTGGCTCAAATCCAACTCTCTCTCTCTCCTCTCTTTTGTAAGGTATTGGAAAGAACGTCATCTGCGACCGGACAGCAACGCCTCTGGATGCCTTCCGAATGATGTCAGCGGCCCAGTACTACCCCAAGTTGCTGAGCATTATGGGAAATGTGTTACGTTTCTTGCCTGCCTTCGTGCGTATGAAGGAGTTGGTAGAGGAGGGGTACATCGGGGAGCTTCTGGTCTGTGAGGCCCAGGTATGACAAAAACTCTGAATGCTTCTTTTTTCAGTTCTAATAATGACAACAATGGATTCTTTCTCTTGAGGTTAGTTTGTGTTAGAGCAGCGTCCACAGAGCTGACAAGGAATCGGTGTCTTGCTCAAAGTCATTTTAGCAGCGGTTTTTTTTGACATGAGATTTGATCTCAGACACCACCTCAACTGTTTCATTTTTTGTTCTTAATTGTCTCGATTAGGGATAGACTGATTATCAGCTCTGGCTGATTATCTGGCCGTTTTTTGGCAGTATGCAGATGATCTGTATCAGCATTTTATTTGACCGATAAAGAATTAAAAAGTAGGGATCGACCGATACTGTTCTTTTCAAGGCCAATACCAATACTGATTATTAGTAGTTAATGAAACCGATAACAGATATTTGGAACCAATATGCATTTACAGTAAAAAGTCCAAATTAGGATTTTGGAATGTTACATACTCCAACACAAAACTTTGTTTAAATGCTTTAAGCAATTATTTAATAAATGAGAAACTTTCACCATAATCCCCAGTAACAGAGTCAGATGGTGTTGTGTTGGGGGGGGGGGGGACATTAAAGGACAGCTCCGGCGCAAAACGAACCTAGGGGTTATTAACAGATGTGTACCCGCTCTATCGCTCTCTGGGACATGTTTTTAAAAAATTAGTTTTTAGCTTGAAAGAAGCTAGCGCGGACCGCTTATAACGCTAGTATTCGGGGCACAGGGAACGTAAAAACAAATTGCTATTTATACCACTAAAAAGGCTCAAATTATCTTCAACGGTAGCATAATGAGGATCCCTAGATGTTAACCGAAGCATTGAGAACTTTGTAAGTGTACAGACAGTTTATTGAAAAGATAGATTATAAAGACACACGCGTTCATGTTTACATGCGGCCGCCGTCTTGGAAACCAGTCATGACTTACAGCTGGCGATGCAAACTAAAATCAAAAGCAATTTGCTCAACATATCTGAAATAATCGCACCGATGTAAAACATAACTTGTCTAGTGTACTTACTCAGTGGATAACTGTCCATCTGGTCCCTCCGGTCTGGGTCGCCGGAAAAGTTTCAAGTACAGCCCTGTTTATCAGAGAGGGGAAATCTTCAGACTGTACCAAACACTGCGTCTCTTGGGCATCGCGACGCAACAGGTCCCACTCCGTGCAACACAGACACTCCTGTTGGGTGGCCATAGCTTCACAATGTCCGCAGCTACACCACCAGTTTCCTGAAGTACGAGGCTGTGTTGCGGCATTGACTACCGGTAGCTCTCTCTCTCTCTCTTCCCCCTTTCACGGAGCTCCCGCAGCTCTTCAATAAACTGTCTGTACACTTATAATGTTCTCAATGCTTCGGTTAACATGTAGGGACCCTCATTATGCTACTGTTGAAGTTTGATGATATTTGGAGCCTTTTTAGTGGTATAAATAGCGATTTGTTTTTACTTTCCCTGTGCCCCGAATACTAGCGTTGTAAACTAATCAGCGGTCTGTGCTAGCGTCTTTCAAGCTACAAACTCATTTGATTAACATGAAAACATGTCCCAGAGAGAGACAGAGTGGGTACACATCTGTTAATAACCCCTAGGTTCGTTTTGTGCCGGAATTGTCCTTTGAGTCAGACTCAGTGGTGAGATAAACTGAAGCAGAGGGACAGACACAGAGCTGTAGCAGAGCCAAAGTACAACACTTTTTAATTCATTCACTTCATCAGTTATCAGGCAAATAAAATGTGATACAGATCATCTGCAAAATGACAAAAAACGGCCCGATAATCAGCCTGGGCCAATAATCGGTCTATCCCTATTAAAAAGTGTTCTGCTTTGGCTCTGCTACAGCTCTGTGTCTGTCCCTCTGCTTCGGTTTATCCACAAAACTATCTGACTCTCTGTTACTGGGGATTATGGTGAAAATGTATAATTTATTAAATAAATGCTTAAAGCATTTAAACAAACTTTTGTGTTGGAGTTTGTAACATTCCAAAATCAAAATTTTGACTTAAAGATTTTCATTTTTACTGTAAATGCATATTAGTTCCAAATGTCGGTTATCGGCTTCATTCACTACTAATGATCAGTATTGGTATCGGCCTTTAAAAACCAATATCGGTCGATCCCTGGTCTTGATCACATTCAAGTGAAGTAAGACCTAATACTGTATGACATTTTAAGTTTTAAGTTTAAGTTCTCCTTTTTGCCCTAAAGGTCCACAGCGGTAGTCTCTTGGGGAAAAAATACAACTGGAGCTGCGATGACCTGATGGGAGGCGGTGGTCTGCATTCGGTGGGCAGTTACATCATCGACTTGCTCACGTTTCTGACCGGTCAGCGTGCATTAAAAGTGCATGGCTTCCTCAAGACCTTTGTCAAACAAACGGATCACATTCGGGGCATCCGTCAGATCACCAGTGATGACT
This sequence comes from Zingel zingel, assembly GCA_023566125.1. Lineage (NCBI taxonomy): Eukaryota > Metazoa > Chordata > Actinopteri > Perciformes > Percidae > Zingel > Zingel zingel. The sequence continues at coordinate 25,740,474 of CM042335.1, read as the reverse complement.
TCTGCACGTTCCAGATGGCACTGGAGGGCGGCGCCTGCTGCACCGTCACGCTCAACTTCAACGTTCCCGGAGAGTTTCGGCAAGAGGTGATCGTCGTTGGGACCGTCGGGAGGTTAACGGTCACAGGGACCGACCTGTACGGACAGAAGAACAATGGGGGCGGAGGAAGCAGCGGAGGACCTGAACTCCTGCTCAAAGACACCACACCTCTTGAGAAGAGTTCCTTACCGGAGAAGGCTTTCAGTGACATTCCATCCCCGTATCTCACAGGAACGATCCGCATGATCCAGGCTGTGCGGCAGGCCTTTCAGGACCAGGACGACAGGCGGACGTGGGACGGGAGGCCTCTGACAATGGCTGCTACCTTTGAGGATTGTCTCTATGCTCTTTGCGTGGTGGATACCATCAAGAAATCCAACCAGAGTGGGGAGTGGCAGAACATTGTGGTGATGACCGAGGAACCGGAGATCAGCCCAGCCTATTTGATCAGCGAGGCCATGCGGCGGAGTAGGATGTCACTCTACTGTTAGCATCAGCTGATGTGCTGACCCCTTAAAAAATGGCTTTACTGGAGGTGGCACCAGAAAAGGCCTGGGTGTTGTTAAAACATTATTCATACAGCTTCTGGGTTCAGCTCTTTAATTCAGTACCTGTTTATTTAAATACTGTCAAATCTATATTGCTACTGTTACAGAAAGAGAGGCAACACCACTATAATACAGAGACTTATAGTTTCCTGAAACCCTGCCTCAGGAGTAGAGAAAAAGCAGTGTGACCAATAATCAAACCTTTATTTATTTTTACCATTTCTGTTTTTACCCTTTTGACAGAAGACTGTCCGGGGAGATGCACTTATAAATCAAACCGATTCATACAACAGAAAGATGTAGTTCTACAGTGGAGGCAGATCAGGGAATAAAAACTAATGCTACTGTGTTCAGCTTGACCATAAGGGTGTTGCGCCTCTCATCTCTGCTTCTGCTTCTCTTCTATTTGACTGGGTCTGGAAGACAACACCTTACACTGTGGGTCCAAACAAGGACAGCCAAGGAAGAACGATAGTCCTCTCAGTTGAAATTGTGCCGCTGTATTGTTGCTGTAGTCCGAAGTACTTGCTAGTTTTACCAAGTAAATGTTTAAAACAAATCAGTATGCTTGATAGCTTCAGTCTCTGTCTGCTCTGTATGCTTCCTCTGTGTGTTTGAGAAACGAGAGAGAAAAGAAATCAATAGTTTGGCTGGTGGGGTTTTCAGAAGGGTTTACCTTCTGGTTTGTGTATGCAATATATCCAGGCTGTAGTCTGCAGCAGAAACACTTTAATCTTCCAGCTTGGAGTTAAGGGTTAAAATACACTATGGTATGCCTTTATGCAATTACAGTAGCCTGTGTATCCGTGTGCGAGTCCTGTATAAGTGGCCAGTGCAGTGATGATGTTCTTCTCATTTCTTTCACGAGTGCAGCGTCCGTTCGAAGTGGGCCGATTGCTTGGCCCCCGGAAGTCCTGCTTGCAGCTATCTCAAAAACTACTCATCCAATCACCTTCACACTCGACACTGCGCTTCCTTGGATCCTCAGCAATACACCTGCCAAGTGTTAAGTTGATTGGATGAACAGTTCTTGAGATAAATGGACAGTCATATATGCATACATACACAGCTAGAGATTAATTCCTTTATAGTTAGATAGATGGTGCTGCTACAGCGCCACCTATTGGCCAAATGGCACCAGATTTGTCACGTCCATTCAGATATCATATCGACACACGTCCACCAAATGTGGTGGCAATAGCACAAAGTGTTCAGGAGATATGACATTTTCTTTTAATGTAAGCCCTGCCCACTGCATTTGATTAAATGTGGAGGGCCTGCTATAGCAAAACTGTATGGAATATCAGAAACCCGAAAAAGTAACTTTTTTTTGACTTGGTCCAGAGATGTTCTGTAGCACATTTGGTGATGATTGCTAAAACTTTGTAGAAACTGATTTGGACACAATTCAAAATGGCGGAAAATCCTACAGAATCCAGGGAAGGAATAATTGTGCTTCTGAGACTTCAGTTCAAATGTTACAGGACAAAACCTAAAGTTTGTTGTTATAGCATTTCCAAATTACACCACATTTGATACTGCACTCCATTGGATCCCCAGCATTACACGAGCCAAGTGTGTATTAGACCGGATGAACGGTCCTCGAGATATTCAAACGACACACTCACACACTCACAGATATTCCTCGCTTTATAATTAGATGCTTTTTCCATTGTCATGAAACATGGCCATGGAATATACGGAATTCTGTGTGGTGTGCTTATATCTGTACTGAGCCTTAATTGTGAATACTAATACAGTCTTGCACTAAGTTTCGAGTAAATACCCAGCAATGTGGGGTTTTTAATCCGAATATTGAAATGCAATGGGTCACACTTGCATCAAGCTACCGAGATTTAGCATTTAGCATGCTTTATAAAGCTTCTTTAACGTGCACAGTGAAATGCAGGTTTGTCAGTATGCATCACATGCAAGTTCAATTTGGACCCATGCCTACAGTAAGACTGGAAACTTGCAGCCAATTAACTGTGCAGCACAGTGGAGTAGATGAGCATTTCTTTTAATTTCCATTAGAGGTGTTAAATGTTAAGACTGCTGTTATTCTATATTCCCATGAACATGTTTCCTACTCTGTCTGTGGCACTTGGCAACAAGCCCTTTTTTATTGGAAATGTAAATCTTTAAAGCTTCACCAATCAATATTTGTTAATGGCAATGGGTCGCATGACTGTGATGATGTGTGTTTAATGTGAGATGGTGTCCCTGCACTGCAATGTTTTTATGGCCCACAACTGCTGTTTTGGTTCACTCTCAATGCTCTATATAACCTTGTTTCCCACCATGGTAGGCAGCTTTTTTTTAAATGAAAAACATCTGATACACCCGCGGTACGCTACTTTACAGCACCAAAAACAGAGCTAAAAAATAATAAATGTTGGACTTACAACACATTACTAACATGTTAAAAACAGGTCACAAATATATAATGTAAGCCAATTAAGAAGAAGATGAGCAAGAGTGAGAACAAAAGAAGGGATTTGACACAAGCATCACAGTTTTCGTGATACCAATTGAAAGGGATGTTTAGTGTGATTTTATGACGCATACAAAATCACACCTGACTCTCAACAGTGTTCGGATCAACACATTCTCACCCCCATCGCGTCAAAAAGCGACCCTTTGTCAGGTGCCTTTGGTGTTTGTGATTGATGCAAAAAGTCTCCTTTAACGTCATATTTAGACGTGCTTGGTCGGGACTCTTAGCATCACTATTTGACGCTCTGGGTCGGGACTCTTGGCATTACTTTTTTTTTATATTATTATTTTTTGGGGCATTTTCAGCCTTTATTTTGACAGGACAGCTGAAGACATGGAAGGGGGAGAGAAAGGGGGAAATGACCTGCATCAAAGGGCCGCAGGTCGGAGTCGAACCCGGGCCCGCTTCGTCGAGGAGTTAACCTCTATATATGGGCGCCCGCTCTACCAACTGAGCTATCTAGGCACCCCTTGGCATCACTTTTTGACGCTCTGGGTCGGGACTATTGGCTTCACTATTTGATGCTCTGGGTCAGGACTATTGGCTTCACTATTTGACGCTCTGGGTCAGGACTATTGGCTTCAGTATTGGAAGCTCTCGGGACTCGCATCTAGCCCTTTGATGTCATATTTTGACGCTCTGGGTGGGGACATAGGTTTAGCTGACATGCGGCACGAGAAAGGGACAGTTAGGCTTAGGAAAAGATGGAGGGTGGGGTAACAAAATGTACGTTTCAGTGACACGCGAGACAAGAACTGGAAATGAACCCCGGTCTCCTGTGTTGCATCACCCCAACTTGCCTCCTTACGCGGATTTAGGTCTTTCATACTACTCGCTACCATTGTCTCTTAATACTCTGTCATCTAACAGCGCTGCGGCCAAGCTGCTGCTTTGCCGGTGCATCCTGTACAGATTTTTGCGTCGGTATCTGACGCTGAGAGCCACTGACCAAGCATCAGTATTTTATGAGTTGGGAGTTATCAATCAGTCACAGAAAATACATCTACTTGTTGTGTTTTACTGTCAGTCACATGAAAAAGCTAAAACAAACCGTCAGAGAGTATTTGCAAATACAGTCTGACTTAACGTTTGGTATCGGTGAATACAGGTGAAAGAACAGCACCGACCTACAAGCCAAAAGATTGATTTTTTTTTTTATGCATCTCTGTTCCCCTGTGTAGTTTGAAGTTCTTAAACTGTGCTGAAATACTATCTATGTAACGACTACTGAAAATGTAAATATGAAAATATTATAAAACAACAATATGGGTTTGTCTAAAGAAAAAGTACTGTATGTATTTTATTTGTAAAAAAAAAACAACAACCAAGAAACTGGACACGTTTCGTGTTAAAGGTATTTATTCTTTGTTTTTGCTGTTGGAAGTTTTGTGGACTGACCTGCATTGATATTTGGGAGATGAACAGTAGACTGAGGCCTTGGAGCATTCACCTTCTTATCCCTATCTGTAAATTATTTACCATAATACTCTTCTTTTAACACTGTTATGAAAAAGCTTTATGTTTGCTCTTATAAATCATCCCGGTCACAATCCAACAGAGCTATGATGTAGCTTTTTTCAGCTCATATCTAACAGTAATGTCTGAGCTCTTTTAATGTTTAATGTTTAGTGTATTTAATGTGTCACACCATGGTTGACTAAGGTCAGGACACTGCTGGGGTGCGATCAGCACACACAAAACTTTGCAACACCTACCGAAGTTACAGATTTTACAAAATAAAAACCACCTCTGCTAACTAGTCTGTGTGAAAAAGCTCGCAGTTAAACACTGATAAGCTATCACTCTTTAAGATAACTCAAGTTTTATTATTGTGTACCAATGCCTTATCAAATCTGCTTATAGACTTTCCCCCCTTTGTCTGATAACAGTTTTCAAAATATTCATGATTTAAACAGACACTGGAATTCCCTATTCTTGTTTAATCATAGTTTTTCTCTCTGTTCAGCATGATCAAGCTGTATATTTATGATTGATGAGACCTGAATTATGCCATGATTTAAACCTGAACTCAGGTTAAGCAACCTCAGTAGGAGGGCACTAAGTAGACGCTGGATAGGCCAACACTGTATGGGGGAAAAGAAAGGGAAAGAATTGATCCAGGATCCAAATCACAGTGCTACGGAAGAGGATTAGGGCCAGATGGAAAATGTTATTTCAGTTCTGAGATTAAAGTCAGAATTCTGAGACAGTTGTTTATTATTTACATTATTGACGTTACAGAACTCCTTGGTTTCTGTCCATTTGTCTGTTATGAACGTTGTCATTACTACTGCATTGCATTGTGGAATAGTTATGCCGGCGTAGTGTCCAGTATTGCATACTGTAATATTTTACCGGAAATAGTATGCAATTCACGTATTATTGGTTTTAATACTAAGGTTTCGCACACACTAAAAAAATCCCACATACTGTTTTAGCTACTAAATAGCATGTTAGTGTGGAATTTCGGACGCAGCCTGACAGTAATCTCAGAATCTTTTTTCTTCAGAATTCTGAGATTAAAGTCAGAATTCTGACTTTGTGTAAAAATGTTCACATGTGGCCCTAATCCTCTTTCGTACAGTACCTACGTTTGACTGTCACAACACTGTTTTCTCTCCCTCATCAGGCCTGTAAACACTTTATTACTGTCTGATGTACAGCTCTGTGCTGGAATAGCCTTGGCTTATGAGTGATGAATGCACATCACCTCCCACTGGCTAACTGATACTGTAGATATGGACAGGGAATCTTAAGGCCAGAGACAGCAGTTGGAAAGCAGATTAAGTCTTTGCCCTGAATCCCCCTAACAGTTTAGAATGGTTTAGTTCTCTGGTCTAATACCTTGCCTTCTACAGAAGAAAGGTCACACCATTTATATGTACAGGGTTACACAAAGCAAATTAATTAATTAATTGTTTTATTTTTGCTATAGTATTGTATAGGTATTGTAATTTGGTACTTATTACAGTTAAAATAGTTATTCAAAAAGTTTGGGGACTGTTATTTTATTAAGGTTGAACTAGCTGGGTTGAGTTTATTATTACTGGAGCTGCAGACATTCATCCAGCCCCCACTGAAACCCTCCAGGAGTTAAACGCAACGATTTAAGGATCCTAAACTCAAATTGAAATATTTTTTTACCCCTATTTCTTCCCATTTGTCCCCTAATCTATCATCTGTTTTTGGCCCATGGTTTCATTACCCAGGCCTGCATGTGTGTGAGGATCCTCTCACAATAGACCCAGTATGCCTATGTTTGAATCAGCTTGGTCTCATGCTAAGATTCAATTAACTATATTTAGCTTCCCAGGGGAGAATATGTGTTTTCCAAGAACCAACAGCGACTCATAACATTGGCTCCTTTTTAAGGGTCTGAAACATGGATTTACTCTGTTTGTGTAGTTATGCTGTCCACACAGAGCCATCCTCCTCCAGGGAGATGCAAACAGCTCAACAGCAGACACATCCGCAGCCAGCTACCCATGCTCTGTTCTAAATGTGTGTTGGCATCTGCTTCAAATCAAGAACATCACAAGACCAGAGGGTTTTTCATTTTAAGCAGATACTTGGCAAAACATTGAAACAAAAGGGCAGGAGTTAAATTTAAAGGGCTGGGACGATATGCTTTTGTCCCGATTTGATTCTTACACGATACATGGGTGCCGATTGGATTTGTGTAACAATTTTCATTTATTGTGATTCTAGAAGTATTGCGATTCGATAGTATTGAGTATTTGGGATTTTCTTTTCCTTCTTTAACAAAAACAAAAGTTGAATAATACACTTCTGGAGACAATATATCATGAGGCATTTCTAAAAACTAATTGTGTTCTAAAAAGAATGCAACATCCCATGTCAGTCACACATTTGTTATTTCATATGTAAAGAAGAACATAACATGGATGTTCTGCATTTTCTGCTTTCAGTCTGTTTTGTTGGAAACAGATATATTATGTGGTCACCGTCAGAGGTATAGACACAAAATATTAAGGTCTGTTTAAAAATGGCCAGAAAAAAAAAATCTCTATACATCGATTTTTTTCCCCCCACCCCTATTCATTTAGCCTTTTTATTGATGCAATTACAATGCTGACAATGATAGTAATGCAATATTCTATATACATCACAACCTCAATACTAAACCTTAACTGCATACTAGTGAAGCACCTGCAAAGGCTTTTTAGTGACATCAAGCCAAACTATGCATAGATTCACACTCCTCTTAGCATGGAGCAGCAGTCTGACACAGACAGGCAATATCTGGGCTCTGAAGCACTGAATCTTTAATGAGTGGAATTGTAATGAGCTGATACAGTACAGTACAGTATGAGTATTCCATAAGTTTAAAAAAAATAATTTCTTCTGTTTTCTTTGAAATGTCCAATCACTGAATGTTTCATTTATGTCTGCTGAAAAGGTGTTCCATGTCATCGCTCATGTTCATGCGTCAAACTGATGTTGAGGTGACCTTATACTGTATCACCAGTGCAAAATAGAACTGTGGACAGTGGTGCTCATGTTTCCCATAATACAAATGTTTTGCTGTGATTTATTTATTTTTTGCCACAGACTTTATCATTGAGCTTTCTGCTTGTGGCCTGTTAAGAATGAACCGACTGCAGAAAAAAAAGACATTGCAGAAAGAAATAGCACAAGATGTGCCCCAGTTCCAACTCTGCACTTGCATTGTCAGTTGTGACTATGAATTGCTTGTTCTTGCTTTGCCGGCATTCACTAACAGTTGAGGAAAGGCTTTCCCCTGGTGAAGGGAGGTGGGACGGGCTTGAAATTGTTCATTTTGGAGACGAACAACCTCAAAGAGGCGCTTCTTCTGCCCTTGGAGACCGTTACTTAGCAACGGGAAGCCACGTTGCCAAAACTAGGTCCTTTTCTCGTTCACTTTCACTCACACAGTCACACATTTACCCTCACTCCCTCTCTCTCTATGTCTACACACCTCTTTCACACATTCTTCCTCCATCTCTGCCCGTATTTCTCTCACTGACCTGTCAAAGGGTGAAGGCTTTTACAATCTCTGAGAAAGGTAGCAGCTTTTGATCTGCTGCTCGTTGATCTGTCCTTTCACATTTCTCACAGTGCAACTCTTTTTCTTCTTTCTCTCCCCATTTTTTTTTCTATTGTGAGTCAGGTTGAATCCTGGAGGACAAGCTCACTGGTGCTTCTTCAGACCCCCCTGCCCCCTTTTCGCTGCTCTTCTCTTCAGTGGCGGTTCTAGACCATTTCAAATGGAGGGGCCCGGCTGGGGCCACATGCGATTTTAGGGGTACCAAATATATTAAGAACAAGTGTTACATACCACCAACCCTCCATAGGTTTGCTTCTGCAAAAGACTAACGATACACATACGATAGGGACGTAACACACATGCATGGTGGCGGTAGAGAGTCGTTTTCTCTTCTCTTCTCTTCTCATGTTTTAGTAGCCAGGACAGGAGTAACCAAGGCAACCCCTTTGTAACAAAAACTAATAACAGACAAATACAGGTTGTGAATGTCTTTCCTCAGCTAGTTTATGAATGCTGACCCCTACAGTGTCTTGCTGTACCTGTAACTTGTTCAAAGAAAAACAAATATCCATCTTGATGCTGTATTGTGACTATATCTGATATTTATTGTTATGTATGTATATTGTGAACGCATGGACCTCTGTAATAATGTAATTTGAGCTCTGAAATGCATATTGATGGGTCTTAATCTAAAGAATGTACTTAGGAATAATTTATATTTTCTATCCGTTAAGGACAATATGCCATTTTTAGGAGGTCTGTGTGTGTCACATGAAATATAAGCCCCTCAGAGTTCTCTGCGTGCTGTAAAGTGTGACGGTGCACTTCCATTGAATGACTCCCCCCCCCCCCCCCCCCCCCCTTTTTTTTTTTTAATTGACTGTGTGACTCCAACTTTAGTGTTTTACTCTCTCATCTCCCTGCACCAGTGCTCTGCATTCACTGTGTGTGTGTGTGTGTGTGTGTGTGTGTGTGTGTGTGTGTGTGTGTGTCATGGTTTACGGCTTCAGCACTTGTCTAATGCTGCAGTTTCTATGGAATAAAAAAATATGTACATCCATAATGACTCTTAATTTCATTTTGTTATTATTATTATATCTTTTAGTTACAGGATTGATGTCATAGCTAAACCAAGTTTCTCATCCTCGCTGCATGCATGTGGTTTTGATGAAATAAATGTATATGATACATTAATGATATAATAATAATAGATCTTTATTGTCATTGCATATATTTACACAACAGAACTTAGTTGGAGCAATCCAGTTTGCAGCATTAAAATAAATACACTCAAATAAATACAATATAAAATATATGCACACATCTAACACCCACACACATTACTCCTATTACTTTTTTAGATTTTTTTGTTTCATGCTACTAAAGGAATACGTATTTCATGGGAGGATATCCAGGAGTCCTTCAGCTTCTCCTTGGATGCACACAGCATTTGGAAAGCTTCTGCTGACCCCTGCTGGCTGCTGTACACACTGCACATGATATCATTCTGCTGCATAGTGTTGCCCTGAGGAAACAAAGTCACACACCATCCCATTTACAAATATTACATTTTTTGCACATTGTGTTTTTCCGATTTTTTGCCTCCTGTTGTATAATGCATGTGTAACCTCAACACTGTAATGCACAATCATGTCATACATTAAAAACTAATTTCAGGACAAACTGGGCTATCAGAATCTACATGCTGCAGTGATGTCACATGAATGTATTAAATAGTTATACAACCATAAATACAAAAGAAAAACAAAAAACGGAAATTGAACCTCACAAAATATGTATTCAAACGGCCGAATGAATGGCTCTTTGCAGGGCCTTGCGGTCCTGTGTAGTGAGGTTTCCGTAGGTAAAGAACATAAAGAACTATATAGTTCTTTGTCTGCCTATAGCATGTCAGCACCTTGTATTTTCTGCAATGGAATACCTTTTGTTGATTGCAACATTTAAAATAGTATTGTAACAAGGAAGTGTGCAGTAGCTACTGCTTCGAAATAAAAGTTGAATATGTTGTTTGTATGATTTAATTGTCTAAAAAGAGATAAGAAACTTTATTTATTGCAGCAACGTTAAAGGCTGAAGCGAAGCAGCACAGTAAAAACACAGACACACTTTTATTAAAGGCCAAGAGCCTCACGACAGGTCAGTGTCGAGTTAGTCTCGATTTGCCAGACCTTCCTCCACCGAGGGGCTCAAGCCCCCCTAAAAATGTTGGTATTCCCCAGAGAAGAAGTTGGTAATTTCATGGTGCAGATTAGAACCCAAATTTAAACGTAAGCAACTAAATTTCTGAATGTTAGAACATTGTGTCAAATATTACTGTGACTTATAAAGTGTCAGGTTCAGTTCCATCATAGTGTTAATAGTGTCAAAAACGTTAGCTGACGTTGTTCAGTAGCTAGCTCAAAGATTATCAAAGAATAAAATTACTGATTTAGCAGGGTATTTTTTTTTTTTGCATGGCACTGTATCCGTGTCACGTTCTCATTAGGGGCTGAGCCCCCCTAGCGGTCTGATCCTAGAATCGCCCCTGTTCACATTGCACTGCGCACAAGGTGTTTCAACTGTATCCCTGTACCTGGTCATCTCTACTGCCAGGTTGGTGCACTAACCATTTCAGTGGAAATTAATATTTTGCCTGTAAATAATGTGACGTTAATCCAACACAGTTAGGTAGGTACCTAGTCAGCTGCTTCCAGCTAGCCTAGTCAGCTGCTTCCAGCTGACCTTCTCTGTGGGGGCGCGGCATCCTCTCTGGCTCCCTGTGTATGTTTCTGTAGGCCTATCTGTCAGAGAGAGTGTACCGGGAGACGGAGGGTTTGGGTCACGGAGCACTCTCCCATCCACAGCGGCGGAGATGGCGGATCCCGCAGCGCAGACCACCATCAAGGTTGTGTGCCGTTTCAGGCCGCTGAACAAATCGGAGGTGGCTCGGGGGGACAAGTACATCCCGACATTTCAAGGGGATGACTGTGTGCAGATTGCGGTGAGTGTTTTTCTCTATTTCACAGCTCTGGGATCAGAAGATAAACTTAACTCAGCCCTCCACGTCTTCCATTTTTAATTTCGGCTATTGAAAGTCAGAACATTTTCAATAAAAATATGTTTAAGTGTCCTTAACCATAGGCTTCTAATTATAATGCAGATGTTGTCTTTAGTTCTGGTTTTAAAATGATTTTTTTGGTGTCATAAATCGCCTGGAAAACACGGCTTTAAAATACGACGCTGAAGTTGGCATCCGATTCGCAGCTTCCGATTCGGCAGTTAAGGGGAAATTTAAGGGGAACTTAAAACTGTCCGATTCAGCAGGGAAACACAATTTATAGTGACTGATCCTCCGTTTTTTGAACCTCTTACTGTATTGAATGAGTGTTAGTCATTAAGGTAAATTATTAATTATGTCTAAAACACACTTTTAGATTTGTGAAAGCCTTATTGTCTTTATGAGAAAACAATAAAGGGGATTTCACCGTGTTTTTCATATGTAGACCACATTGGACCAGGTCCAGATCTAAAACCACAATACGTAGACCTGTCAAATCTGGACTACATTATCCCAGAGAGTCTAAGGAGTCTTAAAAACACAGTTTGAGATTTGTGAAAGCTTTATTCTATTTGTTAAAATGCAATAGAGGGAGATTTTACTGCTTTTTTCACACGTAGACCACATTGGACCAGGTCCAGATCCAAAACCACTACACCTAAACTTGTCAAAACTGGACAAGAATTAACCCAGAGAGGCTAAAGAGTCTTAAAAACAGATTTCAGATTAGTAATGCTTTTATTTTATTGCCACAGCATGGCCTTTGCTAATTGACATTTAACGTAGAAGTCCTCGTCTCTCCATGTCATTTCTTATACCCATGAGCAGGTCTTCCTTCTCACTTCAAAAGAAAAGTAGAAAAAGTTATTTTTACCCTTTGGAAATCAATCAAAATATCTTCATATATTTTATAACTGTGAATAAGAACTGAAAAAAAGCTTTTCATAAAAATGTTTTCATTTATAGATAAAATGAAAACCAAGCACACTAATGTCTAATGATGTTGCCTCAAACACAGGCCACAGTGCAAGCTTTGGCTAAGGTGAGGAGGAGGACATGGCAGAAGCAGTAAGAGAGGTTGAACAGGGCCAGATGGAGGAAAGGTGAGAGAACAACACTTACGTTGAAGGAGAAGGATTTGAAGAGTAAATTAAACCATTGGCAAATCTATGAAGATATTTTGATTGATTTCCAAAGGGTAAAAATAACTTTTTCTACTTTTCTTTTAAAGTGAGAAGGAAGACCTGCTCATGGGTATAAGAAATGACATGGAGAGACGAGGACTTCTACGTTAAATTAGCAAAGGCCATGCTGTGGCAATAAAATAAAAGCATTACTAATCTGAAATCTGTTTTTAAGACTCTTTAGCCTCTCTGGGTTAATTCTTGTCCAGTTTTGACAAGTTTAGGTGTAGTGGTTTTGGATCTGGACCTGGTCCAATGTGGTCTACGTGTGAAAAAAGCAGTAAAATCTCCCTCTATTGCATTTTCACAAATAGAATAAAGCTTTCACAAATCTCAAACTGTGTTTTTAAGACTCCTTAGACTCTCTGGGATAATGTAGTCCAGTTTTGACAAGTTTAGGTGTAGTGGTTTTGGATCTGGACCTGGTCTAATGTGGTCTACATGTGAAAAAAACGGTGAAATCCCCCTTTATTGCTTTC
>CM042335.1:25637640-25715140 GCA_023566125.1 Zingel zingel | reverse complement strand
GAAGGATGAAATGGAAATTAATTTGTCCAGTTTTAGAATCTTTTGCAGAGCGTTCCAGTCGCGAGTGGCAGCAGATTGAAAAGATGCGAGACCAGAGGCAGCGTTGGTTTTGGACCAATTAATACTTAATTGACGATGAAGTGAGGACTAGGTATTGTATGTGACAGACTTTGGCTGCAGCAGGTGACCTAAGTAAGGAGGTGATTGGCCAAGAAGGGTCTTGTAAATGAAAGTGAACCAGTGAATCTTATGGCGAGTGTGAAGGGAGGGCCTGTTGACAGATGAATACAGGGTGCAGTGGTGTGTATTGATAAATACATTCCTGGTTTTTCATCTCAGTACCATTAAAAAGCTTGATGACTTGGCTGTACAGGGACAGACTGAAGAGTTCATCTCAACATTTTGCCTGTGTGGCTGGCAGCAAGGACTGCAGCTTTTAGCAGAGCCTAGAAGCAGATTCTACAGGAAACTGAAGCCTGATTAAGTCACTTCCTCCATTTGAGAAAAGTGCACATAAAGTACCTGCTGCTACATCAAGCTGTGTTTGGTCAAATCTATGTGAAATAGTAATTACAGTTTTTAAATTCACGATGTTCCACTTCCAGGAATGCTACGGTGCTGGCGTAAATTCTGCCGGATCATGCTCTTTTCGCCCGGATGTCCGTCCCCTTCCTCTGTCTTTGTGTTGGTGTTCTAACCTCTGGTGGATTTGTGAGGACTATGGTTAACTGCTCCTCAGATCTCTGCAGGGTAAATCCAGACAGCTAGCTAGACTATCTGTCCAATCGGAGTTTTCTGTTGCACGACTAAAACTACTTTTGAACGTACACATGTTCCACCAAAACAAGTTCCTTCCTGAGACTATTTAGCAGAGGTACCTTGGCTCTGTCCAGCTCTTAGGACCGCCCATGACGATTGTGATTGGTTTAAAGAAATGCCAAGAAACCAGAGCACATTTGTCTCCCGTCCCGGAATGCTGTGTGGACTAGCCAGACCCTCCTCTGCAGCGCTGTGGAGGAGGGTCTGGCAAAGCAAGACTACTATTACCTTAACACAATCTACAGCCCGCCTCTTTTATTCTGAAGCTCAGCGGTCCATATTGGAAGTCTTATTGTTTCTTGTATGAACGCATGCTGACTAGAGTTGTAACAATTTTTCTGCACAATTAATTGACTCAGAAATAATTGTGATAAACAATATAATTGTCTCTTAGTCAAATTTAAAAATATTATGGATTCATTACTTTTTGAATGAATTCCAGGTAACATCTTTTCCTATATTACTGTCGAGTGACCCAGATAATGTAATAACACAAATGCACAGCCTATGAAGTAAACCTATCATCAAAAGCCATACCCCTTAGCACCTTAGCTAATGTTAGCAATTAATTGCGGTTAAACAAAGAAACGTCGATTACGTGAAAATATTGCGATTAGACAATTACAGTGCCTTGCAAAAGTATTTGGCCCCCTTGAACTTTTCGACCTTTTGCCACATTTCAGGCTTCAAAACAAAGATATAAAACTGTAATTTTTTGTGAAGAATCAACAACAAGTGGGACACAATCATGAAGTGGAACAAAATGTATTGGATATTTCAAACTGTTTTAACAGATAAACTGAAAAATTGGGCGTGCAAAATGATTCAGCCCCCTTAAGTTAATACTTTGTAGCGCCACCTTTTGCTGCGATTACAGCTGTAAGTCTCTTGGGGTATGTCTCTATCAGTTTTGCACATCGAGAGACTGACATTTTTGCCCATTCCTCCTTGCAAAACAGCTGGAGCTCAGTGAGGCTGGATGGAGAGAGTTTGTGAACAGCAGTTTTCAGTTCTTTCCACAGATTCTCGACTGGATTCAGGTCTGGACTTTGACTTGGCCATTGTAACACCTGGATATGTTTATTTGTGAACCATTCCATTGTAGATTTTGCTTTATGTTTTGGATCATTGTCTTGTTGGAAGACAAATCTCCGTCCCAGTCTCAGGTCTTTTGCAGACTCCATCAGGTTTTCTTCCAGAATGGTCCTGTATTTGGCTCCATCCATCTTCCCATCAATTTGAACCATCTTCCTTGTCCCTGCTGAAGAAAAGCAGGCCCAAACCATGATGCTGCCACCACCATGTTTGACAGTGGGGATGGTGTGTTCAGGGTGATGAGCTGTGTTGCTTTTATGCCAAACATAACGTTTTGCATTGTTGCCAACAAGTTTGATTTTGGTTTCATCTGACCAGAGCACCTTCTTCCACATGTTTGGTGTGTCTCCCAGGTGGCTTGTGGCAAACTTTAAACAACACTTTTTATGGATATCTTTAAGAAATGGCTTTCTTCTTGCCACCCTTCCATAAAGGCCAGATTTGTGCAGTATACGACTGATTGTTGTCCTATGGACAGAGTCTCCCACCTCAGCTGTAGATCTCTGCAGTTCATCCAGAGTGATCATGGGCCTCTTGGCTGCATCTCTGATCAGTCTTCTCCTTGTATGAGCTGAAAGTTTAGAGGGACGGCCGGGTCTTCGTAGATTTGCAGTGGTCTGATACTCCTTCCATTTCAATATTATCGCTTGCACAGTGCTCTTTGGGATGTTTAAAGCTTGGGAAATCTTTTTGTATCCAAATCCGGCTTTAAACTTCTCCACAACAGTATCTGGGACCTGCCTGGTGTGTTCCTTGTTCTTCATGATGCTCTCTGCTCTTTAAACGGACCTCTGAGACTATCACAGAGCAGGTGCATTTATACGGAGACTTGATTACACACAGGTGGATTCTATTTTTCATCATTAGTCATTTAGGTCAACATTGGATCATTCAGAGATCCTCACTGAACTTCTGGAGAGAGTTTGCTGCACTGAAAGTAAAGGGGCTGAATAATTTTGCACGCCCAATTTTTCAGTTTTTTTATCTGTTAAAAAGGTTATAAATATCCAATAAATTTCGTTCCACTTCATGATTGTGTCCCACTTGTTGATTCTTCACAAAAAAATTAGTTTTATATCTTTATGGTTTGAAGCCTGAAATGTGGCAAAAGGTCGAAAAGTTCAAGGGGGCCGAATACTTTCGCAAGGCACTGTATATATTAATTGTTACTGGCCTGATGCTGACAAACACTCCTCCAAATATTTTTCCCTTTACAGTGTTTTTGATAATCACACCTGCCTAGGTAAATTGCTAACATGCAATGGACTTATGTGGAGCGATGTCTTCCTATCGCCGCATAGCAATATGGAAATTCATGTTGGCATGTGTGATACTGGTGCTCATCACTGCACCCCCCACCCCCCTCCTCTTCACAGGGTAAACCGTACTACTTTGACCGTGTGTTCCAGTCCAATACAACTCAGGTGCAGTTCTACAACGCTGTGGCTCAGCAGATTGTCAGAGGTAAGATGTACAGCAGAATGCAGGTGTAGTCTCAGAGGCAGTGACACACTAAAACCCTGGTAATTCTGAACGTGTTATTTCCTTGTCTGGATGTGTACAGATGTGCTAGGGGGCTACAATGGGACAATATTTGCCTATGGACAGACATCCTCTGGTAAAACACACACAATGGAGGTAACATTTTAACTGTTGCTTTTACCACTGAGCAAAAATACTAAAAATAGTGACTGAAACGCCTAAAGATCAGTGCTGTCTTGTTCCCTATATATATATATATATATATATATATAAATCGTGTCCTAAAGGGAGATCTCCACGACCCAGAGATGATGGGAATCATTCCCAGAATTGTTCAAGACATCTTCAACTACATTTATTCCATGGATGAGAACCTGGAGTTTCACATCAAAGTATGTTCCTCTCCATCAGGGGCTCGGGGGCTTTTAAACATCAAGCAGGGTCTCCGCGGGGTCTTAAAAAGTCTAAAATTTCAAAATTTAAATTTTAGGCCTTAAAAAGTATTTCCCTACGTCCATGCATCTAATGCTAATTTTTTTCTTGTAGTTCTTTCTTTGGCTAGTCCAAATATGATTTGGGAGACCAACATGCTACTTATATTGCAGCCAATCAGCTTTTGTGTTTTTGGTGCGAGTCTCTTTTAGATTGTACCACAGACATGAAACTGATTTTATTCTTCAGCCATGGGGAAGTGCAAGTTTAGAGATACTTGGATTGAATAAAACTGAACTTAGGGCTTAGTTGATGTCTTAAATTTCATTCATAATGGTCTTAAAAAGTCTTAAATTGAACAAGTACACGCCATAACGTTGGTTAAGTCTCACTGGAAGCTTTGCTTTGCAGGTTTCATATTTTGAAATCTATTTGGACAAAATCAAGGACTGCTTGGATGGTATGTTTCAAGTCTCTCGTGGCTTCTTATCATCATCATTCCGGCCCTGATGCAAACAACATGATCGACCTGACGTGTCCTTTCCTTCTCCTCCACAGTGTCAAAGATCAACCTGTCTGTACACGAAGATAAAAACAGGGTGCCCTATGTCAAGGTGAGCCACATGGCCATTTATTTCTGTCTTGACAAATGTTATTTGAGGTTGCAACATTGATTGTTTCGGATGCAGTCACAAGTTTGTCCCAGCCAGTTTAATGCATTAGCTACGAATGACATAAGAGGATATGATGTAGAAAACAATGGCACATCTGTGATTTGCACGATAAGAAGAGGGTATATGGCAGCCTTTCTCTAGTCTATATCCTCGACGTTCCACTTCCGGGATTGCTCCGATGCCGCCGGAAATTCCGCCGGATGCATGTCTTTTTGCCAATGTTCGTTTCCTTCCACTTTCTCTGTGTTGGAAAACTCTAGTGGATTTGTGAGGACTATGGTTAACTGCTCCTCAGATCTCTGCAGGGTAAATCCAGACAGCTGGCTAGACTATCTGTCCAATCTGAGTTTTCTGTTGCACGACTAAAACTACTTTTGAACGTACACATGTTACACCAAAACAAGTTCCTTTTCCAAGCTCCAAGCTGAGGCTATTTTGCAGAGACTTCGTGCGGAGCCCAAGACGATTGTGATTGGTTTAAAGAAATGCAAATAAACCAGAGCACGTTGTTGTCCTATCCCGGAATGCTGTGTGGACTAGCCAGACCTTGTCTGGCAAAGCGAGACTAGCCTTTCTCAAACTATGGACACCGGGCTGCGGAGCAATGCCTACTGGGCCGCGGGACCCTAACCAAAAAAAAATAACATAGGCTACATAACCGGGCATGGGGTGCTGTGGGACCGCTTTATTAGAGTAAGTGGGCCCCAGAGGATAAGGGCCACACATTATTGGGCCTTGGCACAAAAAAGTTTGAAAGAGGCTGGTATATGTTACATAACCTGCGCAATACAGACTTTTTCAATAATTGTTTTTAGTGGAATTAGTTTTTTATCTTTTATATTGCTTTAAAGTGTGAGTTTTATTTAATTAGATGAGGGAATGAAGATAGAGTATAAAATATACTGAGAAAACAAGGTAATAAGATCCCTTTCTCGTCATAACTTTCCCTCTGAAAGCATCAGCCTGATACAGTATGTCACTGTCTCCTCAGCTAATAATTGTCTGACTGTGAAGCCGGCCTGCTGCAGGGCTGTTGAACAAAGCTTTTCTTTGTGACTGCATGTGTCTCCAGGGGTGTACCGAGCGTTTTGTGAGCACTCCTGAGGAGGTCATGGATGCCATAGACGAAGGCAAAAACAACAGGCATGTGGCTGTCACAAGTGAGTTGGAACACTGAGAGCCTTTAGGGGCTGCGGCCTCTCATGGGTTCACCCTCGCCGAGTCTCCTGACTGCAGCGAGACTCTCATCCGCCTGTGCCTCACACATAATGAGACCGAAAAGTTCAAATAGGCGTGGTTTGTAAAACACACAGTTAGAGCTGTAACAATTCAAAATTTTGCTGTACACTTAATTGTCTCAGAAATAATTGCGATTAATAATATAATTGTCTCAGTCAAATTTAAAAACATGTATTTATTTATTACTTTTCTTTCAGTTCTGAATGAATCCCAGCATACGTCATTTGGTTATATATTACTGTCATATGACCCAGATAATGTAATAACACAAATACACAGCCTATGAAGTAAACACCCCTTTATTGCTATACCGTTTTATTTTCTAACTGTATCCCACCTTGTCATTTTTGTTGCTATGAACTTGTATAGGGTCAAGTGCCAACAACTAATAATTAAAATAATAATAATAATAATAATAATATATTGTCCGTGGCCAGGTTGGAGCAGTGGGTAGAGCAGGCACACATATACTGAAAGGTTTATGCCTCGACGCAGATGTCTAGGATTCGAGTCCGACCTGTGATGATTTCCTGCATGTCCCCCCCCCCTTCTCACTAGCTGTCCTGTCAAAAATTAAAGGCGGAAAAGCCCCAAAAAAATTCTTAGAAAAAATAATAATAATAAATATATATATATATATACCTTAGCACCTTAGCAATTCCTTGAAGGTTAGACAAAGAAATCGCGATTATGTAGAAATATTGACAATTAGACAATTATGTAATAATTGTTACAGGCCTAATGACACAATGTAATATCATGTGTTTGGCTCTTTTTTGCATCTAATATTTTCTAAAATGAAAAGTTTAGTTATCTAAACATCAGACTGTCACTGCATGGATACAATAGTAAAAAGTGTTAGGTACCTTTTGTCAGACGTGTAGAGAAGGGTAGGACCCAAATGCAGTTCAAACTTGAAATTTATTTAAATGAAGAAAACACTAAAGCAACCCACGACATGAAACACTGAAAAACACACTAACAGAAAAACAAGAATCCCACAACAGACAAGGGAAACAGAGAGACTAAATACACAGGGTAATGAACACTAACAAGGGACAGGTGATACAAACAGGTGGAACACATCAGGGCGGGGCAAAACAATCAAACAAGGCGGGAAACCAACAAAGACAGGAAGAAGCTAGACAAGACAAGGGAGACCAGACAGACTACAAAATAAAACAGGAAACAGAACATAACAGAAAAAAACAAGACTACCACAATAAACAGAACAAAATACCAAAACCCTGACACCTTTGGCCAATAAAATAAGTGACCCAAAATGATTAGTGTTGTTTTTGAAACAGCTACTCATTATAAGCCCTATTTATTTTTCATGAACTATGTGTTCCCACACCAGTAAATGCTCTGTGGAGACAGTAGACAATGACATGCACATAATATTCCGTTTTTTGCCCTTATTCCGAAAAGGACGATATTCCGACTAAGCTGTTTACATGGCTAATGAAAGTGAGTACTCCACTAATATCCCCGTTTACATGTAGCCGTGCAAAATAGGACTTTTTCAGAGTGTTCCAGCGGTGGAGGACTTGTTGGAGCGTGTGAACACAGCGTCCCTCTTTTATTCCTTCAACCAGCTTCTTGAAGAGGTCGGCGTAGCGATGTGTGCTCATATCCAAAAACCTGTTGATATCCAAGTCTTTGATCATGTTTAAAAGTAGCTGTGTTTCTCCTTCTTATCGGGTCTGCAGACTTGTAAACTGTTGGCTGGTTGGTTTGTGTACAGAAACCATAGCAACGCACAGAGCTGACCATATACCTGTGGTGAAAACCCCGATTGAGACGCATATTCCAAATGCTCTGTATACATGTCCAAAGAATGCCTCTAAAACCTGAATAATACCGATTAATCACCCATGTCTTAATCAGAAAATGCTATGTTCGGAAAAAGGCCTTATTCGGAATATCCTACCGGAATATACTGTTTACATGACCTGTATCAAATTCAGAATACTGTCATATTCGAAATAATAGTGGAATATTGGTGTGCATGTAAACATACTGCGTGTCCTTGCTCTGTTAATCTTCAGTTTAAGTCCAGATCGCGGGTATAAGTGGCCCCTCGCAAGTTGCAACATCAATGGAATAAGAGGAAACCAGGAAATCAGTAATTAAAATGAAGACACTATGAAATAGGCTATTTACCCATAATTCTGTTAGCTTTCGCTGAGTTGTCTACAGTAGCCTATAGCCTAAATATTACACATGAACCCTATGGGGTACTCCCCTGATTTAGTATTTCACCTCCATGAAGTTGTTTGTCTTGTGAGAGACAGACAAAAAAAGCATGGTCAAAATTGAGGCAGTACAGGTCCAGATATCCTACTTTTAGTCCCTAAACCCTACCTTTCCCCCAGTTCACCTGGATAACATTATCACTAGACCACTTCCAAATTCCACACCTTTCAACCTGTTTCCCGCGCACACTATTTTTTGTAAATCAATTATAGTATTTCTTGATTCTAGCGCGGTGACCTACCTTATTCTTTTTTTTTTTCTTTATACAAACACTAATTGGCAAGATGGCCAGATTTTCCACGTAGTAAAAAGAAAAGGTTTTAGGACTCAGTTATACACAGAAATGATTTGATTAGCTGGTATTTTTTTTGAAGCGCAGCAATCAGATTGCATGTTAATGTGTTTTATTTTACTCATAGCATAATAAATATTATTATTAACAATATTCTTACTAATACTATTATAAATAATTATAAATAATTGATATTATTCATAGATAATACTAATAATGCATTGTTAGCACATTGCTACTTATGTTTCTGTGTGTGTGTGTGTGTGTGTGTGTGTGTGTGTGTGTGTGTGTGTGTGTGTGTGTGTGTGTGTGTGTGTGTGTGTGTGTGTGTGTGTGTGTGTGTCAGACATGAACGAGCACAGTTCCAGGAGTCACAGCATCTTCCTCATCAACATCAAGCAGGAAAACTCTCAGACCGGACAGAAATTCACCGGAAAGCTCTACCTCGTCGATCTGGCTGGTAGTGAGAAAGTACGTTTCCATCCTGCCCTTGTCCTCCACCTCCCTCCGTCTCTTTGCCTCTGTGGCTTCCCAGTTTCTGCATCTGCATTTATCTCCGTTTTTTTTTCATTTTGCTTCTAAACCGTATAGGTCCCATATTGTAAAAAGTGAGATTTGTAAATGGACTGCACTCAGTGGTGGACTGTAACTGTACTTAAGTACACATTTAAGGTACTTGTACTTTACTTGAATCTTTCCTTTAATGCCACTTTCTACTTCTACTCCGCTACATTTCAGAAAGATTTCATTTGTTTTAAATTCAACATGCCATTTGTTCTATTGTAGAACAATACTGAAAGCAGCAGAACTGAGTGCACTTTAACATCTGTTTATGTATTGCGTGTAATATTGTTTTCGCAATATTCAACAACGTTATCGCATATTGCATATTTTCCTCGTATCGTGCAGCCCTAACTCAAAGCACTTTACACACTACAGACACTATTCATAGATAGATAGATAGAGATAGAGATACTTTATTTATCCTGAAGGAAATTAAGGTGTCCAATAGCTGATACACATCATACATACACAGGCACACAGACATATGACATATGACATCCACGCTAGAGTGCGGATCGGGCTGCATTTTTCTGTCCGAGCCCAACCCGCGTCCGACAGAGCAGTAACCGAGCCCGACCCGAGCCCGACAGAGCAGTAACCGAGCCCGACCCGAGCCCGACAGAGCAGTAACCGAGCCCGACCCGAGCCCGACAGGCATTAAGATATTTATGTCCAAGCCCGACGCAGTTAAAATATTATTTTTTTCTCATACTAATGACACATGTACGTTTATTTGTGTGGAAAGCTTTTATTACGCAGCTGTAGGAAGGCATTTATAAATGTCAACAGATGAGTGCATCAGTGCACACGGTGCAACAAGCACACGTTAACACAGGTGCGCACCTACATAATAAGCTTTTAATTTAAAATGTTCAATGCCTTATCGCGCTGATGTGACCGAGCCCGACCGGAACCCGAACATCATTTCTAAATATCTATCTGAACCCGGCCCGGCCGTTCGGGTATCCGTCCTCTAATCCACGCACACATACATACTACAAAAATACAAAGGAAGGTATCAATAGTGTGCCCTTACAGTAAAGTTAGGTTGTAACATGTTTAAAGGAGCATTGTGGGAAAAAAATGCAGAAAGGTGCAATGGTATCATAGTGCATTCACACACATCCATGCACTGTTGGAGGAGGTTGACATACAAGGTGCCACTTGCTCATCAGATAAACATTCACACACCGATGGCGCATTATTTGGGGTTCAGTCAAGGGTGGTGTCTTTTGGTTAATTGACTGGAGTCTAGTCTCGCTGTTTCACTTTTTGCGGACCGCGGTTCCAGTGTCTTTTCCAGGGGCTTTTCCGGCTGCACACTACCTGTGTGGCGTGAGCCTGGCGTTTCTGTTGCGTGTCAGCTGCGTGGCGTTTTCTGTCTTTGCACACCAGAAAGGTGTCTGACTGCTGCTAGCCTTGTATGGACACATGGATATTTCCCACAATTATAAACATATATACTGATTTGATTACAGCAAAGACAACGTCGGCAGTATTGACGGCAAAATAGGCTACAGAATATTTCGTTCTGTATTGACAGGTGCAATATTTAAAAATCAATTATTTATTAGTATTGTTTTTAATTGCATTTATATCTGCATTTAAAACCTAGAGACTTTCAAACATTAAAATGTAATTTATTAAATGTATTTGTGTCAAAATGACATATACACATCTGTTCCTATTCTATTTTGAATGGAAACGCTTCCAACACGCTTGCGTGTCGCGTGAAAAATAGGTGTCGGCCCTATTTCTAGCATGCACCCGTTTTTTCACTGAGACGTGCGTGTCACGCAGGCAGTGTGCAAGCTCTGACCTGTTAACATGGGAGACAAAATAAAAATGGACACGCCACGCAGCTGACACGCTCACGCCACACAGCCAGTGTGTAAGCCGGCCTGACTTGAATGGCTGCGATTGCACGCGGGGTCCGCGGCGCCTCCGTGCAGTGGAGAATAGGGGTTATGCTTTTAGTTGTTCAGAGTAATCCTGTCAAATAATGTTGGTGTTTCTAATGCTACAGTCTGGTTGCAGCCTGATTCAGAGAAGTCATTGTGTGTTTCCCAGGTGGGTAAAACGGGAGCGGAGGGCACAGTGCTGGATGAAGCCAAGATGATCAACAAGTCCCTGTCTTCACTGGGAAATGTCATTTCAGCTCTGGCAGAGGGCTCGGTGAGGCAGGCAGCACTTCCTGGGGGATGTTTGGTTTTCAGGGGGATTTGGTCCTATTGGTGCTAATAAATAAACAATGTGTGTGTTAAAATGTGATTTAGAGTTTATGATAAGGAACCCTAGAATGAAGAATGATCATTTATTTTGAAATGTTCCATTTGATCAGGATCCCTCTAAACAAGAATGATGTAAACATTGTCTACATTATTTTGAAATGTTCCAATGGCCAACAGCTGAGGTTCTTGTATATAAACAGGGTTCTCCTGCATAGAGAAAGTTTTGGCGCCCCCCCAAAGAGTTTTTAGCCAGCGGCAGAGGAAAACCGTGGCAAAACGTTCTCTTTGGGTGTTAGAATCATTTCATTATCAAGAATAGACAGAGACCACTGAGAACCCAACAAGGAGGCCTTCTCCCTCCTACAGAATAGTACAGACAATGACCGAACGAAAATCTCTCTACAGCTGCTTTTTATAATAAATGTAATAAATCATGATACACAGTAGATGTCGTAAATTGTTATCTTGTCAGAGTCGATGATGTCTCCCCTATCTGGTCTGGGAGGGCATGTATGCCCTCAGGAACACACCGTGCTCAGACAAGGACACGCAATGCTCCAGTTATCTTGTTTAGAGTATTCAGTATAATATTATTCTATGCAAACAGTTTAATAATAACAAGAGAGAAAGTATGTAAATCAAAATGTCCCTAACATTGGGAAAAATGTACCGTTATGCTGTTGATACTAATCTAATGAACTGGACTTTGTGGTCAAGTATAGTCGGATGGGAAACCCCCCCTACTGCATTTATTCCATTGTATTTTATATTTTGAATTGTTACCTGCCACCAGAATTTTGTGTTTTCTTTGACATTAATAAAGATGTTTTCACCATAGATTTGTGCCTGAAAATGTATCAAAATGCAGGAAATGAAGTCTTTGACGCTCAATTCCCCCCCCCCCCCCCCCCCCCCCCCCCCCCCCCCGCCCCCTCCTTCATATGTGTGTCCCCAAAGGTCCATTGTGAGACAGGACAAACCATGATATATTTTAAACAATGTGTGATAATGATGTGCAATCTAAAAATGATGGCTTTGAAAATGACTCTTACAAACACAGTATACCTAGAAATGTAAATGATGTCAGTAGGAACCCCATGTGTGTGCTGTGGATTCTAATGTGTGTCCTCTGTCTAGAGCTATGTGCCGTACAGAGACAGTAAGATGACCAGGATCCTGCAGGACTCCCTGGGAGGGAACTGTCGGACCACCATGGTCATCTGCTGCTCCCCCTCCGCTTTTAACGACGCTGAGACCAGGTCCACACTGATGTTCGGACAGAGGTACCCACACACACACACACACACACACACACACACACACACACACATACTGGGAGCTGATAAAATCTGTGAACCACACTGCATGGCAATCATGGGAATCACTTTCACGGAAGGTAACATGCGGACAATCCATCAGATCGAGTCGATGCATCGCTACTTTTTTGGCAAAAGTGGTAAAGCTTGTGTTGTACATGTGGCCGGGTTGGGTCAGTGGGTAGAGCAGGCGCACATATACTGAGAGGTTTATGCCTTGACACAGAGGTCCAGGGTTTGAATCCGACCTGTGATGATTTCCTGCATGTCTTCCCTTTCTCACCTAGCTGTCCTGTCAAAAATGAAAGGTGGAAAAGCCCAAAAAATATCTTTTAAAGAAGATTCTGTTGTACCCAACAGCCCATTTGTGTTATAACCAGCCACTTATCACACCCATTAAAAAAAATAAAAAAGCAATTACACTTGGCTTTCATGTGGCTCTTTTCAGTTTGCCTTATTTGAAGCTCATGTACTTGCACTTACTTCTCGCTGTTCTTGCTGTCTGTACCTTTAAGGTTGAAAGCACTTAATGTGAAGTCACTTTGGATAAAGCATCAGCTTAAATGACATGTAATGTAATGTAAAAATGTAATGATTTCATGCACTGTTAAAGTACAAATGCTACCTATAATGCATATCAGACATTACTTTTCCATTGCAATAATGACAATAAAAAATTAGGTTGAGGACAAAAAGTTTTGAAGGTAAAATTAAACATTTTCACAACTATACCACTTTCCTGAAGTTACCAGGCACATAGATAAAGACCTAAAAACCTTGCCCACCGCTGCAGAGGTTTCCACAATTGGCCTGTTCACGTGGGAAGCCAGTGAGGGATCATGTTCTTGTTGCTGCACAAGTGAGTACCAGGGATTAGTGATAGCGCCTTCACAGAGGAGGATGACCAGCTCTGCTTTTAAAGACTAGCCAGGCATTCTGTTTCTCCCAGCTTCCTGTCTTGTTGTGCTAAGCTAATGTACGGCTGACTGTAGCTTTCTGTGTAGCATCCAGTCATAAGAGTGGTATCGATCTTCTAGGCAAGAAAGCAAATATTCCCAAAATGTCAAACTATTCTTTAAACCTTAATGATGAAAATGTCTCATTCCCATCTGTGTGCCAGGACCACAGTTGTTCTTATGTCAAACATTCACATTCTTGCAGTGGTGAAAGTATTAAGATCTTTCACTTTGTGTTGTTTCTAGTGCCCGCTTTGAACTAAAGTGGTAGTGTTTACCACACCTGCTGTCATAAAGCTCTTTTCTTTACAGTGCTGTATTGTCCACTGTATATTACTGAGTTAGCGTTACCGGGAGGTCATATAGTCACGATGAATATTTAGCTCAACCAGAAAATCCTTCATCTAGAATACGAATACGTAACAGAAGCATCGTTGTATTTCCAGTGTTGCATACGGTAACTTGGTCTACTTTGGATGAATCGTGAGCTAAACCAGGTATCACTGTCACTGGGTCACCAGCCAAAGCATTAAGAGATTGTTGTAGCAACCAACCTAATAATAACTTAGATTAATATAGCACATTTCATCAAACCCACGGACGCTTTACACAGGTACAGGGGGACAAGGGAAAAGAAAATAGTAGGGGAACACAAACACGGATTAAAAGGAATAAAACGTCTGCTCTAAATGGAGGGGTGACGTCATTTAATGTCAGCTACTGACGTACAGCCACATCACGCAGACTGAAGTTATCTATCTAATAAAGCGAGATATGTCTGTATGTATGTATGTATGTATGTGTGTCCGTGTTTGGGGGCGTGTTTGGGCAGAAAGTAACCAGCACGTCACACGCAGATGCCACATGCAGAACGCTTTACAACAGCGTTTGACTCTTTTCCTGCTTCCAACGTTACATGATTGCTGGATATACCAAATTAACTTTTCTTCACTTTCCTGGAGCGCGAGCGGATAGCTGAAAGGAACATCGCAACTGTTGTGTGGAATAAGGTTGGCGAAAAAAAGTCTCTTGAGAGGAAACTCAATAAAAAGCCATTTTGCCAACACTAAATATCAAACAAAAGCCAGACACTATATCGTATTAAGTTGCTGTGTTCTTCCACTTCTAAACAAACAGCAGAACATAACGTAATCTCAGAGAGTATTCCTACAGAGCGCTGTGCAATGTGAGATCTCAGAGTTGAACCGGGCAGACGCATCAGTTTTCATCAGACTCACCCTGGGTCGGGTTAATTAAGTCTACTGCTAACTTATAACACTAATAACATTACTGTCACCAAATTTTGTGAAACTCTGAATCTGCAACCTTCTCTATCAGGTAAATTAGAAAGTCAGTAGTAGGCTATACAGTGGAGGTGCATATGAAGTGGTTTGGGGTCCTTCTGTAAGTAATTTTGGGGTACAATCTGGTTTTGAAGAATTCTACAAGCAGCAATACCAAAGGCCAAGCAATCCGCCCGTTCCAAACAGGCACATTTTCAACGGGCACTGCACTAGTTTTATGAATGAACTAGACATATTACATACCTGAGGGCCAATTCGGGGTGGGTTTTGAATCATTTACAATCCCGTAATTGTCTCCATCTGTTGAAAGGCCGACTGAGATTGACTCGCCCGTCTTTCACTTTCCCTTTTAGATTTTAGTTTTTCTTTGTTTAATTTCCTTCTTTCCTGTGATGGTCCTGCCCCAGTATCAGCCATAACTACAGCAGATAACTTCTAAAATATAAAAATATAATTAGGCCTATGTAAAGAAATCTCCTGCTACCTTTCACCTGGCTGGATACACTAACACAGGCTATTCTGGTGTTACACCGATATCTGTGACCCTTCAGAATGTGTTACTGTAGCTCCGTCTACCTGCCGTAAATCATTCTGTGACTTTGCAGGAAAAGTCAGACCTGGGCAGAGGCATTAATAAAAAATGATATAAAACTAGCGTTCTTTTCACTGTTAGTCTCGTTTGCTGTTACAGGTCATTTATGATCATCAGATGGAACATTACACAGTTTCAGAAACATGTAAAAGTACTCATACCACACTGTAAAAATACTCTGTTACAAGTAAAAGTCATGCATTGAAAATGTTACTTAAAGCTCCATTGTGTAATTTTTTGAGTTGATTCTTAGCAAAAACCCCTTTGTTCTTTCACAAATATGTGCTCATTCATGTGTAATTACTTCCACCAACTAATCAAAGTATTCTCGTAAGCGTAGAATCTTTAAAATACATTAGCCAAAGAGGGACATACCTTTTGCGCTTTTATACTCAGTGGCACCGTGACGAATGCCAGGGGGGGAGAGAAGATTACTCGCGACTGCTGGCAGATTTGAAAGCCTGTTGAAGATGGAGGATTGCACTTATTCTCAAGGACATGTAACAGAGTCGCCAAGGAAGTTAAAAAGAGAATTAAAACGACAATGCGACAGGCAAAGCTACAAGACCAAAGTTAATATTGGAGTGGCTTTTCCAAGATGGAAAGAGATTATAAGGAGCAAGGATTTTAAAAGGGACGCCGAAGTTGCCTGCTTTATTCTCGACAGGTAATTCTGCCTATTTGTGTAAATTCAAAGTTTTCTAGTTGCTACTTGCTTGGCTAACTATAGCATGGTTGTGCATAACGCTAGAACGACGTCTAGGATACGTTTCCTCGTGTCAATGATGAAAAAGGATCGTCTACCTTGTAACATAAAGATAATCATATGTGTCGTGATTTCCCTGGCAGACAACTCACGTCATGTGCAGTTGTAACACAGACTAGCTACAGCTAGAACAGCTGCGTGGAAACGATGGGCATACTAAGAGCTAATTTCGGTTTCATTGACATTGTTCATACTGCTCACAGAAATATATTAAAAACACAAACCTCCGTTGCTTCTCTCCTATGCTGTAAACATTGCCTCACACTATTAATCTCGTACAGTATACAGAATAACGATAGTACTGATACTTTACTAACATTAGCTTGCATATGTTTGGGAACCTGATAGCTTATGTTAGCAATGAAATGGTACCAAAATAACAAAAACGTAAAACTATTATTACACTGGAAGTAACACTCACGGACAAAGTCGTATTTCTTGGAATAATTCGGAAACCGTAGGAGTTAAAATGTGCTCTGAATGGGAGGGGCTAGAAAGTAATATTCACTTGGT
Organism: Zingel zingel; assembly: GCA_023566125.1. Taxonomy (NCBI): domain Eukaryota; kingdom Metazoa; phylum Chordata; class Actinopteri; order Perciformes; family Percidae; genus Zingel; species Zingel zingel. The sequence continues at coordinate 25,698,606 of CM042335.1, read as the reverse complement.
TGTCATATACAATTTCACTGCTAGATGGGAGAAATTCTTACACAATGTAGCTTTAAGTAAAAGTATGTAAGTATCATCAGGAAAATGTACTTAAAGTATTAAAAGTAAAAGTACTCAATGCAGAACTCTCCTCCCACTGTAGAAAGTGTCAAGGATCCAACCAGTTGTGTGTTTAATGGTCTGATCATTTCAGCTGGACTTGTAGCCGTTATATTGTTGACTAGTTTAGATAAGATAAAATAGACTTCATTAATCCCACACTGAGGAAACTCCTGTGCTACAGCAGCTCAAAAGAAAACAAATGTACACACATCATCAGAATAACACAAATATACATTAAATACACATAGGAGAAAAATATACAGAAATTATTATAAGAAATAGAATTAGTTATAATAATAGTAATAATACAAACATATTTTCACAATAAACACCCTTATATAAACAGACAGTGTATATATACACAGATATACAGATGAGTAAGGTAGGGATGAATAGAAATGACATATTGCACAGTTGGAGGTGACAGTAGTTCATAATAAAACATTGTATTTTATAAACGACATGTGTTTTGTGTGCTAAAATCTGAATGTGTATAGTAACTAGTGCTGTAACAGATGAATGTAGTGGAGTAAAAAATACAATATTTCTCTCTGAAATGTAGCGGAGTAGAAGTAGAAGGTGGCATGAAAAGAAAAGACTCAAGTGAAGTACAAGTATCTCAACATTTGTACTTAACTACAGTACTTGAGTAAATGTACTTAGTTACATTCCACCACTGCATTCTTGTGATGGAATGCTTACACATAAAGTTGTTTCAAAAAAAGAAAGCCATTCCTTTAACACCCTACTCGAAAATCTTGCTGGCAACTCCAAATGTATCAGCGAAAACACAAGCTTTTAAATAAAAAATCATTTACATTTGAGAGCCACAGGGTTTAGGGGATCATATCTGTAACATCACTCAGGGATGTGAATGAGCCTGAAAATGAGGGAAAAGAGCCTGCCGAAACGGCAGCCTTTTCAGTGTCTTCTGTGGTGAAAGCAGTCTCTAAGTGGCTGGGCTGGTGATGTTAGCTTCCTGTCTCACCAGGGCAAAGACCATCAAGAACACGGTGAGTCTGAATGTGGAGCTGACTGCAGAACAGTGGAAGAAAAAGTGGGAGAAAGAGAAGGAGAAGAACAAGACGCTGAAAAACACCGTCACGTGGCTGGAGGCCGAGCTCAACCGCTGGAGGAGTGGTGAGGACTATTGTCCAATAACAGCTCATCTTTTTATATATCTCCATAGTAGGGCTGAACGATTTAAATCTAATTGCGATTTTTCTGCCAGATATTGCGATTACGATTCAATTTGTCTTAATCTTAAAATCTTAAATCTTAAAGTTTAGCTAAATTTCAATACTCACTGTGTAACAGATACAACATGTCATGGAACATTATAACATGAGACACAATCAAAACTGCTCTATATTCTTATGCGAGGATGAGAACATAGATATGAATTGCCAGCAATGAGTGTTTTTCTTTTAATAAGCATGGAACATTGAACAGTCAAACAGAACATTTATCACAAAAGCTAAAGTTATAATAATAGAAAACAATTCTAATGAAAAATATCAGTACTTTCTGTAAAGTGAAATGTCTGATCTGCCTCAGTTCAACAGCAGCCTCTACATATTACTGCTTCTACCATCATGTTCAATAAAGATATACAAAATAAATGAAAAATCCACTGAAGATAGGACATTTCTATTAACAACCTGGGATATGTAACATTATATGCTGCATTATGACATTCAAACAAGGGCAGGTGAGCTTGAAGGGACTGTACACTTGACACCAATCCCAGAAGTGGAACGTCGTCCATATAGACTAGGTTTACGTTGGTCGAAAAGGGGTGACAGACACCCACAGAGACCGGCGCTGATGTCCCTTTTGCTTCTGCCCCCTGCAGGAGAGAGTGTGCCAGTGGAGGATCAGTTTGATAAAGAAAAGGCCAAAGCAGAGGTCCAGGCCCTGGACAGTGTACTCAGCAACGATAAGACAGCACCCACACCTGCCCTCAGCACCCTCCCTGGAGTCAAACTCACAGATGCAGAGAAAGAGAAGTATGTTGCAGAAATGGCCAAGCTTTACAAAGAGATGGATGACAAGGTGAGTTCCTATGAATGCTAAAAAATATATATGGTCTCTCTTTTGCACATGCTTGCTGTGCACACACACCAAGCATACTTTCAATTCAATTAAATTCAATTTTATTTATTGTGTCAAATCATAACAGGAATTATCTCAAGACACCTCACAGATAGAGTAGGTCTAGACCACTCTATAATTTACAAGGACCCAACAATTCCAGTGATTCCCCCAAGAGCAAGCACCAATGTGTAAGTGCGACAGTGGTGAGGAAAAACTCCCTTTTAGGAAGAAACCTGGGACAGACCCAGACTCTTGGTAGGTGGTGTCTGACGGGACAGACCCAGGCTCTTGGTAGGCGGTGTCTGACGGGACAGACCCAGGCTCTTGGTAGGCGGTGTCTGACGGGACAGACCCAGGCTCTTGGTAGGCGGTGTCTGACGGGACAGACCCAGACTCTTGGTAGGCGGTGTCTGACGGGACAGACCCAGACTCTTGGTAGGCGGTGTCTGACGGGACAGACCCAGACTCTTGGTAGGCGGTGTCTGACGGGACAGACCCAGGCTCTTGGTAGGCGGTGTCTGACGATGCCAGTTGGGGGTGTGATGAACAGTGGCAATAATAGTCACAATAAAGATAATGACTAGAAGTAGTAGTTATAATAGTTCATGGTGTCGTAGAGCACAGCAGGGCGTGGCAGGGCGTTGGCCGAACATAGCGAGTCGAAGCCGGGCATTGCAGAGCGTAGCAGGGTGTAATAGGGCACAGCAGGGCGTAGGGCAGGACCATGGCGACAGCTGCCACCATGATGTAGGTGCCATCATGATCCAAGGAAACATGCTGGGCGGAAAAAGAACATAAGGACTCCGGGGAATAAGCTCCCCGGAGCTAGGTTAGTAACAAGCATTTCTGGGACATGAATACACACAGATGGAAAGATACTACTACTTGTATCAGTGTAGTGACACACTGAAGTGTTCATGCCTGTCGTGTGGTGTCATTGATCAATTCAGAAAAAACTTTTTGATCTCAAGTGGTAACAACAAATCACACTGTGACCACCTGGAAATGTGACAGTGAGTCTTTCTGAATTGGACAATACAACAACATCAAGTACAATAATGCATTATGGGTTAATAACAGAGCTCCTGAAGTATAAGATGTGACTTTACTGTAATGAATCCGTCACCACAATACCACATATAATAACATAAAGTATGAACATCAATATATTGTGGTAGTAATGTGTTATTAGGCTACCAATGACATACGTCTATCCAGTGTATGTCCTGGTTCCTCAGTATGACTATAGGCTGTATTGTAGGGACCAGTACAGGCAGATAAAAATGAACTCAAATAAATGGTTCTCAGTGGGTCAATGATGTTAATGCAATGGCATAGGTTTTGTTACAGCATTTGTGTGGACATATATTAAGGAGGTTGTTTGGGGGTCCTCCACCAGGAAATATTCTGCCATTATTGCTAGCATTAACTTCCTTTGGTCCTTCTTACATGAAGTATTTATATTGGCCAGCAGATGGCGTGATTGGCTGCTGTTCAGTATTGCCTGTGGCTTTTGTGGAAATAAATGAATGATATGTTATATTATATTTCTTCCCCACCACCACCACCACCATCCTCCCCCTCCACCAGGATGATGAGATCAACCAGCAGTCTCAAATGATGGAGTCGCTGAAGAAACAGATGTTGGACCAGGAGGAGGTGACACTACTCCCCCCTCCCTCTCCCCTCCCTTCCCTTGCCCACTCCCTCAGCCCTCCAGCCGTTCCTGTTAGCACAAACCCAGTCTGACAGTTGATAGCAGGCCATTAGTAGCCCAGCAGGAGAGGTCAGACTGTAACTCACCACAGGAAAGCAACAGTGGCTACTTGCAGACTGAACACATACTGGTTTTTTAGCTACAGAAAAGTAGTACAGAAATAAGATTTTATTGTCCAGAGGGAAATTTGTCTTGGACAAACAAACAATATCTGACAGGGGGTCCTCAGAGTTACTGTAGAGGGGGGGGCACCAAATTATTATTATTTAAAAAATAATATGTAATAATAAAAATGTCTTAACATGAAATATTAATCAGACTGATGATAGGCTACCTGGACTTTAGCATGAATCCAACATATTATTAGCAAATAAAAATCCGCCTATATGGAGGAAAAACATTGATGATAGTCTTACTGGCCTATAGGTAAGGTAGTCTCTAAGGTCGCCATGCAGATACAGTTACTCCTAAGGATTCACTGTGCCACATGTATGTATAACATTAAAACATGATTTATGAAATCATGCCAACAATTATTTTAATAGCTTGGTATTCTATGCACTGAAATATATATTTATATATTTTATATATATATAAAGGCACATACAAACGCTCTTTCTGTTAAGGGGTCCTTGGCTTAAAATGAAGACCCCTGATTTAAAGAATTCAACACACCATAGTATATACATACATACACACATAGTACACAGACACAGACTGTTGCATCACTCTGAGTGGACATGCTCATGTTGCATGCAGAGACTGCCACTAGCAAACACAATTGCACTCTTCCCGTTGTACAACACATAATAGTCGTCAGAATTTGTGCAGTAAGGGTAAGCCGCCTTATCAACATAAAATCCTGGTAAAGAAATGTATTTTGTAGATCCTGTTATGAACGTGACTCCTATTTCACCTCCCCCCCTTCCCTTCCTAGGCTGAGCATCAACTGTCTTCTTCTTCCCTCCCTATACTCACCCGTAGCTCTTAGCGTCCTCCCGCCAGGACCACGACACCCTGCAGACGGAACTCAACCGGCTGCTGTCGGAGAACGAAGCCTCCAAGGAGGAGGTGAAGGAGGTGCTTCAGGCCCTGGAAGAGCTGGCGCTCAACTACGACCTCAAGAGTCAGGAAGTCGAGGACAAGGCGCAAGAGTTTGAGGCTCTCAGTGAGGAGCTGAACGAGAAATCGGTACTTTTTCATTTTTTACATCTGAATCCAGGGCTCCACACTGCCACCAATTGGTCGCATTTTGCAACCAATTTTTGAGACAGTGCGAGTACTTTTTACAACTACTTACACATGTGCGACCTGCAAATTTGACAACATTTCTTTTTTTATTTTATTTTTTATTTCATGTTGAAAAACAAGGAGAGAGCGAGTCTGCCAGAGTTGACCAATGTGTGTGTGAGGGGGGGGGTCCGTGAGTGATAAGTCAAATGCGTGGGTAAAGTGATCTACACTGGGGCTGCACAATATGTTGAAAATATGCGGTAACGTTGAATATTGCCATAGTGACAATACTTATTACTGATAAATAAACAGATATTAAAATGTACTCAGTTCTGTCTTTCTGCTGCTTTCAGTATTCTGCTAAAATACAACAAATTGCTCGTTACATTTAAAACAAACAAAAGGAAATCATTTCCAACATTTAAAAACTGAACATAAAAAGGCACCACTAAAAAAATAAATGACAGTTACATTTTAAAGGGCAGTTTTCTGCTGATATTTTCTTTCAACCAACACGAAAAATCGTGGAGTGTCTTTTTGCAGGGCAAGAAGGCAAGAACACACTGTTTCTGGCAGTTGCAGTTTCTGTATTTATTACCAAAGCATTTATCAGGACTACAGTTACAATGGGGTAAATGTGAGAAATTGCGGTGCATGTCGTTTTAAGGTGTGCGCTCTTTAATTCTCTGCCTGTGCCCCTAAAATGTTCAGTTATGGGCTTCAGTGCTCCTGGTAGAAAACGTCTGGAGCCCTGGAATCCATTGGAAAGCATAGCACCTATTACACAGGATCAGCTCGTCAGGTGTGTATTTATTTATGTTACCATCCCCCACCAGAGCTCCTTGGCCTCCATTGACTCTGAGCTCCAGAAGCTCAAGGAGATGACCAACCACCAGAGGAAGAGGTTCACTGAGATGATGTCATCACTACTCAAAGACCTGGCTGAGATCGGCATCGCCGTGGGGAGCAACGACATTAAGGTTACCAGCCGCACTGTTTCAAATTCAGAAATATACTGGAAACTAAGAGTCATTTCACATGTTGGCATAGCAACCATGGCCTGTTGAAAGAATGATTTTTGTGACATTACCATAGCAGCTGAAACATCCACTGTCTGCCTTACATGTGTCCTTTGGGCCACATGTAAGGCAGACAGTGGATGGATCATTTTCAATCCATTCCTCATCACCAAGTATTCAGGCAATAATAATAATAATAAATAATAATAATAATAATAATAATAATAATAATAATAATAATAATAATAACAAATTAGGGAAGGATTTGTGTAGGGCTGCAGCAAACATTTATGTCTGTTAGGTCATTATTGCCTGGAGGGGATCATGCATTCGGTCGTGTGTGTGTGTGTGCGTGTGCGTGTGCGTGTGTGTGTGTGCGCGCGTGCCTGCGTGACAGATTTCACCGTGGTCAGAAAGAACAGGGGAGACACTTTGTCTTTCTTTCTCTCACTCTGACTCTAGAGTCAGTACTCGCTCAGAAGCTAATCGCCGTCACTCTCTCACTCACACACACACACACACACACAACACACACACACACACACACACACACACACACACACACACACACACATATGCCAACCCTGCTATTCTCTTAAAGAGATCAACTCACACACCAACGCACAAGTATAAACTTCAGAAGGGATAGGCCAAGTATCTCTCGTGGAAACATACAGTACCGCTAGTTTGTAAATGGAAATTGCCAACAGCAGAGATCTTCAACAGGGGGTTCAGGACCCCTCAGAGTTGCTGCAGGGGGGGCCACCAAATTACTGATTGATGGTTTAAAAAAAAAAAATTTAAATCTGAAAATATACATTAACGTGAATCCAACATAATATTAGTAAAGATACATCTTTTTTTAATGGACACAGCATTGATGATAGGCTAACTGGCCTATAGATAAGGTAGCCATAAGGTTGCCATCCACAGATACAGTTAGGTTAAGGATTCACTGTGCCACATTTCAGCATTAAAACATGATGTATAAATATATGAACATGCCAACAATTTTATTTTAAAAGCTTAGTATTGTATAGGCTTTAGGCCGCCCTACACGTTATTGTAGGCCCAGTTTATTTTGCAACTCAATTTTATACAATATATGTACTAGAGGGTCCCTGCTCCGTCTCTTTTTTTAGCTATGGGTCTTTTGCCTAAAACTGTGTTGCCAGGAGCGCTTAAAGTCAATTAATGAATAAGTCCATCACTTTGTTGATTCATGTATTCCCCCATTGACAGCAAACTAATTGACAACAGTTTTGATGATAGATTAAGTGTTTGTCATTCAGAATCAGAAAAGGATTTATTGCCAAGTAAGTAACACTTACAAGGAAACATATTGAACATTCATGTGAAATAAACAAACAATAAATACAGAAACTAATATGTGCCTACAACTGTTTAAAGGGGCTATATGTAACTTTAACTTTGTGTTGTTTCTAGTGCCCACTTTGGACTAAAGTGGTAGTGTTTACCACACCTGCTGTCATAAAGCTCTTTTCTTTACGGTGCTGTATTGTCCACTGTATATTACTGAGTTAGCGTTACCGGGAGGTCATATAGTCACGATGAATATTTAGCTCAACCAGAAAATCCTTCATCTAGAATACGAATACGTAACAGAAGCATCGTTGTATTTCCAGTGTTGCATACGGTAACTTGGTCTACTTTGGATGAATCGTGAGCTAAACCAGGTATCACTGTCACTGGGTCACCAGCCAAAGCATTAAGAGATTGTTGTAGCAACCAACCTATTAATAACTTATATAGTACTGTTACTTGGGCGGAGTGATTAGGGCAACACCTGAAAAGCACCGTTGTTACTCTCTGCTCCTCACCACGGGGCTTCTATGGAAGTATCTATGGATTTATCTACCTCTTGGGGGATACGCTGAATAACCTAAAGTCTCAATAAGTCAGCGTGTTCCTTTAAGTATCGCCGTTTCTTTGTTTAACCGCAATTATTTGTTAACATTAGCTAAGGTCCTATGGGTATGACTGATGGTAATTATCAGTTTTATGTTCATTTAAGAAAAAAATATGTTTTATGATAATAAAGAGGCGTTGTTTACTTGTGTTATTACATTATCTGGGTCACATAACGGCGATATAACCAAAAGATGTAGCCAGGGATTCATTCAAAAGTTTAATTTCTAGATTGGAATATTGGACTGAATGAGACAATTATATTGTTAATCGCAATTATTTCTGAGACAATTAATTGTACGTTAGAATTTAGAATTGTGGGCGCCTGGGTAGCTCACCTGGTATATAGAGGTTTACACCTCGACGCAGCAGCCGCAGGTTCGACTCCGACCCTTGGCCCTTTGCTGTATGTCATTCCCTCCTCTCTCTCCACTTTCATGTCTTCAGCTGTCCTGTATAAATAAAGGCCTAAAATGCCCCAAAAAATAATCTTAAATAAAATAATTATTGTTTAAATTGTTACAGCTCTACAAGAGACACATACAGTACATTTCAAAGAAAATGTTATTTACTGTTACTTTGCCTTCTGCCCTAGCAACAAGAGAGCAGTGGTCTGATTGACGAAGAGTTCACGATGGCGCGTCTCTACATCAGCAAGATGAAGTCGGAGGTGAAGACGATGGTGAAGCGCAGCAAACAGCTGGAGAGCTCCAAGGCCGAGAGCAGCCAGAAGATGGATGAGACGGAGATGGAGCTGATTGCCTGCCAGCTCCGTGTCTCCCAGGTAACCGCTGCTTACCACTGCTGCCTCTGCCGCCATGGAGACTGTCACCATAGTGACAAATAGTGGCGGTTAATTAAAGTGGCACGTGGTTATCAATCAATCAAGCAGCTCAACAAGTTGACTGGTTTTTGCATATATATATTTTTTTTTTGTTTTGATGTGATTAACAAATGTTTTTTGTTTTTTTAAACAATGTACAACTCGCAACATGAACATATTCCCCCCTCCCCCCACCCCCCCCCCCCCCCCCCCCCCGTCATCACCACCCACCCAAACACAAATCAAGAAAAGATGACACAGTAAATACAATATTCAAGACCATACAACAAAATAATAACAAGATAGACAATAAACCAAATAAACATAAGTTTTTATGACAACACCATAAGCCCATCATACATGTCTCTCCCCAGTACACAGCTTCTTAGGAGCCCTCCAGAAAGTTCAGGTACTTTCCCCATTTTCTAGTGTAGACATCCAATCTGGCAAACCATTTATATGACAAGCCCACTCCTGGATAGACGGCAGCCCTTCATTCTTCCATCCTCTTAACAGACTCTGTCTGGCTATCATTACACTAGTCTGAACCCAGCTTCTTATGTGCTTATCCATCCCGTTTAGGATTGACCCATCCCCCAGAACAAATAATCTTGGGCTGAATGCAATCAGACATAGGTTATCATGTATCCCGGTCCAAAATATTTTTTTTGCATATGTATGCACATCTTTGTTCTGCGTTTGTTTGAGTTTTAATCACAGTATATAATCGTTTTCCTGTTGGCGTCCAGCATGAAGCTAAAATCAAGTCCCTGACAGATACCCTCCAGAATGTGGAGCAGAAGAAAAGGCAGCTGGAGGAAACAGTGGACTCTCTCAATGAGGAAATAGTCAGGATCAAAGCCCAAGGTGAGCATAACTCAGTGTGCTGTCGTATAACAAATTCAGCATTAACCCTTTAATGCTCTTCTCCAGAGTTTTTAAGTTGTGCTATCATGAGGGAAATGTGTTGAACTGAGCCCACACAATCCATCTTCCAATCAATTTTCAGTACTAGACCTGTCGAATGTCTGTCACTCTTGGCATGTTTATGGTGTAGATTTATATTTTTGCTTTGTAATATTTCAGATTTTTGTAATGTTTTTTATTTGTTTGAAACAAGCACATCCAGCAATATTTTAAAAAAAATCCATTGTTGGTAAAGGTGTTATTTCTAACATCAGCAGATGTGTAAATTGACTACTGTACGATAGAGACTCAAAACAAAAATAATAAAGAAAGAAATGGTTGGGACTATTACAGTAAATGCCGCAGCAGCTGTAGCAATATTCACAGAATGATAGTGATACCTTATCAGTTTGTCTCCTTCCAGAGAAAGTCAACACCATGGAGAAGGAGAATGAGATCCAGTCTGCCTATGAAGTCAAGGTACTGTAAGGCAGTGTTCACACTTGAAGTCTTTTTTTGAAGCTGCCAGCATCTGTTTTACATTATAAACCTATGGAGTAAACCGTGTTTTCCAAAAAGTCCTGAGCGCTTTTTTAATCGCCACCGCCAACGTTTTTTTCTGCAGCTCAGAGCGTCTTTTGGAAGTTGAAAAAAGTTAAATGTTTTGGGAAAAAAAACTCCCTACGCCAAGAACTTTTTTGAGAGCTGACCAATGACAACTGGAGTAGCGAGACTTGTCGTTTCCATAACAACAAGAAAAAATGGAGTAGGTGCCGATAGACTTGTGCTAGTGTCGGAGAACAGCGAGTTATTTGATATTAGCGGGTGCTCCCTGTTCAGGGAACTCGCTTTGTTTTATCTAACGTATGTAGCACTGCTCCCTCTCTCTGTTTATTCTCTAGCCTCTCCACCCCTTTGTTTTATTCACATAGCACTCTTGGATACTGTAGCATATAGTACCTTATTGCCCCACTAGAGCACTACGCTCCCAGAATGCAGAGTTACTTGTGGTTCCCAGAGTCTCTAAAAGTAGAATGGGAGTCAGAGCCTTCAGCTATCAGGCTCCTCTCCTGTGGAACCAGCTCCCAGTCTGGGTTCGGGGGGCAGACACCGTCACCACATTTAAGAGTAAACTTAAAACTCTCCTCTTTGATAAAGCTTATAGTTAGGGAGTGAGGAGTTGCAGCGTTGGCCTCGACTGGCAGGGGAGGGTGTATCGCTACAGACATGACACCCCTTCTCTTCTCTGCTTCTCTTCATAGTCGTCAGATTCATCTACCAACCCTTCTAGAGCTGGCCCAGGTTTGCCTTGGACCAGCTCTTTGTTATGCTGGTATAGTTTTAGACTGCTGGGGGACTTCCTTTGACACACTGAGCTCCTCTCTCCTCTCTTTCCATTTGTGTGCACTCATGCCCCAGAAATGCTTGTTACTAACCTAGCTCTGGGGAGCTTATTCCCCATAGTCCTTATGTTTTCAGGACTCACAGTTTTACTTGGATCAGGGTGGCACCTAAATAATGGTTGCCCTGCTATGCCCTGCTATGCCCTACTACGCCCTGCTATGCCCTGCTACTCCTTGCTATGCCCTACTACGCCCTGCTATGCCCTGCTACTCCTTGCTATGCCCTACTACGCCTTGCTATGCCCTGCTACTCCTTGCTATGCCCTACTACGCCTTGCTATGCCCTGCTAGGCCCTACTGCGCCCTGCTAGGCCCTGCTACGCCCTACTACGCCCTGCTATGCCCTGAACTATTATTTCTAGTCATAGTTCCATTATCTTTATTGTGACTATTATTGCCACTGTTCATCACACCCCCAACCGGCACCGTCAGACACCGTCTACCAATAGCCTGGGTCTGTCCGAGATTTCTTCCTAAAAGGGAGTTTTTCCTCACCACTGTTGCACTAAATGCTGGCTCTTGGGGGAATTATTGGATTTGTTGGGTCTTTGTAAATTATAGAGTGTGGTCAAGACCTACTCTATCTGTAAAGTGTCTTGAGATAACTTGTGTCACGATTTGATACCATAAATAAAATTGAATTGAATTGAATAGCGGTAGCTGTTGTTATTGCAATAGAAGATGCTCCGGCTGCTTTTTGGAACAAAAACGCTTCCAGCTCCTTTTTTAACTACAAAAGCACCCTAGTCAGCTTTTTCTCGTCAAAAGACACCAAGTGTGATGTGTGTGTGTGTGTGTGTGTGTGTGTGTGTGTGTGTGTGTGTGTGTGTGTGTGTGTGTGTGTGTGTGTGTGTGTGTGTGTGTGTGTGTGTGTCTGTCTGTCTGTCTGTCTGTCTTCAGGAAGCTGTGGAGATGCAGATCCAGTCTCACAGGGAGGCCCATCAGAAACAGATCAGCAGCCTGAGAGACGAGCTGGACAACAAGGATAAACTCATGACCGAGCTACAGGAGTGAGACACGACATCACCAAACACCTCTCTCTCTGAATGTTGAATGTAAAGAGTTACATACTGATACTGATACTGTTACCGTTACCAACATGTGTGCAGTCTGAACCAGAAGATCATGCTGGAGCAGGAGAGGCTGAGGGTGGAGCACGAGAAGCTCAAGGCTGCCGACCAGGAGAAGAGCCGCCAGCTGCAGGAGCTCACGTAATGCCTCTATGTAGAGTTAGGGGGCATGGATTCCCATTATGCTACCTACATTAAGTAACATCTATTTTACATTGTGCAGGATGTTGCAGGACAGGCGGGAGCAGGCCAAACAGGACCTGAAGGGACTGGAAGAGACTGTGGTCAGTTATTGGCATGTCCATTTACATCTGTATTCAATTAAAGGGTAACTGAGTTTTTTTTCATCCTATGTTTTTGTGTCTAAGTGACTGATGGGAACAACAATCTTTAAAATTGGTTTAGTATTAAGCAAGAGCACTGCTGATAACCTTTTGGAAAGGATTTTTAAGGAGGTCGACCTTTCTGTTAAAGAGTAAGATCCTTCTTTCAAACGTAAAAACATCCCTGAGATCACTATCGCTAAATCCACCAGACTCCATGTAAATAAACAACCATTTTGTTTTTGTAAAATAACTTCATTCAAAGATGACAGATACAAAATAAAACTATGAAAAGCTGTTTCGGGTCATCTTTCCACTTTTTTCAACAATCACAACTCTACTTTTGGTTGAAATAAACACATAGTTGATTAATTTACATGTGAAAATATGTTGGCTCTCTACACACTAAAAGTATATATATATATATATATATATATATATATATATATATATATATATATATATATATATATATATATAGATATATATATATATATATATATATATATATATATATATATATATATATATATATTATTTTTTTTAAATGGAGTCTGGTGGGTTTAGCGCGGTCTTTGGTGTTTTTTGCCCCCAACGTCTCCTCCCAGGCAGCGTGGCCAGAGGTGGGTAGAGTAGCCAAAAATTGTACTCAAGTAAAAGTACTGTTACTTCAGAATAATATGACTCAATTAAAAGTAAAAAGTAGTCATCCAAATAATTATATTATTATAATAATTATATATTATTATAATAATAATAATAATTACTTTTAGTAAGAGTAAAAAAGTGCTTGGTGAAAAAACTACTCAAGTACTGAGTAACTGTTGAGTAACGTCTGATTGAATGCTTGTGGTAAAAAATAAATCAGACAGACAAAAATAAAAAATAAATCATCTTTAGGCAAAATGAATTGAAATTAATTAATTAATTACAAAATAGCTTAAATTATAATAATCCAGGTAAATTCAAGTACTTAAAAAATAAAATAATAAAAAATAAATAAGCACAAGTAACACAAATTTCCAAACCTTTATACTTTTTTTTACCAGGCTCTGCAGGCAGAACTACTAGAACAAGGCAGCCCAGAAACTCTCAAAGTGTGTGTGTGTGTGTGTGTGTGTGTGTGTGTGTGTATATATATATATATATATATATATATATATATATATATATATATATATATATATATATATATATATATATATATATATATATATATATAAACATGCAGAAACAAAGCAGTGAGAAATCTCACAGAAATCTGTGGTTCTCTAGTAAGTCTGTGTACTTAGACACAGACTTAGTTTGTTGGGGTGAACCCTCTGTGGATAAAAAACAAAATCTGTGAGGCTACAGGGAGATCAAGACATTAAAAGAGACTTATCACATCAAATTTGGATGGATATATATAGATATAGATATACATAGTAAATGTTTAAAACATATGTAGTGTGGTGACTTTTAATAGTAATGCTGTGATGCTGTATGAAGAGGAATTCTGCTGACACTGATCTTGATTATAAAAAAGGTTTATTACATCAAGTTTTCAGCATCCCTTTAACAAACTCCTGCAGAGAGTTTGGAGAACGACCAACCCAATTCTTCCAATATGTCGCTCTGAAGTTCTGCAGTTAACACATAGTATACATACTGTGCATTACACTAACGTGATTGGGTCAGAACTGACCAATGATACCTTCTTTTTTGGCTCATCTCCAAATAAGGACTCTTCTGTCCAAAAGGGCTCTTCTGCTCATGTTAACAGTCTCCAGATGTCTCAGTAAAAGTAGGGCAAGGGTCAAAGGAATCCCCCACAAGAAAATCCTCAGTACAAATGTATACAAAGTCATGACCTGTTCAGATACCACAGTAGCTAACCTAAAAGACAAATATTCCCCTATCCACAGCAACGACAAAAAAACAAATTTAGGAAACTTACAGTTAGATGTTGAGTTTTTGAATGCTGTCCGTTTGTTTTGGTAGACACAGAAGACACCACATAATGTAGCTGCTGTTTGGCACTTTTACTGAGGTAAACATGCTTTCAGTATGAGGCCAGGGGTGTTCCTCTTCGTCTGTGTCTGCATTGCCGACGGTTGATTCTGACATTTTTGTTTTGCTACGACTGTAAAGCTAACCTGTCCCGCCGCTGAGATTGAGTATGGTCACGTGACGAGACTGCACAAGTACGTTTGACTGGTGAAACACAGTCAAGTGGTAGAGCCTTGAGCGGAAGTCTCTCTCTCTGTCAAAATAAAACATAGAAATGAAATGAGGCGTACGCGGGAGGGATAAAAACAATTACGCGTAGAATACCAAAGAGGTAAAAAGAAAAGTAACGAGCTCATTGTAGCCTAATGTAGCGGAGTAAGAGTACAGTTTCTTCTTCACAAATCTACTCAAGTAAAAGTAAAAAGTATAGTGATTTAAAACTACTCCTAGAAGTATAATTTTTTCAGAAACTTACTCAAGTAAATGTAACGGAGTAAATGTAACTCGTTACTACCCACCTCTGAGCACGGCAATGGTTATGTTAAGGTTAATGTTAGGGTTAGCTGCCTGGAAGGCGCCGTTGGAGGCAAAAAAAACACCATCGAGCATTTAGCGTTAGCGATCTTGGAGCTGTTTCTGTTTAAACAAAGAGGATTTTACTTTTACTGAGTCTGTCAGTGGCAAAAACAGCACTTTTAGTGGACAAAACTGAAGATGCGTATTTGCCCCACACGGTTACATTGCCGCCCGGTTCGCTGCTGCTGATCACAGAGTTCTTCCTTAATACTGGACCAATTTCAAAGATTGTTGTTCCCATCAGTCACTTACACACAAAACATAGGAAAATGGAGTCTAGGTTGAAAAAGTTAAAAGGATTTTATTAAATCTTTTCAATTTAAGAATTGACAAATTGACGTATTAAAATATTCAGCTGCAACAACTCGATCCAGAAACATTGTCCCATTTACTCTGGAAAACTGACATAATAGAGGGTACTAAAAACAGTCCTTCCAGAAAAAAGTTTTTTGTGATTGTTGCGGGCAAAAATCCTTGATTATGCGGCATATTTTTGTAAAAAATGCGATGGAAAATGCGGGATATTTATGCAATTGTATGCAATGAAATTGCAGGAACTTGCTAAAACTGCGGTTTCATCGTGGCTTCATCACGGGGTCTGTAGCTTTTCGATGACGTTCACGTCACGTAATTACGTCACTTCATAACATTCCCATGGCAACAGGGGAAAACGGCTGCTCTTGTGTGACGTAAACGCAACATTTTTCAACATTCTGCTAAGATACATGTGACTTTTTTGCAACGAAAAAACGATTATGAAATCATGCAAGCCCCGCATATTTTGCGCAGATATCGGCAATTTATGCGGCAAAAGTGCGGCCTATTTGAAAAAATGCGGCCCCCGCATAAATATGCCGACTTTGGCTGATTATGCATTGAATTATGCGATTGCATAATCACGTTTTTCTGGAGGGACTGTAAAAACAGCACTTTTAGTTGACAGTGCGTATTTGCCCTATAGGATTACATTGCATCCTGGTTCACGGCAGCAAAAAAAAAAATCTTGACAAAATCTGGGTGTAATTGTACCAACCCTTTAATAGCTCTAAACATTTTTTGTCTTCTTTCTCTGAACTGGCTTTCCCTGCCGTCACACAGGCCCGAGAGCTGCAGACACTCCACAACCTCAGGAGGCTTTTTGTCCAAGACTTGGCCACTCGAGTCAAAAAGGTAAAAGCCCCGACAGTATGTACATGTCCCCCTGTTCTCTGGAAGCTGCTCACAGTACACTATCGCTGTAATTATCCTCCTGTGATCTGGTTTAATGTGTGATTTAATCTCCTATCTAGTGTAATATCACATGAGCTTTTGTTTGCCCCGACCACCACATTTACCAGGAACGAGACAAACCGAGCCATAGCACCGGCTGCACCATGATGAAATTTTAATGAATCCGGGGAACACAACCAAAAGTGTGTGTCATAAGTAGGCCATCTGATTCTTCAAAGGTAGCAGCTGTAAATTAGGGACCCGGGCTCTCAGCGTGGCGCTCATCTCCAGCCCTCAGGCTGAGGCTTGATGAGATAAACAAAGGCAAAGCAGGAGGACAGAGAATATGCCACGGTGTTGTACACATCCCAAATCTGCTGATTATCATCTCATTAATCCACAAATAGGATGCTTTGGATTCAGGCGTTTTGGTTACAGCCTTTCTTTTTAGACACTGGGTTGGAAGAACTGAATGCAACAAATCAGTTGTACACAGGTAAATGGCTGGATGGATGGATGCAGAGGGAAAACATGGATTGAAATCAGTGTACAGATATAGGGCTGGAAGATATGAGGAAATATGTAATATGCGATAATGTTAAATATCGCGACACTAACGATAAGAGCGATATTACTTGCGATAAACAGATATTAAAGTGTACTCAGTTCTGCCTTTATTCTGCTAAAATACAGAAAATTGCTTGTTGAATTGAAAACAGAAAAGAAATAATTTTCCAACATTCTTTTATTGAACAAATTGAACATTGAATTGAACATTGAATTGAACATAAAATGCACCAAAAGGACAGTTACATTTTAAAGTGTTCTACTGTTACTCTCTTTCAACTAACTCACAAAATCTCTAAGCATCTTTTGGGATATGTCACAATCAGGGCTTGACATTAGCTTTTTTGCTCACCAACCACTGTGGCTAGTGGTTTCCCAAAGCTACTAGCCACTCAGCATCTTCACAAGCCGCTATTTTGTGGAAAATTACGTTTTATTTGGTTTTATTTGAATAAAATTGATTATATTGTGCTACAATTAACTAGAAGAACCATATTAACAACACTTTTAAATGGAAATGAGCACTGGAAACACCGAAATCAAAACTACATACAATATAACAATGCAGTCATCATTGTCATCAATGTGTGTAAAGCTCCTTTTTGTATGAAAACCTGCAACCGAATAAGACAGACATAAAAGAGTAGCTTCTTATTGCATATGCTAGGTGGTGCAGAAGATTAGATGAAAGTAGTTGAAAGTGACTTGGAGCGACTTGGAGCTCGCTCGTCACTTTAGTGACGGGAAGCGGAGCACACAGCCCAAATGTTCTGCTAAACTGTCCCGCTGCGCTCTCTCTGTACTTCTTCTACAAACCTGGAACTGGTACAGTCTATGACTGTTGCCTCGGCTTGCCATGTCGCATATCTGGGGGACATTTTAAAGAATTGCCGCGGCTCGCTGGTCTGATGTGCCGTACGGGCCACAGTCCTCCGGCCGTGGACTCTGCTGCACACTGGGTCACAGCTGTCTTCCTGTGTGGGGCGGCGGCACAGTACTCCAGCCACCAGTGTTACAATATAAAGGCATGCCACCCGCCAAAGTGGCTAGTGAGAGTGACTGTTACCCGCCACTGCAGAAATCTGCCGGCATTTGGCGGGTGCTAATGTTGAGCCCTGCTCGCAACCTTTCGCAATTTGTATATTGCGTAAGTGGATATTGCGATCATGAAAAAACAATGATGTATTGTGCAGCCCTATACAGCAGAGATCTTCAACAGGGGGTCCAGGACCCCTAGGGGGTCCTCAAGAGTTACTGCAGGGGGGACGCCACATTATTGTTCATTTAAAAAAAATATAAAATCAGCTTTACAAAAAAATAGGCTCACTGGCCCATAAGTAAGGTAGTCACTATACAGATACAGGTCATCCCAAGGATTCACTCTGGATTTTTTTTTTTTGTAATCAGTTTTACATTAAAACATAATTTTATAAAATCATATCAACAATTATTATTTTAATAGCTTAGTATTCTTTGCACTAAAATGTATGCATGAAGACTTAGGCTCCCCACACGTTATTGTAGGCCCAGTTTAAAATGCAACTCAATTTCATACAATGTATGTAGTAAGGGGTCCGAGCTCCATGTCTCTTTCAGTTAAGAGGTCCTTGGCTTAAAAAATGTTGAAGACCCCTGCTGTGTGTGTTCTTCTTCATTAGAAGGCTCAGATGGACTCAGATGACACAGAAGGCAGCGCTGCCCAGAAACAGAAGATCTGTTTCCTGGAGAGCAACCTCGCACAGCTCACCAAAGTTCACAAGCAGGTAAAAAAAAGAAAAGTGCAAACACATAATTACCACAGTGCTTCCTACTGTACCTGAAATACATCTATAGGTGGCTTTCACCAGATTCTGTCTAAACGTTCTTCTCCCTTTCCTCTCACTCTCAAGGAGGTCGATCTTCTCCTAAAGAGTAAGATCCTTCTTTTAAACATAAAAACATCCCTGAGATCACTATCTCGAAATCCACCCGACTCCATGTAAATAAACAGCCATTTTATCGTCGTAAAGTCGACATACAAAATAAAACTATAAAAAACTGTTTTGGTTCATCTTTCCACTTTTTCAACCATCACAACTCTAGTTTTGGTTGAAATAGACACATACTTTACTGATTTACATGTGAAAATATGTATTGTTTTTTAAAATGGAGTCTGGTGGGTTTAGCAATAGAGATCTTGGAGCTGCTTCTGGTTAAACAAAGAGGATTTTACTCTTTAAAAAAGGTCTCTGTAGGGATCCTTTCCATAATGTTGTCAGACATTTAGAATAATAATCTGAGTCTGTCAGTGGCAAAAAAACAGCACTTTTAGTTTACAGAATTGACAATGCACATTTGCCCCATAGGGTTACATTGCACATAGGGTTAACTTGCAGCCTGGTGTTATCTCTTTGTGTTATCTGTTATCTCTGTAGCTGCTACGGGACAATGCCGACCTCCGCGGCGAGCTGCCTAAACTCGAGAAGCGCCTACGGGCCACCGCTGAGCGGGTCAAAGCCCTGGAGGCGGCTCTGCGGGAGGCCAAAGAGAACGCAGCCCACGACCGAAAGCG
The DNA here is from genome assembly GCA_023566125.1 of Zingel zingel. Lineage (NCBI taxonomy): Eukaryota > Metazoa > Chordata > Actinopteri > Perciformes > Percidae > Zingel > Zingel zingel. Next base: position 25,679,089 of record CM042335.1, on the reverse strand, counting down.
CTACGAGGAGGAGATGGGGCGCATTAAGGACGCTGTCAAGCCCAAAAACATGGGCAGGAGAGCCTCCATAGGTAGGTGAACACACATACACACACATATAGAACTAGGATAAAAAATCCTGACAATATGTAGAATAATATATGTGGTAGTCTCGCTTTCCACACAGCATTCTGGGATGGGAGAAAAACGTGCTCTGGTTTATTGGCATTTCTTTAAACCAATCGCATTCGTCTTGAACGGTGCTAAGCACCGGGTGGAGCTAAGGCGCCTCGGTTAAGTAGCATCTGGAAGGAACTTGTTTTGGTGGAACATGTGTACGTTCAAAAGTAGTTTTAGTCGTGCAACAGAAAACTCAGATTGGACAGATAGTCTAGCTAGCTGTCTGGATTTACCCTGCAGAGATCTGAGGAGCAGTTAACCATAGTCCTCACAAATCCACTAGAGGTTAGAACGCCAACACAAAGAAAGAGGAAGGGGACGGACATCTGGCCTTAAAAGAGGGACATCTGACGAAAATTCCGGCGGCACCGTAACAATCCCGGAAGTGGAACGTCGTCGATATAGACTAGGAAACAAATATATACACCTACCTTTCAAGTTCAAACTAACGTGTTCTACGTCTTTTGTTCCCTCTAAATTCAAACAAAGAAATATAACTGTATGTGCACTATGGCTAACATGTGATGCCTCAACCTGCTTTCTGTATGTGACTCATGTTATCTCTCTGTGTCCAACCCAGCCAAGCCCATCAGGCCAGGCCAGCTGCCGGGAGCCTCTCCCTTGAACCCCAGCGTCAACAGGTCCAACCTCATCCAGAACACCCAGCCAGGAGGCATCAAGGGAGGAGGCAACAACAGGTGAGAGAAGAATACATTTTCTTCTGTGGCCGGGTTGGCTCGGTGGGTAGAGCAGGCACACATACTACATGCTGAGAGGTTTATGCTGAGAGGTTTATGCCTTGATGCAGAGGTCCAGGGTTCGAATCCGACCTGTGCTCTGGTAAAAGATGGGAAAACTGGTGTTTTCCCATCTTATTCCCCCTGCTCTGGTGTTCCCCCCCTCTCATTCCCCCTGCTCTGGTGTTCCCCCCCTCTCATTCCCCCTGCTCTGGTGTTCCCCCCTCTCATTCCCCCTGCTCTGGTGTTCCCCCCTCTCATTCCCCCTGCTCTGGCGTTTCCGAGCCCCTAACCCGGACACATTTAGAAACCCTTCTGACCCGTTTTGGTTTGGAATCTGCGGGGTTGTGTTGCAGTCTCAACGGCCACAAACGGAGACCTTTGGCAACACCGACACTGACGCAAACGTTTCTCCTCCTGATTGGGTCTTATTGGTCACGATGTCTCGTTCTCTGAGACTAAAGCTACTTACGTTACAATGGCAACTACCAGCAACAGGCGGAGTAAATATTGCTGCCTTCTGTTTAATCCGGCATGCGCATGCCCAGTATACCAGAATGTTGATGAGATATTTTGGTTTGGGCTTGTTAGTTTAAAGATTAGTTCTTCTACTGTAGCTAAAAACACGCGTGTGCATGGAGAGCGCTTTTGGCTCAAAACTCTGCTTAAAAACCAAAACGTACTGTAGCAATGTAAATGTAGCCTACGTACACAGAATTACTCCCTTATGATTGGCTAAAGAAGACCTTCTGAGATTTTTTATTTTAATTCTTACAGTATGTATTCCTTATCCAGGTAAGACATCCAAGTAAGATAACATGTACATTCCTTTCCATTCCTTTTCTCTTCTGGTTTCCCCTACAGCTCCTGAGGACGGAGCACAGTCACAACAAACAGCTAGCCAAAGCTCCAAAACCCAGAGACGTTTCCATTCCCAAATACTGAACTTTCACCTGGAACCACTGCACCATTCTTCCAACATCAAGCGTGTGTATGCTGTATATAAGTATGGCATGTACTGTGCAGTCCTTCAAGCCTCTGGCTCAACAAGACAACCGGACCACATTAGTGCCTTGCAAATGTAACACACAATGTCACAAGTTCTGTTGACAGCAACTTACTAAGATATTAGTCTAAACTGTGCCAACATGAATAAGAAGATGCTACTGTCATGCTGTACATGACACTGGTTTCTCTTGGCTTTGCTTTTAATATTTCTCAGGGGTGCACCAGATACTTCTCTGCCTGTACATCATTATTTGCAGATTATTGTAATAATCTGTTTTAAACATCCAAAAGTGTCTTTAACTACACATTAGTGGTTTAGAATTATCCTCCAGTTTTTTCGCTGGGTGATTGAGAACAGAGGCTACATTTACTTTGCTACGTTTCAGTTTAAAAACGAATATCTTTTGCTGCGTTGACGCATTACGCATCCCCCCTGCTCTGGCATTTCCCCAACTCATTCTCCCTGCTCTGGTGTTTCCCCCTCTCATTCCCCCTGCTATGGCATTTCCCCCTCTCATTCCCCCCTGCTCTGGCGTTTCCACCTCTCATTCCGCCTGCTCTGGCGTTTCCCGCTCTCATTCCCCACTGCTCTGGCGTTTCCCCCTCTTATTTCCCCTGCTCTGATGTTTCCCCCTCTCATTCCCCCTGCTCTGGTGTTTCCCCCTCTTATTTCCCCTGCTCTGATGTTCCCCCTCTCATTCCCCCTGCTCTGATGTTTCCCCCTCTCATTCCCCCCTGCTCTGGCATTTCCCCCTCTCATTCCCCCCTGCTCTGGTGTTTTCCCCTCTTATTCCACCTGCTCTGGCGTTTCCCCCTCTTATTTCCCCCTGCTGTGGCGTTTTCCCCCTCTCATTCCCCCTGCACTGTTGTTCCCCCCTCTCATTCCCCCTACTCTGGCGTTTCCCCAACTCATTCCCCCTGCTCTGGTGTTTCCCCCTATCATTCCCCCTGCTATGGCATTTCCCCCTCTCATTCCCCCCTGCTCTGGTGTTTCCCCCTCTTATTCCACCTGCTCTGGCGTTTCCCCCTCTTATTTCCCCCTGCTCTGGCGTTTTCCCCCTCTCATTCCCCCTGCTCTGGTGTTCCCCTCTCTCATTCCCCCTGCTTTGGTGTTCCCCCCTCTCATTCCCCCTGCTCTGGCGTTTTCCCCCTCTCATTCCCCCTGCACTGTTGTTCCCCCCTCTCATTCCCCCTACTCTGGCGTTTCCCCAACTCATTCCCCCTGCTCTGGTGTTTCCCCCTATCATTCCCCCTGCTATGGCATTTCCCCCTCTCATTCCCCCCTGCTCTGGTGTTTCCCCCTCTTATTCCACCTGCTCTGGCGTTTCCCCCTCTTATTTCCCCCTGCTCTGGCGTTTTCCCCCTCTCATTCCACCTGCTCTGGTGTTCCCCCCTCTCATTCCCCCTACTCTGGCGTTTCCCCAACTCATTCCCCCTGCTCTGGTGTTTCCCCCTATCATTCCCCCTGCTATGGCGTTTCCCCCTCTCATTCCCCCCTGCTCTGGTGTTTTCCCCTCTTATTCCACCTGCTCTGGCGTTTCCCCCTCTTATTTCCCCCTGCTGTGGCGTTTTCCCCCTCTCATTCCCCCTGCACTGTTGTTCCCCCCTCTCATTCCCCCTACTCTGGCGTTTCCCCAACTCATTCCCCCTGCTCTGGTGTTTCCCCCTATCATTCCCCCTGCTATGGCATTTCCCCCTCTCATTCCCCCCTGCTCTGGTGTTTCCCCCTCTTATTCCCCCTGCTCTGGCGTTTTCCCCCTCTCATTCCCCCTGCACTGTTGTTCCCCCCTCTCATTCCCCCTACTCTGGCGTTTCCCCAACTCATTCCCCCTGCTCTGGTGTTTCCCCTATCATTCCCCCTGCTATGGCATTTCCCCCTCTCATTCCCCCCTGCTCTGCTGTTTCCCCCTCTTATTCCACCTGCTCTGGCGTTTCTCCCTCTTATTTCCCCCTGCTCTGGCGTTTCCCCCTCTTATTTCCCCCTGCTCTGGCGTTTTCCCCCTCTCATTCCCCCTGCACTGGTGTTCCCCCCTCTCATTCCCCCTACTCTGGCGTTTCCCCAACTCATTCCCCCTGCTCTGGTGTTTCCCCCTATCATTCCCCCTGCTATGGCATTTCCCCCTCTCATTCCCCCCTGCTCTGGTGTTTCCCCCTCTTATTTCCCCCTGCTCTGGCGTTTTCCCCCTCTCATTCCCCCTGCTCTGGTGTTCCCCTCTCTCATTCCCCCTGCTTTGGTGTTCCCCCCTCTCATTCCCCCTGCTCTGGCGTTTTCCCCCTCTCATTCCCCCTGCACTGTTGTTCCCCCCTCTCATTCCCCCTACTCTGGCGTTTCCCCAACTCATTCCCCCTGCTCTGGTGTTTCCCCCTATCATTCCCCCTGCTATGGCATTTCCCCCTCTCATTCCCCCCTGCTCTGGTGTTTCCCCCTCTTATTCCACCTGCTCTGGCGTTTCCCCCTCTTATTTCCCCCTGCTCTGGCGTTTTCCCCCTCTCATTCCACCTGCTCTGGTGTTCCCCCCTCTCATTCCCCCTACTCTGGCGTTTCCCCAACTCATTCCCCCTGCTCTGGTGTTTCCCCCTATCATTCCCCCTGCTATGGCGTTTCCCCCTCTCATTCCCCCCTGCTCTGGTGTTTTCCCCTCTTATTCCACCTGCTCTGGCGTTTCCCCCTCTTATTTCCCCCTGCTGTGGCGTTTTCCCCCTCTCATTCCCCCTGCACTGTTGTTCCCCCCTCTCATTCCCCCTACTCTGGCGCTTTCCCCAACTCATTCCCCCTGCTCTGGTGTTTCCCCCTATCATTCCCCCTGCTATGGCATTTCCCCCTCTCATTCCCCCCTGCTCTGGTGTTTCCCCCTCTTATTCCCCCTGCTCTGGCGTTTTCCCCCTCTCATTCCCCCTGCTCTGGTGTTCCCCTCTCTCATTCCCCCTGCTTTGGTGTTCCCCCCTCTCATTCCCCCTGCTCTGGCGTTTTCCCTCTCTCATTCCCCCTGCACTGTTGTTCCCCCCTCTCATTCCCCCTACTCTGGCGTTTCCCCAACTCATTCCCCCTGCTCTGGTGTTTCCCCTATCATTCCCCCTGCTATGGCATTTCCCCCTCTCATTCCCCCCTGCTCTGCTGTTTCCCCCTCTTATTCCACCTGCTCTGGCATTTCTCCCTCTTATTTCCCCCTGCTCTGGCGTTTCCCCCTCTTATTTCCCCCTGCTCTGGCGTTTTCCCCCTCTCATTCCCCCTGCTCTGGTGTTCCCCCCTCTCATTCCCCCTACTCTGGCGTTTCCCCAACTCATTCCCCCTGCTCTGGTGTTTCCCCCTATCATTCCCCCTGCTATGGCGTTTCCCCCTCTCATTCCCCCCTGCTATGGCGTTTCCCCCTCTTATTCCACCTGCTCTGGTGTTCCCCTCTCTCATTCCCCCTGCTTTGGTGTTCCCCCCTCTCATTCCCCCTGCTCTGGCGTTTTCCCTCTCTCATTCCCCCTGCACTGTTGTTCCCCCCTCTCATTCCCCCTACTCTGGCGTTTCCCCAACTCATTCCCCCTGCTCTGGTGTTTCCCCTATCATTCCCCCTGCTATGGCATTTCCCCCTCTCATTCCCCCCTGCTCTGCTGTTTCCCCCTCTTATTCCACCTGCTCTGGCATTTCTCCCTCTTATTTCCCCCTGCTCTGGCGTTTCCCCCTCTTATTTCCCCCTGCTCTGGCGTTTTCCCCCTCTCATTCCCCCTGCTCTGGTGTTCCCCCCTCTCATTCCCCCTACTCTGGCGTTTCCCCAACTCATTCCCCCTGCTCTGGTGTTTCCCCCTATCATTCCCCCTGCTATGGCGTTTCCCCCTCTCATTCCCCCCTGCTATGGCGTTTCCCCCTCTTATTCCACCTGCTCTGGTGTCTCCCCCTCTCATTCCCCCTGCTCTGGCGTTTTCCCACTCTCATTCCCCCTGCACTGGTGTTTCCCCCTCTCATTCCCCCCTGCTCTGGCGTTTTCCCCTGTCATTCCCCCCTCCTCTGGCGTTTCCCCCTCTCATTCCCCCCTGCTCTGGTGTTTTCCCCTCTCATTCCACCTGCTCTGGCGTTTCCCCCTCTCATTCCCCCTGCTCTGGTGTTCCCTCCTCTCATTCCCCCTGCTCTGGTGTTTCCAAGCCCCTAACCCGGAGACATTTAGAAACCCTTCTGACCCGTTTTGGTTTGGAATCTGCGGGGTTGTGTTCCAGTCTCAACGGCCACAAACGGAGACCTTTGGCAACACCGACACTGACGCAAACGTTTCTCCTCCTGATTGGGTCACGACATCTCATTCTCTGAGACTAAAGCTACTAACGTTACCATGGCAACTACCAGCAACAGGCGGAGTCTCCATGCTGCCTCCTGTTTATGCCCAGTATACGATAATGTTGATGAGATATGTGTTAGTTTAAACAGATATTAGTTCTTCTACTGGAGCTAAAAACACTTGTGTACACAGAGATTGCTTTTGGCTCAAAACTCTGCTTAAAAACCAAAATGTAGTGATGTAAATGTAGCCTGAGAGACACAATATTTATCTGAACAGTTCACTTCCGTACACCTGTAGATCAAGTGTATGCATGCAATGCCTTATTTTCTGTCTGACTGGCTCTCCATCACTCTTCTTATTAACTCTTTCTAAAAGCCATTACCTCCTCAGCTTCCCACAGATGATATGACTCGTCTGTCAGCTCAGGGCAGGAAGCGCACTGGGAGTGGGAAGACACTAATGTAATTTATGCCTGATAGCTGCAGGCAAGATTTCACTTATGTTTACCTTGTTTGGTAAAACATGAATTATGTTTTGTTTTTTTAATGTAGCTATTGTGCAGTAGGAAACACAGTGGATGATTGATACTTAGCCTGCAACGCTCTGTCAGCTCTGTAGCCTTATGAGACTTAACAAGTGCAATGACATCATGTTGTTGTTCAGATTATAAAGTTAAAGCTTCCATAGAAAAACATTTGACTTAACTCAAGAAACTCAAGAAAGAATAAAGTGCTCCATGCACCATTACATGTTATGATGAAATTAACCTTTTAAAATGCTTATTATGCTATACACTTTTTACACACATAAAATGAATGGGTGGATGGATGGAGAGAGGAAGGGAGGGAGGGGGGGATGGAGGGAGGGAGGTTGAGAGGGAGGGATGGGTGGAGGGATGGGTGGAGGGAGGAATGAAGGGAGGGAGGGATGAAGGGAGGGAGGGGGGGATGGAGGTTGAGAGGGATGGGTGGAGGGAGGGCTGGTGGGTGGAGGGAGGGAGGGATGGGTGGAGGAAGGAAGGGAGGGATGGATGGGTGGAGGAAGGGAGGGATGGGTGGGTGGAGGGAGGGAGGGGGGATGGAGGGAGGGAGGTTGAGAGGGATGGATGTAGGGCTGGATGGGTGGAGGGAGGGAGGAAGGAATGGAGGGGGGGATGGAGGTTGAGAGGGATGGGTGGAGGGAGGGCTGGTGGGTGGAGGGAGGGATGGATGGATGGAGGGAGGGATGGGTGGAGGAAGGAAGGGAGGGACGGATGGAGGGATGGATGGGTGGAGGAAGGGAGGGAGGGAGGGATGGGTGGGTGGAGGAAGGGAGGGAGGGAGGGAGGGATGTACTTTATTGATCCCAAATTGGGAAATTGTCATGTTACAGCAGCAGATTATCCAGGCATTGCATGGGGAAATCTTTATCAACAGAAAATAAACACAAAAAAATATTCTTAATTAAAATAGCTCAATACAGAATAAAAGAACAAATATGGCATACTACTAAATATAATATATGTGTCCAGGTTATAACAGCAGTTTACATGTACAGTGCCTAGAAAAAGTAGATGGATTTCTCAGCATTTTTGCATAATTTGGTCATAAAATGTGGTCTGATATTCTCCAAAGTCACAATATTGGCAAGCAACGTCTGCCTGAACTAGTAACATAAAAACTGTTAGAAGTTTTGGTGGATTTATTGAATTATTTGCTTGAACATTCAAAGTCAGATTGGAAAAAGAATGTGAACCATATGTTTTAGGTAAACCTCATTTTACAGCAGTGGTGTGTTGATCACATCTCCACATTGGCCAGGAGGAATTTTAGACTATTTCCCCGTACAAAATGGTTTTATTATAATGATATTTCAGGAATGTCTTTCACGAATTCAGTTCATTTGAGGATTTCAGCATTGACCGAAACCATTCTGAAACATTTCTTTTCTAATGTCTCATTCTAGTTCATGTTTCACTGTTTAGGGGCATTTTCGTGTTAGATATACAGAGAGCTACCCTGAAACTTCAACATGTAAAAAGGATTTTCATACATTTGAGTGCACTGTTTTCTCAATGAATGATGTTTGTTAAGGCCCAGGGGCATCCTGCTGATCCCTAGTCCATGCCTCACTTTAAGGATGATGTTGTGTTATTAGTTGGTTTTGCGTTCCAAACAAAGTATAACAAAATAAAGTCTCTTGTTTAAAGTTTTCACAGAACATTGTCCCAGCAACATATTAGAACATTCACGTTGCCAATTTGAGAGGTACAATGTCATCAATGTATTCTAAGGGAGAACCTCCATGGTGCCCTTCCATGGGTACAAAAAGGTCACCCTTTATTTTTCTTCTTGCTGAAGCATAAATGGTGACTGCAGTGTTGAGATATTTTGACAGATCCATAACTGTAACCCTGTAAGGCAGGGGTGTCGAACTCAATTTCACTAAAGGCCACACATGGAAAATGAAAATCATAAAGGGCCAGACATGTTTAGTTTATTGACATGCTTTTATTTACAGGAAAAAAATGTCATATTTTTGACTGTATTATTGCATGTCTCAAATAACTTTCTCCCTTATAGTTTGGTCCACATGAAGCCCTAAAAAAGTCAGCAAAAAAGTTCCTTAGCCATCAAAGACTTTAGCAAATAGCAATACAATGAATTTTCATTACATTTTTTTTAAAGCGTAACTCTCGCCAAAATGCAACCTAGGGTCTTTTTGTGAATGTACCCGAGTCAAACTTTCATTTAAAAGCATATTTAGGACGGAAGCGCCACTTCTAAGATTAACCGTATTTTCGTTTTTGGGTCAAAAGGCCTTTTGAATGGGAGTGCTAGGGGCACTTTTATGCTAACCTAAAAATAGCTATTATTAAAACACTAAGAAGGCTCTACACAACATGAGACTTTGCTCCAAGTATCACCAGGGGCTCTACACATGAACTCGAGCATTGACAACATTGTTAGTGTATCCAGAGTTTACTAAAAACAAAGGTTTTGAGCAACTCACTGTAGCTGTTGTTCTTCTGGTCACCGTCTATCGAGCCAGTCAGAAATAGTCGAGGGAGGAGAGGAAAGATGGAGAGCTCCTAAAGCTTAGTTCCATATAAATGCACGGATAAAAAGTGAAACACAATATTGACCTTGTAGTTGAAAAAGGAGCCTCATATAAGAATGACATTTCCTCCTATGGAGTCCGTTCATTCGCATTCGGAGATCGCCTATTTTGGACTGGGAAAATGGCGGATAGCGTAAAGAACAACTGCTAACGTGAGTTGCTCAAAACCTTTCTATTTAGTAAAAAAATGTTGTCAATGCTTGCGTTAAGGTGTAGAGCCCCTGGAGATACTTGGAGCAAAGTTTCATGTTGTGTCGAGCCTTCTTAGTGTTTTAATAATAGCTATTTTGAGGCTAGCATAAAAGTGTCCCTAGCACTCCCATTCAAAAGGCCTTTTGACCCAAAAACGGAAAAAATGTATGCACTGGTTGTGTGAAAATCTCTGGGTCTCAAAGTCGGCAAATCTGCCAAATTCTGCTCTGAGTGGCGCATAATGTACAGCTTGAAAACTAAATTTATTGTGAACCTAAATTGATATGTGGGCCGGATCAAAATCTGTGAGGGGCTGGATTTGGCCCGCGGGCCTTCAGTTTGACACCTATGCTGTAAGGGTTCACTGCTACCTTTTTAAACCTTTCTTTGGCTCCTTTTGTCATCAGAAGTACTCTGAGCGAGTGGTATGAATGAGATGAGTGTCACTTACCAATATTGCTTATATATTTAGTACAGAACAGGGTTCACTTAACCACTAACTACAATTTCAACTCATGGATGAGAAAATCTGACTTATAGTCTTTTTATCCAATAGCCAATCCGGAAAACAGCTATTTCAGTGTTATTAGTTTAAATAGAGTGTATTTGTCTCTTATAGTGACTTTGATGAAGATCAGATCACATTTTATAATGTATACTTTGTTAATCCCGCAAGGGGAAATTACAATGTTTTCACTCTGCTGTTATTATACACATTACACACAGGCCTGAATTACACACACATGCTCAGTACCTATACATGCACTAAATGGAGAGTTGGCAGAGTGAGGGAGCTGCCCATGGAAAGGCTCCCCGAGGAGTTAGGTGTTCGGTGCCTTGCCCAAAAGCACCTTGGCAGGAGGTGAACTTGCACCTCTCTAGCTACCAGTCCATCACCATACTTTGGTCCGTATGGGGACTTGAACCAGCAACCCTCCGGCTCCAACTCCCTACTGACTGAGCTACTGCCACTATGGATGAATTATGCATAAATGTAGGTCTTCCAAAGAGTACCTTACAAACCCTGCAGCCTGTTTCCACAAGAGCTTTCTCTAGACTTGGACCTCAAGTTAAGTTTTTTTCTATAGAGCTAATAAACAGCCGGACAGCTGTTTGTCCACATCAATATCAGATTTTGGGTCTAAAGCAGGCTATTGTCCAAAGAAACACTGCATGCTAAACACAAGTTTGAGTTTGTACAGTAAGCCATGTTTGTTTTAAGATTGCTAACTTGTAGAAATTAAATGATGTTTTTGAAAATACATGGAAAGCCCTGTAACTGCCAATTAAAAAGAATTAACGAAAATTAAAGAATTCCCTTTGATATCTTGACAAAAAAGTTAATATTGGGTTGAGCTCAGTATGGTGTTTAGTTATGATCATTTACATACCCCAAAACATTCACATTATTAGTCCTTACATCCCAAAACAATACTGAAATCCACAGTGCTGGTGTCTGTCACTTCCCTCCTTACACCAACAGGGTGTGCTTTTACACAAATATGCTAATACACAATGAGAAGTGATGTGGTTAAATTACAGTGCAGGCGTTCATATATATATATATATATATATATATATATATATATTATTCTGAAATAATGTCAACTTTGAGTTTTATTGCCTATGACTATTCTTTTCAACTTTATTTCAGATACAAAGGTCAATACTGGTATAAAAATATGTAAAACACAACAACACAGACAAGCCCAAAAAGTTACATAAATTGAAGTTCATAAGATCAAAGTGATTAAAACACATGTAGACATTTTTTCCAATGTTTCCAAAAGCAAGACGTGTACCTTATGTCACTCTGTGTGGGGTAAGTTAAAGCCATTATAATTACATTTTTTGAATGACATGATACGTACAATTTCTCAACACAGCATGAAAGGTGGGAACATGACTAGTCAACACATATGACTCGCACTTGTCCATCTTGGCAGTTTGAGAAAGATCCTACACATTGTAATAATAGTATATGCAAGGGCGTAAATCCCAGGGGGGTCGGGGGGGTCAGGACCCCCCCCCCCCCCCCCTTCTCAGGGTTGTCCCCCGCCTAGAAATATCATTAAAACAATGCTGTGTATTGTAAATAACATAATGATGTATACTTAAAATATCTGTGTAAGTAGTAAAACAATACAAACCCCCAAAAATGCTTTTTAAGTTTAGAAACATTTTGAGCCCCCCCTCCCTGGCCTCCCAGTGGTTTGGTCCACTGCCTGCTGTACGTTAGGATCTGCACTCGACTCCCAGTCACATCGGTAGTGACAGGAATGTAGTAAGTAGGCGGTTCAAGGCTGTTTTATTCACATTAAACATCGGATGAAGTTGTTCTTTTCTCAAGTAGAAATGATGCTGAGTAATTAATGAATTAGTCATGACAAAAAGTTCGCTATGTTAGTGTAATATAATGTAACGTTAGCTAGCTTGTTTAATAGCTTGTTGGATAGAAATGCACCCACTACAACTAACGTTACCACGGAGATAAGCCTAACTGACATTAGGGTTAATGTTGAAGATCTATAGTTGTGTTTGAAGTGGCTGATCAGTGGGTTTGCTGCAGTTAAATATATATCCTCTGTCCCAGACCAAACCTAATATTTATACGGAGAACGCAAAGTATTTTTGTGGCTTGTGTACACATGTCCTCTACGAGTATAGTTGTGGCTGTATTATTTGTGTCCCCTTCAAAAATTGCTCTTCAGAAATGTTATGTTTATTGTCCCCCCCTACTGTTAGATCAGATTTACGCCCATGAGTATATGGTTTTAAGAATAGGACAAAGGGGCGCCTGGGTAGCTCACCTGGTGGAGCATGCGCCCCATGTGCAGAGGCGTAGTCCTTGTGGCAGTGGCCGCAGGTTCAACTCTGACCTGCGGCCCTTTGATGCATGTCATTCCCCCCTCTTTCTCTCCTTTCATGTCTTCAGCTGTCCTATCAAAATAAAGGCTTAAAATGCCCCAAAAATTATCTTAAAAAAAGAAAAAAGAATGGGACAATGAAAATCCATCCCTGTTTTGTATTGTCTTGTAAAGCACTTTGTGACATTTGTTTTAAAAAAGTGCTATACAAATAGGCCTATTATTATTATTATTATTATTATTATTATTATTATTATTATTATTATCAAATAATGAAACTAATGACTTGACTCTGAGGGTAAAGCCTGCGAGCTTTTTGAAATATTCATTCCAATGTTTTTTATTTATGGACTTAATCGAAAGTAAGTGTCCGCGGAGCCTAAGCACCGGACAGGCCAGGGAGGTGTTGGACCTGGAGGGGGCCGGCCTGCCGCGGGGATCAGCGCTGACACTCGGGTGGAGTGGGAGCAACAAACCAGCGTCTCTGGGGTTAAAGACCCCAATTGCATCAAGATGAACGGAAACACACAGATAAGAACCGGGGTTTAGCGGAATTTGCCTTCAAAATAAAATAAACTTTTGTCAAAATAAGATGTAGCCTGACAAAAACACAATAAAGACCTATGGATGCATGGAGACCTTGTATTCAATAGTGATCACATATGGAGACAATAACTTTTAAAAATGTATTATAGCACAATTTCTTATACTGAATGAAGCTTTATTTTATATGTATTATGAAGTTGTAGACACTCTTTAAATCGACATGCATGTGTGTTTTAGACTGTACAAAATAGGTTTTGACTTGTAAATAAAACTATAATTCTTGTAGTGAATCTGAACATTTTCGAAAGCTTACTTATGATTTCGGGACATTTCAGTGTATAAAATAACAGAAAAGTATAAACATAATTAGTTGTGATTGTTTGGATGTACATTCTGTGACATTATTAGACGTATTAATGTTTACATTGAATTGAAAACGTATTACCATTACTAGCAACAGACCTCACCACACCAACCAAAGTTTCCCGTTTCCCCTTAACCACACTTTAAAAAGACATAGGGAAAATGGTTAACTATAAAAGGCCTTCCAAAACAACATCATTGAAAATAAATACATTTTAATGTATTACACAGCATTTATTTTTGTATTTTATTCATTATTTCCAGCTGCTTTGCTTTAATTATGCCTCGAATAATGAAACATGCAAGCCAGGTTTGTCAAATAAAGCCTTTACTTTGATGGTTTTGACCGGATATGCCGTTTGTTGCCGCAGCGCGCTTGACAGCGTGCAGAGAGGCGGGGGATTGCGAACACACTTCGACTGACTGGAGTTCTGTTGCGGAATATGTCGGAGCAGCCGACGCTGAAATAGGTGGGAAAAGTTGTTCCTAACTACCTTTTTCGGTCGACGCAGAACACAGAGAGACGCCACTGGAGTTTTTAAAGGTTTGTAGGCTATGTTTCATTTTAGTGTGGGGCTTTTCCGTCGCCTGGTCAGCGAGAGGCTATTGGCTTCTGTCGGAGTTACTTTGTTGCTATGCACGCTGTTGCAGATCAGAGTATCCGAGTGAACCTGCAGTGCTATAGTCCAAGCACGAAGCCTCTGGAAATTATCACTAAAATGTCTCCCACCGGTAAAATAACCTAAAATACGAACATTGTTTTTGTTCGGCTTTGTTGTAGATATTTAAACGGCTGGGTAATTATACATTCTACGTGATAGCATCAGTCTGTGTGGCACGCACCTACTGATTTGGTGAGCTTATTTTCTCGCAGTGTGTTTGGCTATTTGTCCCCGTTTAAGGGGAGCTTTCTCCGGCAGCCACGTCCCTGCCCTTCCCATGGTCATGGGAGTCATTGGTGATGTCGAGTCAGATTCCTTTGTTACGAATGCACATGGATTAAACTCCTTTGTGTGGTATTTCTGCAGTCTGTGGGGCTGGAAGGGACCCTGCCCCCCACCTTTGGTCCCCCCTCCCCTAACCACCGCCACCCGCCCAGGCATGCTCTGGCCGCTCAGCCCCCAACGATTTATAGACCCACAGTGCTTGTTGTCAGGGCTTTTACAGTGCATAATTACAAAAGGACAGCGTTTTCGTGCAATGCATACAAATTCAGCAAATGACCCGCATAGATGGAGTGAAATGCAGCAGCACATGTTGGAGTGGATGCTGCTCGGCCACATCTGTTTTGAATGAAGCCCAGGGACAAAGGCAGTCCGAGTCTCAGGGTGTTTTGCTGCTACAGTGGCTGGTCTGCAGATGTATGCAGACAAAAGCACAGGTCGTGATCTCTGTGTTGATATGCATACCATCATTGCCAGCTACACTCCTGGTTGAATGCTAGTTTTGAGTGCTGTGTTCCAGTGCTTTGCCATAATGCCATTCATACAAGTGCTGTCTAAATGACACTGATTTCTAGCTGTTCCTGTCATACAAAAAAAAAACATTTCAATAGGGACTCAACATTATTGTAGATTATTCATTTTTTTTCTACCAGAGTAGTCGCCATTACGATTATTCCTAAGTAAACCACATCAACCACTTCAAATCTGCCATCAGATTTCTGCTATTGGTTAAGATTTTCTATAGAATTGCATCTCTGTCTACAGATAAAATAGAATCAGATCCTGGGACGTCTGGTCAGCAACAAAATCTACATAATCAATGTCATAATCAGCTTTATTGGCCAGGTTTGCGTAAACAAACAAGGAATTTGACTCTGGTTAATCTTTGCTCTCAAAGTACAACACTCACTTAACATATAAAGAATAAAAACAGAAAGGACAGTCAGAAATATAAAAAAAATACTGTTAAGTATACAGTGTAACAATACAATCAAATTTACAAGAAATATGTCAGGAAACATCAGGTAAAGGTTTTTAAAAAGTTGGTTAATTCATTTAAGGCAATCTAATAGTTAGGCTATGTTGGAGGGTGAAATAATGCAGTACATACAGCAAAAATAGTTATAAGTCATAAGACGTACTGTTATTGTTATTGGGCCCCACTTTGAAAACTACCAATCGATTCCTAAACAGTACAACAAACCGACAGTGGGGCTTTGTTCCATATAGACAGATGGACAATAGTCTTTCAGTCATTGCTGTGCTGAGCTGTGCCAACCTGTTTCTGAACAGCGACAATTTCCATTAAGTCTCCACAGAGCACCACGTTGGCTAGTGCACTCCTCTGAGACTTGACTTTACTCTGACACCATGCGGGGGACGAGGATTCTATTGCAGCAAAACTGACTCTCTTGGGTCCTCTGCCAAAACTCTGAGACACCGCAGCAGTTGAGAGAGAGAGAGAGAGAGAGAGAGAGAGGGGAGTTGTACATTTCTGCTGCATCGTGCCCATGAAGCCAGTTTTCATGTATTGTTAACGGTAAGTTCTTGTCGTAGTGACTCAATTGGGGGGCACTGCAAAGGTGAGTGATGTCATGCTTGATCAGTAGCCAGCTTCTGTCTGCTTTTTAAGGTTCCTCTGGGTCTTGATCAGCCTCCAGAAAGACAATTGAAGTTACTCCACAACTTATTTCATATGTTTGCTTCTTCTGGCTCTTTGACCCTGTGTGGGGTTCTGTTGGTGTATATTTGGGAGCCTTAATCTTTTGGATAAGTGTCTCCAACTTCAGATGCTAATGGTATGAAGAGGTTGCTGCTAATCCAACAGATAAAGTTATCTTTGGACAAACCAACAGCATGACATTCTCACTCTCCGGCACCGTCATGTCACTTATTGCAGGTTTTTATCTTTTATCTTAGGACCCAGTACACACCAGTAACACAATCCGTATTTGCGTCAGTGCAGCAGCACAGTGGAGCCAGTGTGAGGAGGTCAGGACAGTGGCTGTCATGCAACATCAGTGATAGCGCTGTTATCTTGTGTGTGACTCGAAGCTCTGACAGACGCCTGTCTACATCGCTGGCACCTCTGGCGATGGTGTCAATTGTAGATTGTGTCTGTGCGGTGTTAGAGGTGGGGATGCATGAGGATTTGGGACTTCTAATACACACACCAATTAAAACAGACATTGACTGTTCCTTGAGAGACAGTCATTCATAAAGGCTTGGACATGTGCGTGTTGACATCATGGCTGAAGCTTGTATTGGGTCAGACCCAGACTGGGCTGCTGTCAGGCACACACACTAAAGTAAGTGTGTGTGTGTGTGTGTGTGTGTGTGTGTGTGTGTGTGTGTGTGTGTGTGTGTGTGTGTGTGTGTGTGTCACAAACTATTTAAGCCCATTATGAACACATCCCTCATGGGCACCCACTCCGGCCCGGACGGCTCTCTCACCACTGTAAATCTATTCTGGGTGCGTAGCTGTCTGTCTGAGCCTCAGAGTGTGTGTGTACATATTGCTTTACATAAAGATGGGCCCCTTATAGATTCACTGGCGGGTTCTCACGCCTCACTAAAAGCCCCTGCTTTTACCGCCTTCACTTCCAGGATGTCGGTCCACGGTGGCTGCTATTTCAGGGAGGAAGAAGGAGAATTTGATATGAGGGGAGCCACGGCTCGGTAGCCGCTCCTCTGCTATGGGAGCACCCTGTTATTTATTTAGGTTAACCGACGAAGGGAGACTCTCTGACAGACGGATCAATGACAGGCCTCATCCCAAAACAAACCCTACAGGAATGGCGAGAGCCCAGCTGTCCTCTGACTCACACACTGTGTATCTTGAGAAGATCACCCCCAAGCTTTTTAAAGGTTTCTGACCGCGTCTTGTAGCTGCATTAATGAGTAATGATGCCAAACTGCAGAGCCGATCTCTATGAAACGACACACACTTTATTTCTGGATGCGGACTCTGAGGGAATGTAAGCTCCAGGGAGTCATTGTAGTCATTGGCTCACATGAGCGTGTGGGGGTCATGTTGTCATCACCTTTAGCGCCGCAGAGGGTGATCAGGTTACCGGGCTGGATATCCTTAGCAGTGGTATCGGTTAGCAGAGCAATCGGTGTGACGGTCTGCTGTGGTTTTCGATGATCAGAGGGAGGAGTTGTCATGTGGTGTTCTTTTCTTGACTCGCTCACTGAGTATGTCTGCCTGATGGTAATAAATCAAACCGAATGTGAGTGTGTTACAGCAGTAACACTTTGTGGTTGTGGTAATCGGGTGAGTAATAATGCGGGGCGTGACGGGCTGGGAGGTTCATACAATTAGGTAGGAGCATGTTTGTGTGTGATTCGGTGGGTGTATGTTCATGTCTCTGAGCTTGCTAAAGGTCTTGTGCCTTGTAAATGTAGCTTGTGACATTTAACTGAAAGAAAGCCTGTCCCCTGTCTTTCTTATCTCCTGCAGCCAAAAGTTCCCCCCTAGTCGGACATGAGGAGCCCCCCAGGCCTGGGTCGCTGAGCAGCTGAGGTCAGAGTTCAAGTGTTCCAGCAGTCATGGCTGACAGGGAGGGGCTGCCCATCGCCCCGGGCCAGATCTACATCGAGGTGGAGTACGACTATGAGTACAAGGCAAAGGACAAGACGGTGATCATCCGCCAGGGAGAGTGCTATGTGCTGGTGAAAAAGACCAATGAGGACTGGTGGCAGGTCAGGAAGGAGGAGGGCACGAAGGCCTTTTACGTGCCGGCGCAGTACGTCAGGGAGGTGCGCCGTGCACTCATGCCCCCCCAGAAGCCCACCGTGAGGGCCAAGCCCACCGTTTTGGATATCTGCCGGGCATCCAATGAAAACCTCAACAGACCCCAGCCGGAAATGTCCAGCTTTGGGCGGCCGTCGCCTTCCTCCACCCCGTCGCCATCCTCTGATCGCGTCACACCGCCGGTTCTGTCCAAGGATGCTAACCAGAACCTGGGGAGTCCCCATCACTGCAAGGTGGTAGCTGAGCTGGTACTTCTTCACAACAACAACAACCATCACCACGCTAACAATTCCACATTGCCAAGGACACGGGCAGACTCGCCTCCGCTCAAAGTGGGGAACAACCATAACAAAAGTCCAGACTGTGACAAAACGTCCCCACCAAGCGACCTGCCGGGAGAGCAACTGAACAAGCTCCACAATGACTCGGAGTCTGGGGATGAGCTGAGCAGCAGCTCAACAGAACACATGCAGGTATGTTGCTACTTTACTCTTTTTAGAAATGGGGTTCTTCTGGGGATCTGATTCATTTAAAGCATCTGGGAGTTTTCCTTTTGTGCATTCTTTGCTAGATGGTCTTTAGTAGTTTCCTGGTAGTGTAGAATAATATACTCAAAAAATCAGTCACCATGTCAGAGTCTGTAGGGGCACTGAACACAGTGCATGGTAGCTTCCTTAGTTCTGTCTCTGCTGGCTTCCAGACAGGACATTTGGAGTGCTGACTTTCTTGAGCACCATTGCTTTTATTCCTCTTTGTACTCTCAATTGTGTCTTCTGTTCCTTTCCTTTTGCTCCATTCTCCCTGGTTTGTTTCCCACCAATGTGCTCATATTTGTCTCTTGGGCTGGCTGTCATCGCCCTGTCCCCCACCAGATTCATCCGAGTCATATTGGGTGTGCAGGGATTGTCTACTCTTCACTTACCGTCTGTTGCCGATTTGATGAAACTGGTAACAGTTGCAGGTCCTTATTGAAATTCTACTGTTGCCCTTGAAGCATAATTTGTCTGGCTTGTACAGCTGTTTTTTGGGGAGCGGGCTGTTGCATTTGGCTCATTAGACTAAACGATCTGTTCACAGCTTCACTGTTCAATGGAGGGTCATGTAATAGAGAGTCTTCAGGTACATTTTTTTTTTTTCAACAAGTGTGTTTATTAATTTTCAGAAAATAATCACACTACAACAAATAATATAGGTGCAAATCAGAACTGTCACATTAAGGCTCATCTTCAATAAAATAAACATGACAGGGCTGTAACATGTGATATTTGGCACAGTAAGTCAGCATAAGTCATCCTTAGGAATCACCGGTGGTCCAAATGTTAACTTATCCCGAAGAGAAAAGCACTTCAAATAAAATTAAGCAAAGACAAACAGACGCATACTAAATACATAGCAATACTCATTTGTTGATGGTTGACACACACGGAGAGCATGCCTCCAATGCTTTCCTCCCCTCTAAGAACACCATAAAGGATCTCCATATATTGTCAAAGACGATATATTTACCCTTTAACGTGAAAGTGAGTTTTTCCAGTGCAAGACAGTCTGACAGTCCTGCAAGCCAGACATTAACACTTGGTTTGATAGTGGATTTCCAAGATTTGGCTATGGTATATTTAGCTTGTAAGATGCAGAAAGTAATCATAGATTTATTTCCCTTGCTGAGATTATGATTTATGGGAAAAATGCCAAAGATAGTCTGGCGTCTAATAATAGCTTTATACCTGTGACATGTAAAATCATATCCATTACTTCCCTCCAAAAAGCCTGGATTTGTGGGCAGTCCCATAGGCAGTGATATAATGTGCCCTTTCTACCACATTTGTAGCACGTGTCGGGATTATTGGGGCTGAATTTATTTAGCTGAGTTGGTGTTACATATGTTCTCATTATCGTCTTCAGGTACATTTAATACAAGCAATGCCAAACAACTACTTGGATGTGTAGTTTTGTAGCGCTGCTGTAATTTGTGTTTCTTAAACCTGCTGATTGTCCTTGTACTACAGTGTGCAAAGGTATTATTATCGCACCCAAAACTCATACTTTGAGGCAGATAATCTCTGCAAGGATTCTGGTAGCCATATGTAGGGTTCCATTCCTGATTCTTCCTGATGCCCCCCGCCACAAACATAAAATATATTCTCTCCCTCCCCCTGTTCCTGCAGTCCCTAGGTTGATAACTCATGCCTCCTCCCACCTCCAGGATACATGTCTCTTCACCCTGAGCCAGGAGAATGGGTGGAAGGCTACAGGAACTAGGGCCTATCCTCCCTCGTCTACAGCGGAGGTAGATCAAAGTAGAAAACAGAGGAGATTTCCAGACAGTGGGAGCACTGCTCTTGGTGAGCCATTTTTGGGCTGCCTGTTTTAGGCAGGGTCAGCCTGTTTGAAGGCTCCAAGTGCTGCTTGTGTTCTTTGTTCCACAGGCTGCTGCAGCCTCCTCCACCATGGAGTGAACAAAGAGAGACGGGCTTGAATAGAAACTAGGTCATATCAGCGGAGGATCAGTCTGTACCCCCCAGTCGCCCCGCCGTGGGGACTACTGTGTGAGTGTGAATGCCATGTGTAGGAAATGAAAGTGAGAATGGAAGCACACTTGCACGTTTTACAACTTCAGAGCCCCACATTTAGGATGGCTAAATGGTTTGTGGGTCAGAACTGACACACCTCAAAAGCCCCTATCGAGGTGAGAAAAGGGTTGTTTTCTGTGTTGCTGCCTGCCTTCACCCACCCTTTTTGAATTAATTTCACGCTTGTACAATCACACGGGGCAAAAATAAACACATATTATATCTTGTCCATTTACATTTGAATGGGCAGCTTTTTTGGAGTGTTTTTTTGTTAGGCTACAGTAGTGCTGGAGGGGCGGATAAGAAACCGACAGCAGACAGGTTTCAGCCAAAACTCCCTGTGAAGCTCTGTAGTCGCCAGGGCAGGTGGAACCCACTCCCTCGCTCTTTGTGCCTTTTGTGATGTTGTGTTAGTTTGTCCTGTTTGGCCTGTTGCCAGGCAAGCGAATGACCCTGCAAAAAACCCCAATTCTTCTAACTCCCCTACTTCCACTGCTTCCTGTCATTGCTCGGGCGCAGGCAAGCTGTGCCTTTTGGGAGAGAGAAGAGAGGGGATCGTTCTGTGACAATGCAGTATTGTATTGATTGTGGAGAGTTGTTGGGGCTCACGAGAGCCTGACCAATACTAGATTTGGTGAGGCTGATGTTTGAGTTAAGAAAATCAGATGTTTTGGTTGTCTTCATAACTGTATAAAAATTGTAATGATTAAGATCCCTTAAATTAAGTTATTTTAAGGAACTGTAAAATTTTACAGTTGAAAAAAATTAACAAAATGTCAAATATTGCAGTAAAACAGTTGTACATAAAAAAACCTAGTTCTAGGGCTGTCCTCGATTCAAGCACCAATAGGAAACGCCGTGGTGCAGTTTTGACACGCGCCGTAGGCCGTCGGTGTGTTTTGCACTTTAGTCGACTAAAGGCAGCTACACACCGGGCCGACCTTTAGCAGAAAAGGCAGTTGGACTGATCAGTCTCCCCGAGTTGGTCAAACAAGTCCATCGGAAACCACCAAAGCGACGAGACGTAATACGTCTCCATAACAGCAGGCGGCGCTAATCTATATTGTCGCCCAAAAAATGAAAACCGACAGCTGATTGGACGAACGCGTCATGTGGGTCTGGCTGCTGATTTTGAATTTTTCAACCGGCCATTAATGGCAACTCGTTCAGAATACAATCTCATATTGTACTAAAATAGTTCACCGAAACGTGTTTCTGAAAACATTTTAAGAGAGAAATAGGCCATCCACAAAGATTCATGCAAAAGCTCCACTTTAAATCTTTAAATGAGGCCATACGTTTATTGGTAATAAGTCATTCAGCATGAACAAATTACGAATAAACTATAAAAATCTTAGTCAACTAAGACCAAAACGACCGATTAGTAGGCCTGCACGATTCGGGGGGAAATATGAATCACGATTTTTTTAGCTTAGAATTGATATCACGATTCTCTGCCATGATTCTTTTCTCTCACAAAGTGTAATGTTTATTGCACACATGAACCATGACAAAACAAAACAAATTGGCAGTACCAAACATAGATTTAATTTTGGCACCTATAGCACATTGCGCATCCCCACAAGCCTGTAAACACAGAGGCTTCAGTGAAGAGAAGGGAGAGCACTGCAGCGCTTGGGAGCGCTTTAAAACCTATTTTATACCGTCTATGTTTAAAACTCACAGAAGAAAATAGTAGCGTTGGTCATGCAGTCGGCTCGTAAAATGAAATTAGAATCAAAGTCATAAAATATATATATATATATATATATTATAACAATCAAAGTTATTTAAAAATGTAATCGTGAACAGGGTGAATCGAGATCGTATTTTATAACGATTAATTGTGCAGACCTACCGATTAGCCGACTAATTAGTCCAACTAAGCCCTACCTAATTGTTAGGGGAAAAGGGGAGAGGAAAAAGAATGCATGGCAAAACAACACAGTCGCATGATGCAGTTTCACCTTCATTTCTACTCACCACTACAATGCTTTCAACTGGGATTTTATTACTGAAGTATGATTTAAAACGGTCTTTTTATTTATTTGACTGTGTGCATCATGTTAGATGCCAGCAACGGCACTAAAATGGGAGGCTTAAGATTTTTACGTTTTTATTTATTTATTTTTTTAACTGGCTGTACTGTACTGCAAAGCAATTAGGCCAATGAACAATAGTTATTGTACTGCTCATAATTTGAGGTAAGGTGTATTGCATGTAGGTGAAAACTATCTATTGGTAAGAAAAAGCAGGATGGTGTCATCAGGGTTGTTTTCCCTTACTTTTGAAAGCTCCCTACAGAAAACCGCTGTTTCCCCGGGCTGAGCAGTACTCCCTGTGACAATAAACTGAACTTGATTTGTAAAATCTTGCCCCTATAAGTAGATAAAGATGCTTTTTAATGTTGCTTTATTAGGGATAGACAGATTATCGGTCCTGGCCGCTTTTTTTTTTGGCAGTTTGCAGATGATCTGTATCTGCGTTTTATTTGCCTGAAAAGGTATTCTAAGTGTTGTACTTTGGCTCTGCTACAGCTCTGTGTCTGTCCCTCTACTTCAGTTTATCTCACCACTGAGTCTGACTTCATGTCCCCCCCCACAACACTATCTGACTCTCTGTTACTGGGGCTTATGGTGAAAGTTTCTCATTTATTAAATAATTGCCTAAAGCATTTAAACTAAGTTTTGTGTGTGACTTCTTATCGGTTTCATTAACTACTAATAATCTGTACCGGCCTTGAAAAAACGCATCGGTCGAGCCCCAGCTTTAGTGCTTCCTTGCCATTTTCCTGTTAGTCATCCAGCAGTTACAGTTCACCTTCAGCCTCCCTCACACATCCACTCTGTAAAGGAGAGAATGAGCTGCTGGATGATTGGGCGGATGCCGGGCTAGATGGAAGGATTTGTCGCTGACATGCCTCGGCTCGAGTGCCAGCTGGCCACCTCTAATTGATTAGATTTGTTCTCGGGGTGACGATTAACGCCCCTTGTGTCTCTCCATGCGTTCCGTATGTAATTTGCTCATCTCCGGGGCTCTGGCGGCAGCAGGCTCAGACGGTCCACTCCTCTGCCTCCTCAGCACCTTGAGGGGTTGCTTGGGTTTGTTGTCACACAGCCATCCTACTGAATCCTACTTACCAAGTTGTCCCCCCCCCCCCCCCCTTCCCCTCTCCTCTAAAAGCACAGCTCCTATGCTCTTAAGGGATTGGCAAAGTAAACCTCTTTTCTTCACTTCTCAAGAGCCTGGCAATGGGATAGATGCAGTGTTTATTTTCTTTAAAGAACGTGGCAAACCATATGACTTATAAAAGCCTGTTTTTTACTTAAACATGTTGGGTTTCTCTACAGCTATTCCGTTTTATAAGACACTGCTGTTTGTTGCCTATTTTAAAATTCAACAGAAAGACATGATCACACAAAGCCTCTATCGCCACAAAGGAAGTTATTTTGAGTCTGGTTATTTTGGAATACTTTGCCATATCTTCTATACAATGGGGAAAGTCGGGAATCGTACTTTTGATGGGAAACGGCTCCTTTTTCTTTCCACAGTGACTTTATGAGTGGAGTAAGGCTGCTCTGTGGGATTGTCTGCGAGGCCAGATGGTTGTTTTCTTCCTCTGAGATGTGTCACCGAGGGGAAGATGTGGTGGCCCTGGATGTGTTTGTGTCTGTGGCTTTGCACCGTGGAGTCAGCGGGCTGCCCTGTGCTCGCTCCCTGTCTGATTAGAAAGACCTTGAGAGGCCCCCACCCCTGCCTTTTATACCCTTTCACATGATCACACTCCACACAAGGTATCAGCCACTGAGGGGCCCCTCCTTTTTTCTTTCACAAGTCCGACACATTTATCTGTTAAGTAATGCTGCATGTTAATGATAAAAAACAAGCTGGATCAGTCACTCCCCTAAAATATGACCTGTCTACGAAGGTCCGCTTTAGGGATGCTTACAGTCACAATGACACAGGGTTTTTCATGCATATATGAATTTTTGGTGCCCCCCCCAAAGAGGTTTTAGCAAGCACCAAAGGACCGCCAGTGTTAAAATGATAAGAATTGAGGAAAAAATAGCAATTCAAATTCATCTCTAAGTGTGTTTGTCAGCAATTTACCAAACAACCGTGAACAAGCTGAACATAAACCTAAACATAAACCTGAATAGGAGCGCTAATCTCAGTTTCATCTCCAGAGTCAGGCTGTACCAGACTCTTGGATGAGTTATTTAAATATTATTATTATTTTTTGTTAATTGGGGCTTCATTTACTTGAGCATAATAGGCATTTTTGTTTATCAAATTGTCAGGGAAAAAAAACAGGCAAAGGCATAGGTTTCTGTCAAATAAGGCAACACAGACTCATTGCCTTTACTGTATGCAAACCGATCACCCCCCCCCCCCCCCCCTCCCCTCCCCCCAAGTACCATTTTTGAGTCAGGAAAAACCCTGTGACATAACTGGCTTGTAACCAAACCAAAAGGAAACAGCAGAGTCGAGGCCAGAGTCTGTCTGCCTTCAACCTGCTGTGTGGTCTTCTTGCTAGCTGGCGGTGCCTGGAGGAGGAGGGAGGGGACAAAATGACATGGCCCTGGCCACCGACGGAGCCGCTGCATCCCCCGTGGGATGGCAGAGACCTGGGGACAGAAAGCCATGTTTGGGTGAATCTGAAGATGAGTTGATTAGTTGTAGCCTGTGAGCTGTACAACCTCCGGACTGCTGCCACGGCAAGGCCTCCATTAAAGATGGAGAAGAACATGGAAAAGTGGATGTCTGTTGAGAGCTTCTTGAATGCAGATGGATTGTTCATTGTTTCTTTCAACATGCGCACTTGTGCTCTTTTGGCTTCTGCTAAGTTATATGTTTACTGACTTGTGCAACGGAGCAAAGGCTGAGAATGTGTACCAGGGGCCTAGCAGTGCATTGAAATGGACTGCTATGTGAGGGGTGGCTGGGACTCCTAGGGGCACTTTGAAAATGTATTCAGTCCTAGAAAGGTTTGACCAATTTACTGCTGCTATTTTGGTGCAGTGAATTGGATCATTACTGTCCAGTGACGTGAGTTTTCTCCCACGTGAAGCAGAACGTGTGTATTGTTCATATGAAGGACAGCATAGTGGCTGTTGAGGGAGCCTTTGTCTTGCACTTGAGGGTCCTGGGAAGCGCTTCAGTTTACTGTACAGAAAGGACCTGTTCCTAAACATCCCAACGCCACAATAACCTGCTAACTACATGTTGTGCTAAATGGGTTCATTGCCTGTGGAGTCTGAAATTTGCTGCAGTGCAGAGAACACACCCCATTTCCAAATAAGCTGAAATATTCTGATGCAAGTACAAGAAGGCGTGTGCTACGGCTGCAACTAACAATTATTTTCTTTGTCGATTAATCTGTTGATTACTTTCTTGATAAATTGATGAGTTGTTTGGTCTCTAAAATGTCAGAAAATGGTGAAAAATTGTCTTGTTTTTATTCACAGAAGTGGAGTGAAGAAACTACAACATATTCACATTTATCAAGCTGCAGTCAGAGAATGTTGACTTTTCTTTAATAAAAGGGGACTTGAAACGATCAGTTGATTATCAATTGGTTAGTTAATCGATTAAGCTTTGCAGCTGTAATCAGAGCTCCTATTACACAATGACCTAGTAAATACCAAAAAAAATTGCCGCAAGCAGTGCTGTGATGTGTGACCATCCTCTGCCTGTCGTGCCCTGTAATCTGGAGCTGTGCTGAGAGTCCTACTTTTGGACCGGCTGAAAAGGAGGCCCCTGCTTGTTTTCCAGTGCATACTTGACATTCCTGCCTCAGTGCCCACACACACACACACACACACACACACACACACACACACACACACACACACACACACACACACACTTACTTGCATACAGTGAGGCAACAGGCTAGCTAAGCCAATGAAGGTCTGCTTTCCCCCTCCAAAGTGAAGCACTGGACCTTTCGGTAATTTAATATTAAACTCGAGCAAATTGTGCATCCACTGTGTTCATGTGAGAGTCTGCCTCTCTCTGCTTATCTGCCTACTGGCGTTCTTCTTTCCTACTGCTCTTCTCTCTCCTGTCTGGGCCTTTTTAGTTTCTCTTCTTCTACTTTTCCCGCTCCCTCCGCCTCCGTTGCTTCCTCTTCTGCTGTCAGCCTCGTATCCCCCCCCCGCCCCGCTCACCTGTCTGTCCCTTCAACCTTTCTACTGAATCATGTTGTCAGATGTGCTCTCAGTGAAGGGCAGGACAACGGTGAGGAAACTCACAGCTCCTGGTCCAACCTGTGACTAGAGCTGGTACCATTCCAAATGTTGCTGTACAATGAATTGTCTTAGAAATAATTGCGATTAACAATATAATTGTATTGTATTTGAAACAAATTAAAATGTTGAATGACTTCCAGATACATCTTATGGGTTATATCACTGTTATGTGATCCAGATAATATAATATAACACAGGTACATGGCCTATGAAGTAAACCACGCCTGTTTATTATCATTTTTTCCCCTAACGATATTATATTAATATCGATATATGAGGCTAGATATTGTCTTAAATTTGGATATCTTAATATTGTGATAAGGCCTGTAACAATTATTGCATTATTGTCTAAGTAAATTTTTCTAATTTCTAGTTTCTTTGTTTAACTGCAATGAGTTGCTAACATTAGCTAAGGTCTAAAACCGTATGACTGGTAATTGTTGATTTTGTTTAGATATGCCAAATTGTAATTATATAAGTGATTATTGGTCGGACTACATTATAATTTATTATTATTTCAATTGTTAGTAGTTTGTACTTGATCCTATACACATGTTCATAGCGACAAAAATGACAAGTGGGGGATACAGTTAGAGAATATGTTTTATGGTAATAAAGAGGCGTAGTTTACTTCATAGGTGTGCATTTATGTTATTACATTATCTGGGTCACATGACAGTGATATACCCAAAATATGTATCCTGGAATTCATTCAAAACTTTAATTTGTTTAAAAAAAGTAATACATAAAAAAAATATATATATATATATATATATATATATATATATATATATATATATATATATATATATATATATATATATATATATATATATATATATATATATTTTTTTTTTTTTTTTATTTGACTGAAAGAGACCATTATATTGTTAATTGCAATTATTTCTGAGACCATTAATTGTACAGCACCATTTGGAATTGTTACAGCTCTAATTGTGATATGACACAAGTGTAGTCTTTTCCTGGTTTTACAGGCTGCATGACAGTAAAGTGGTTCAACATTGTATTTGGTAAAAAATATCATGATATTTGATTTTCTCCATATCGCCCGGCTTCTATTTTTCCTCTTTGTTTATGTTTCAGGCATCGATATCTAAGACAATCGTTTTAGAATGAAGCAGCCAAATCAAATATTCAGTGTTTACCCTTTTGTGTTTCATTCTTGGCACACAGTGGAAAACCTGTTTGAAACAGATGATCATTTGATACTCCCGTGCCAATGAAACTGTTGAAGCTGGAGTAGCAGCTACTTAATGCTGCATCAGGCAGGTCACTGTGCGCTGTCATTGCTGATTAAAATCTCCTAACTGCAATGATTACTCTTAATATCAGAAATGAAACTAATGAAAAGCATATTAGCTGTGGATGATACGATTGTCTCAGCTTTAGATAAAAGGCTAATATCTGCCAGATATTTATGCAGAAGATATTGGGCTGAAATCAGGTAATTTCAACAGAATCACAGTAATGATAGGATCAGCGTGGGGATATTAAAGGTGCCCTGTGGGGTTTCTTGTAAACAAGCAAAACGGTGTTACTCAACAAAATTCATTGTGTGCATCCTTGAGCTCCAACAGATGTCTTGAATGCATTTCCTACCTCCATTAAACATTTGCAAAGCTGATCTTGATGTTTTTAAATCTCGCATTGTTTGCATCCATGTTTGCAGTCTTTTTCTTCACTGTCTTTGCTGCTGCATTGCAGCATATCTTGACGTGTTATTGCCACCTGTTGATCAGTGGAATAGTGCTTCCTCGTGCACATGCATGAGATAAACAAAACAACTCATTCAAACCCAGCTCCATAGCACTACACCACCAAGCTTCCAGCACCACCATTTCTGTGAAGAAAAATGAATAGAATTTTTGACTTTTATGTTATGTCTGGGCACTAGGGGTGTCACGATTTCGATCGCAATCAAAATATCGGTGATTCCCCCAAAATTTTTCTCTCTCCACCCCCGCCTTCTTGCACACGTCCTTAGAAGAAAAACGACAGACACAGCATAGATAACCGGCCAGTAGCATGCAGCTAAAGACACTGGGTAATGTTATCTTACCAGTAGCCTGCAGTTGCTCTTATTCGGACACCAAGGCAACTGCTGGAGTCGGAAAAAACAGAGAAACGTCAGAACTGGAAAATCCTCCTGCTTCCTTGCAGTCACCGGTGTGCCTTCCCCGGACCGTGATTGACTTATATAAAACAAACAATGAAGGTAAAGCATGTGGGCTCCGTCGGGACTTCATGGTGCGTTCTTGTGCATCTCGGTAAACTAATTGCACTCTGTTAATTTGAATGAAAATGATAAATCGAAAATCAAATTGAATCGTGACCTTAAAAATCGAAAGTCAAATCGTGGATTTGGAGAATCGAGACACCCCCTACTGGGCACTAACTGTTAGACTCGGAGCGTCCCCAAAATACACCGTTGTCTAGATAAAACTTTAAGGTAGAATTAAGGTGTAAAAGCCTTTCACCTGACTTCTTTGGCTTTTTTGCAGCTCTAGAAAGGTGAGATAATAAATGTTATAAGTATGAACTACAGACATGATTGTTTAGACCAAACTGCGAACGTGTTCATGTAATTACAGAACACTGCTGACAGTGGAGAGACTGTGATTGGAGGCTTTCTCTCTCTCTGTAGTTCTCTCCGCTACAGTGTCCATAAAGCCGCTCTGCCTGTCAGCCTGTGATTCAGCGTGACATTTAGAGCAGATGACGTGGATACATCACCTATTTAATTTGCTCACTCCCGCTCTCCCTCTCCTTTTCTTCTCCTCACTACATTGCTCTCTGTGGTTTATTCAGTCCCTCCCTTGTCATTCGCTGTCCCTCTCTCTGGGCCTGCTTCACTGCTGTGGCTCGGTGCACTGGGACAGCATGCACCCAGAGAAGGTAAGAACCTCTAGCTGTCATTCATTTCCCTCTGCTCCTTTCTCTGTCTCTCAACCAGCACCCTCCCAACATATTTCCCTGCCCTCGCTGTTTGGGACACTTTTGGTCCATATGTGTTTCCTTTCTAACCACCAGAGCCCCTTCCCAGAGTTTATTACTGGCTCAGAATGGGCCTTTGGCGGGGGTTACTACACGGCAGTAAGCATGATCGGTCCTCGTAACAGTAAAGGCAATAAGTTTGTGTTACCTTATTTGACGGAAATCTATGCATTTTTGCTTATGTTATTTCTGACAATTTGATAAACAAAAATGTATGTTATGCTTGAGTTAATAAAACCCCAATTAACAAAAAAAAGTTGATGTTAATATTATAATAAATAACCGGGAGAATCCGCTACAGCCTGACTCTGGAGAAAAAAATCAGATTAGCATTCATAAGTTGATGTTCAGCAGTTGTTTGGTAAATTGCTCTTAAACACATTCAGAGAGGATTTGAATTTTTATTGTCAATTCTTATCATTTTGGTGCTGGTGATTTTCCTTTGGGGAACCTCTTTAGGGGGGTGCGCCAAAAATTCCTCTATGCAGGAAAACCCTGCTTCCTCTTATAACATTCAGACTGACAGCACCAACTGTTGTGTGCACTATTGTGCGTTTGATAATGGGCACATGTGGGCGTTCTTGTGTGGGATTTATTTAGCAAGTAACTTGACCCCCCCCCTGCTGTGTTCTCCACAGAGGTCGGTGTTTTGCATACAAGTGATGTTGCTCCGTGCACTGGGTTCTCAGTTACATGGGTTACATAACTGATGCTGGCTGTGTCCAGAGACTTTTAAACAGCTGCTAGTCATTCCTTCAGTCTCCTGCTTTGGATGAGCAGACAGGTCAAGCTATGCTTGTGCTCAACCCTCTGAGGACAGCGAGCGCGGTCTAAGGAGATATTTCCCTTTCAGTATCTCTTACGAAGTGATCTGTGTTGGATTGATGTGGCTGTTGGCACGATGCAGGTGAAGTCATTTAGACATCACTTCCCAGGTATAAAAGGCCCTTGGCTGCGTTATTCTGTTTTTTTTTTTTTTTTTTTTTTTTTTTTTGTGTGTGTTGGGTTTCTGATTTCTCCTATTATTTGGGGATCCGAATCAGCACAGTGCTAAAGTGGAGTGCTGTCACTCCCCACAGTGCTCGTTTTCGTGTTTCTTTCCTTGTCCTTTTTTTCCCCCCACCCACACTGGTGTTTCTTCGCCTGCATGGGATCATCACTGAAATATGAACATTTCATCAAACCATGCTTTCAAAGAATATAATTTCTGTTGTCTGTGCAAGAACTGTTGTCTTTTGTTTCACATCTTTTCCAAGATACACAGACACACGTAATGTGATTGAGGATGTTGCTTGTGACATCAGGGGGGAATCCTGTGCAGCTTGTTCTCTCCTTACGGAAGAATTCAACTGTTACCGAGTCTTTTCTATTCTCTCAGCTCCTTCTCACCCTCTTGCTCTCATTTGTGTGTTTTGGCTGCTCTTTGACTCGTTGCACTCTGTCGTTTTGCACAACAGCTTGTATCCCAAAGTGATTTAGTGTAATAGTACAGCCCATTACTGCAGATCAGAGACAATATTTGCGAGCCATCCAGTGCTCTCACTGCTTTCCTCGGGAGAGGTGCAGCTGCTGCTGGTTGCCAGCGTGTGCGAGGACTGGTGGAAGCATCGGAGCGTGGGCGTCTGTGAGCATCAAGGGGCACGTACTGTCTCTGTCATATGCCACTGCTAACGGTAATTGCTTGGCGTGGCTGACAAAGAGACAAAGGATGAGATGGGAATTGATCAGCGCTGAAATGGTCCCGCTAGCTGCCGTCTTGGCTAGGGCTGGGTACTGAATTCAATACTTTTTAGGCACCGAATTCAATACCTTTTTAGGCACCGAATTCAATACCTTTTTAGGCACCGAATTCAATACCTTTTTAGGCACCGACCGAATTGCCTCTAAAGTATCGAGAAACGAAAAATGGAGTCAAGTCACGCAGCATGCTTCCACCGAGATCTAATAATGTCTAACGTTCCGCGTCGTAGAGAAACGCAGGAAAAACTCTACGGTCGGTACACAGAGACGGGCTCACGGAGCTGAAACATAAATAAAAAGATTTGTGCCGCAATGTGTAATGTTGTAATTTCTTTTTGTTGATAGTTACATTTTTAGGGGCAGTTTTCTATTGACATTTTTTTTCCGACTAACACAAAAAAATCTCGGGACAGCCCTGGTTTTGTAGGTCATTTGTGAGCCAGTAGTTAAAGATGTGCTGATCCTACAGCCCTGTGGTTTTTTTAATTTATTTTTTTCAGCTGAATTGATTTTCCAGAAACTGTGTTTTTGTCCTCAGAACTTTCCACTAGCATCTGTCGCTGAACAGAGATACTGCAGTGAGAGAGTGAGAGAGAGAGAGAGAGAGAGAGAGAGAGAGAGAGAGAGAGAGAGAGAGAGAGAGAGAGAGAGAGAGAGAGAGAGAGAGAGAGAGAGAGAGAGAGAGAGAGAGAGAGAGAGAGAGAGAGAGAGAGAGAGAGAGAGAGAGAGAGAGAGAGAGAGAGAGAGAGAGAGAGAGAGAGAGAGAGAGAGAGAGAGAGAGAGAGACCACCGTGGATCAGCTCTGTACCCAGAATAGCAAACACTCAGATTGGCTTTCAGCTTAGTAGGAAGTGTGCCAACCAAGCTCTACCTTTTGGAGATACAGTATATGTATCTCAGTGCATTTCCTCAAAAGCTGGACAGAAATAGCTCACAGATAAAACCGAGACACTAGGAGGCTGATCAGTGGTATTTCTAGTAAACGGGAGAGACTTCCAAGGTCAGCAGACTTTCCGTGCCCTTGTATCTGGATGGCAGAGAGGCACTCCCAGTGTCCATTAATGAAATGGATATGCCATTTGGTAACTGATGTCTCAGTGTTCCCGTCATGCTCCGCTGGCTCTGCAACGCCATTGGCTGGTTTGATCACCTCTTTGTATAGTTGCTTGACAGCTTTTTGATTATTCTGTCAGAGAGGGATTACAACATTTCAGTCTTAAATGTATAGAACAGCTAGCATCTAATGTGGAATGTGTGAGAAAGGAGGAACTTCTAAAACCTGTCCGAATTGAAATATGTGCTGTCAATCTGGTTTCCTCTCATTTGGGATGGACCTTGGTCGGGTCAGCATTATCTTGAGTGGAAGCAAAACAAACATGTGTTTGGGAGTCGGAGTGTCAGTGCTGGCTTCTATTCTTGTGCACCTCTTTTTGTTGACATCATTTACTGTTGGCACTAGTTCCCTTTTTCCACTTCTTTTGAAGCGTTAACACACCAGTTCACCATATAGAGTTTCAACGGTGACACTAGGGCCGGGCGATGGGGAGAAAATCAGATATCACGATATTCTTGACCAAATACCTCTATTGATATTCTAGGGTTGACAATTGGTGCTTTAACAAAATATCTTCACACTTAGATTTTAGATAAATAATCATCAGTAATGTGAATATAATGTCTAAGTGGGGAAGAGGCAAATAATAGAACAGCTAGAACAGTCTGGTAAGTTCAGGAAAGTACATCACTTTACTGTAATGTAGTCTTTAAAACCAGGAAAAGACTACACTTATGTCATATCGCGATATTACGATATCCAAAATCTAAGATGATATCTAGTCTCATATCACGATATCGATATAATATTGATATATTGCCCAACCCTAGGTGACACTCATGTTTCAACATGAATTTAATTGTGTCACTTATACAGGTGTATTAATGAGGAAAATCCTTTAAATTGTAAGCATGGGGCTGGTCTCAGATGAACACACCTACATTTGGATATGCCCACAGTGTTTCCACAGGGTCTTAAGAAGTCTTGACGGTGAACATTTCAAAATAAAAACGTTAGGCCTTAAAAAGTCTTCAATTTGCTGAAGTATTGTGTTCTGTCTTAAATCATTAGAAACCGGTCTTAATTTCCCTACGTCCATGCAACGCTACCTCATTATGCTCATTTTTTTTTTATTCTGTGGTGTAGTAGTTCTTTCCTTCGCTACTCCAATTATAATCTCGCTGAATTACGACTACAAATGAGACCAACATGCTACTTATATTGCAGCCAATCAGCTTTTGTGTTATTGGTGCGAGTCTCTTTTAGATTGTACTGCAGACAGAAATCAGTTTTTATTTTTCAGCCATGGGGAAGTGCAAGTTTAGAGATACTTGGCTTAAATAAAACTGAATTTAGGGCTTATGTGGTGATAAAGATATTAAATGTCATTCATAATGGTCTTAAAAAGGTCTTAAAAAGTCTTAAATTGGGCTTGGTGAAACCTGCAGAAACCTTGGCCCATCTTTACACAACCTGCTTACAGAAAAACGAACATATCCATGCAATCGATATGAATATGAAAAAGGACCAATGAAACATTTAATTAATACCATGATTATAATAGAATTGGCCAAGCCTGTCTCACTTGTCCTGCAGTTTCTCTTTGTTTTGTCTCTGTTGTGGACCAGACAGTGGTTGTTTACCGCTGGTGGAGGTTACATGGACTAAATGCATTCTGCTCATGTTTCCACAGTGAAGGGACACCAGATAGTTGAGCTGATTTGACCTCAGTCCTACTAACCATCTGCTTAGTGCTCAGACAAGCAGACCTCGTTAATGCTTGTTTACATTTTAGCAGTTCATTTCCTTGTTAAAAGTGCATAACTAGTTTTATCAGTATGTGTAGTCTCTGACTCTCCTGAGTGTTCATTGAGCTAATTTCCTGGGGTCACTTTTAGATTTGTTCAGTATGTGACTGAGGTGGGAAACATTACCTAGAAGTGTGGCGTATACGCAGATTTAATGTTATTTCTTTTGTCAGTTTTAGTAAAAAAAAATTCTGGATTGAACAATTTAACCGATTTAAAGATATAAGATAAAGAAAATGATTCTTAGCAACCCTAAGCATGACAAAGGTCAGTTGTCTGAGTACAGTAGATTTAACTTCCCTGTTGTACTTTCTGTATGAGAGTCTGTTGTTTTGGCTGCATCAGCCAATAAGCCTGTGCGCACATGTATGGTACACTGAAGTGTGTGGCTGTTCTATTTTTATTTTCTTCCAGTGAAATGACTGCTCCTAAAACATTGTTTTGTATGGATCAAACCACAGAAACAGACCAGGCCAGAGTGCCATAATCATCCAAAAAGTGTTAGAGGCTTCGCTGGCTGAGCTTCATGCACCAGCAACTGTGGGACAGAAGGGCTTACAGGTCAGCCCCAGCCTGGACACACACACACACACACACACACACACACACACACACACACACACACACACACACACACACACAACAATGCAATCTTCTTACATATCTGGATTAAGAGGTTGTGTACAGTGCATTCCTGGGTTAAACCCCCTTACGTCCCCCCCAAGCGCATGTTTATCCCAAACCAACGTGTTCCAGCGTTTCTCGTCTTGTTGAACAATGTGCTTATTTGCTCGGTGCTATTTGTCCTGACCCTGATTGTGGTGCTGGAGGTGCCCAGCACCACGTGTGCCATACTGTTGATTCCCTAAGACTGCTTGGGGGATCGAGAGGTTCGCTGCTTAGCTCAATGTCATCATTGTTGCCTAATTCACAAATTCATTCTCCTTACTTGTGTCTCTCACTCGAAGGCCCTGGTGTTAATTGAAAGGCGAATAATCTGTCTTTCTTTGAGTTTTTTTGGTTGTGTGGCTGCTCCGTGGCCCAGGCCAGGACCTCCTCCCGATTGGCAGTAGAAAGGTTTGTTGTTGATCTGCCAGCCAATCCCCAGGCCCTTGAGCCCCTGTTGATCTAAAATGAGTGGGTGTTTGCAACCATGGTGACATATTCAAATTCCAGTGCCTATTGGGTTTGCGGTGCTTTGGATATGTTTAACATGCTCTATTGGAGATGATGTCAAAGAGAAAACCACTACTTCACACAAAGATCCTTAAATTAGTGAATAATTAAAAAGGGGAACCATTGTTATTCCTTGTCAACGTAGAAACTCTCAGGGAAGATGTACGTTAGAATAGCTTTGCATACATGGTACATGTGCACAGTATAAGGGGTGCCTGCTTCTTAAAATTATAAGGTAAATGTAGCTATAAATTCCAATTGATTTTATTTGTGTATTATTAGATTTGTGAAGTGGGGGGGAGCCGCTGGTTCCAGAATTATTTTCCCCCACCGTAAATTCCAGTTTCCAAGTATGCTCACTGTTCCTCAACATAGAAACACACATCTCCACCAGAGAGTGTACTGATACTATAGGTCTATGTTAGGACCATCACTCTTAATCATTTAAACTTCAGAAATTTGGTTATTTAAGTTGGTTTGATATATATGAGAGAGAGAGAGAGAGTCTTACGATACATTTTTCAATTAGTGATTATTTTCCCATTGCTCAACTATTAACAATTTACACAAGACAAATTTCAATAAGGTTCAAATCTCTATTTATTAAAATTGTTTAACACTGCACTGTTCAAGTAAAATGAATTAGTAGTGCAACCTGAAGCCAGATGTACAAAATAAAGTCACTTTCAGGAGGAATACAAAAATAAAAACTTAAAGTAACAAAAAGAGTAGCCTGTATTTGCTTTTTTTAACATTAGGTATAATAATGAATACGCTCTTCTCCCTTTTAATCTTACAGTAAAGTGCAATTTTAGCAACATATGAAATCCGATGTATCAAATCAAGCCAACATAAGGCAAGTTGCAGAGTGTCTAACATAGCAGTCTGTAATCGATTGGGTCACAAACCAAAAACATCATGCTGTCAGTCAACACTGTTGACTGACAGCATTTGATGATGCTTAATGTTAAGTCATAACAGCATTAAAACGATTCAGCGGACTAACTTACCGTTGGGCTACTACTGGGAACACATTCCCTGTCACTATGTTGATAATCACACACGTCTACAGTGCACGTTGTGTCCGAGCCCGGCCCAGCCCGACTCATTAACTGGAATTATGAGCCTGAGCCCGTTTTTAACCCGACAATTTTTTAATACGTGGGCCGTTATAACTGACGTTATAAAGGACTCGTGAGATATCTGAAACAATCTCGACTGGTTGCGCAAGTATCGAAGACAGTGCTACAGATGGAGGAGACACACAATGTAGCCCAGTTTACCTCCCACTCAAGTCAGTGCAGGACATATACCCAGAGCTACGGGAGAAGATGGAGAGGCATAGCTTTCTCCCCACCCAATTAGGCTAATAAAGTAATGATTAAAAAAAAACACAAATACTTGATGAAGGGCCCGGCCTGGCCCGAGGATAGTTGCGGGACATGTGGGCCCGGCCCGTGGGTCAAGCTCGGGCAGAGGATCTAAACTCTACTTGGAAGGGAAAGGGACAAAAAGGTGAGCAGAACTTAAGGTGTTTTGCTGCTGTTATCCTGACTCAGGGATCATTTTACAAAGTCTACAGACCACCACGTTGTTGTTGGCACTACAAGGAATCCATTCTTGCGCTGTTGCTGGAGGCAGCCGGTTATTTATAGATTTCTACACGTGATGCAAATTATTTGTGACGAATCGTCCCAGCCCTACTACATATATTGTATAATTGAGTTTCATAATAAACTGGGCCTACAATAACGTGTAGGGTGGCCTAGAACCTATACAAGTATCTTTTTTGTGGTGCATACAATACTAAGCTTTTAACATAAAAATCATGTTTTATTGTTGAAATATAGCATAGTGAATCCTTAAGCATAACTGTGTCTGTGGAAGGCTACCTTATGGCTACTTACCAGAAAGCCTATCAATGTTGTATACATTAAAAAAATATCTTTACAAATATGTTGGATTCATGCTACATATTTTCAGACATATTTTAAATATATATATTTTAACGATAATTTGGCGGCCCCCCTGCAACAACTCTGAGGACCCCCCTAGGGGTCCCAGAGGGTCCAGGACCCCCTGTTGAAGATCTCTAAATAAATAACCATTAAACACTCAACGGATGATTTTATGGAGACAGCTCCTCTAAACCATCTATGTGCCCATTTGGGCCCTGATCCAGTATCCCAAGCAAACCCACTGACCCTGTTTGCCATTCCCATCCAACCGAGCAGCACCATCGCTCCAGGACCCTGTCAGCACCACTTAGCAGGAGAGGACCACCTCGGGGCTCTAGGTTACCGAGGGCCCATTCTGTCAATGGACCGCGGACAAATTGGCAGCCAGAGTTGCCTTTACGTGCCATTGCTGGCTCGACAAAACAATAGCACCATTCTCGCTAATGTGGCAAGACATGCCCAGTGGAAATTAAATTGCTTTCCACAAACTCTCTCTGTGACGATCAATTACCCACCCAAGACCCTTTTATGGGTCACTCAGAGGGCGAACGGGAACAAGGCTGTTCGCTTGGATATATTAGAGCCTGGGAAAGTACAGCTGTATGTGACAGTTGGTTCTGACATAGTACTTTGGTGCAGCATGATACATTTTTCTGGAAAAACGTACATAAGATCCAAGTAAACAAAGTTTTATCTTTTATCTTATTTCTTGACCCAAATGCAGGAAGTGGGATTCCATCAAATCTGAGATCTAGTTCTTCATGCAGCAGGTATCACACAGCAGCAGGTGGGTGTCGGCTCGCCAAGAATATGTTGACGTGGAAAATCGGGAGGTTGTAGGCAGTCCAGAGTTCAGTATGTGGTCACGTTTTCAGTGTGACATGCAAAACCGGTGGCCAGCTGATGATGCAGTTCATTTTTCTAAAGACCCCAATCATGTGACTGGGCAGTATAGATGACAAGGCAGCCCTCTCTCTGACAGGAACAGTACACAACAATGGCTTTACAGTGGCTGGCCCGCTACTGGAACTTTTCTCTGGGTGGATATAAAGAGGGATGGGGGCACGAAGAGGGGAGGGCTGGCTGGCTTGGCAGTCTGTGGGTAGTGGGCTGAGTGACCCATGACCCATACAAATGGGACACAATGCACCTTCCTGTCACTGCACGTCCCCACACACACACACACACACACACACACACACTCACACACACTCACACACCCTCTGAGTCATGGTATGTGGGCCAATGGGTAGATGGGCTGGAGATTTAAATGTGCCCTTTTAATTGTGTGTAGCCCACTTTCCCATGTTTCATGGCCCTGTCAACAGAAGGCCGTAGTCATTATTATTCATTAATCCACTATGACAAATGCCCATCACAAGTAACCAGAGCCCAAAGCAATGTCTACTTACAGTCAAATGTTTAGTTTTTGACAACAGAAGGAAACAAGCATATTCTCACACACCTAATTGACTACCAGTTAATGAACTGACTGTTTCATCAGCAATAAGGACTGTCAGAGACTTTTAACAGGTGATCTGTGATTAGAATTTGCAATGCAGAGATGCACAGCCGTGAGTGCTTGGCAGGAACCGCAAGAAAAATGGCGTTTTTTGGCTAATGGATGAAATACAGCAAGTGTTAGGGTTGTATTTACATTATCAATGAATCTGTAAATTATTTTAAAATCTGAAACAATTTGGCATCTGGTCCTTGTAGCAGGTCAATGCTGCCATCCAAACATGGAGGCGCTAGAGGCTGTGTGAGAGAAAACGTAAACATGGCAAATGTGCTAGGCTAAAGGCTAACCCCCAGCAGACCAGCTCTCCCGTTTTCACAGCCAATGTCCGCTCCCTGGACAATAAACTGGACTACATTTTTACAAAATGTTCCTTCTGTATTTAGTGTATATAGATGAATTACAATAAAGTATCTCTTATCAAATAGTTTAGCTTTAAATTAGCTGAAGCTCTTGGCTACGGTTAGCAGAACGTTCACCAGAGGGATGCGCATGTGCTTCTGCGTTTGTAGAACAGCCAATAGGAAAGCTCTCTCTCTGAAATGACCTGTGATTGGCCTTCCGCCACGGGCTCCTTTTTCTACAGCATGAAAAAAAGAGCCAAGAGGAGGTGGAGGAGTCTAGTTTTCTCTCAGACCACGTGAGCATTTCAGCATTTCTTTGCTTGTTACCACAGCCAACTATAAACCAGCTATAAACATGTTACATGCAGCAGGAATGTATATCTCCCCGCCTTGTGAATAATTATACGACCATGGCTGATTTGAGACTTGAGTGAGATTTGAGATGTCTTCCAGTTTGTTTAGTGACAAATACTGAATTTGCGTAGCTTGCTCAGATCAGTATTAAAGGTCCCATGGCATGAACATTTCACTTTATGAGTTTTTTTTTTTTTTTAACCCCAGTTTGCCTATGGTCCCCCAGTGGCTAGAAATGGTGATAGATGTAAACCGAGCCCTGGGTATCCTGCTCTGCCTTTGAGAAAATGAAAGCTCAGATGGGCCGATCTGGAATCTTCCCTTTATGACATCATAAGGGCAAAGGTTACCTCCCCTTTCTCTGCTTTGCCCGCCGCTCACAGCTGCCCAGAGAATTTGGCCCACCCACGAGGAAATAGAGCTACAACCGTGGCCCCAAGCTGGTCAAGGCCACACCCCCACCCTCTCCACCTTGCCCCCCCTCTCACCTCCTCAATAGCATTTAAAGCTACAGGCATGAAATGTAGGGTTGGGTACCGTTTGGATTTTTACGATTCCGATGCCGAACCGCTACTTTTAAAACGATTCAGATTCCTAACCGATTCTTGAAAAATTGAAAAATGACATCAAAGAAAGATTTTTTTTTTTTTTTCTTTTTTTTTTTTTTAATATGGAGTTTTTTTTTTTATTGAAAATTATTTAAATTGAATAATATATTAGCGTTTTAAAGTACTTAAATATATAATAAGTAAACCTAAGTCACCTAACACATAACTACAATAATTTAACAAATAACAGTTACACTATTAACAAGTAACAACAAAATAAATGTTGTTGAGTTGGTATGCCAACCAGCTTCAAACTTTAGCAGTTCTTTTGCAGAAAAATTACCATATTTGCTGTGTGTGTGTCTGTGTCTGTCTGTCTGTCTGTCTGTCTGTCTGTCTGTCTGTGTGTCTGTGGTTGGAGGGTTTCGTCTGGGAGGAAGTTTTCATTTCCCTTGTGGGTGTCTATCACCTGTTGAAGTGGTGCGTGCTGCCCCTCAGCACTATGTTCCACCACAGATTCATTCAGCGTTGTAAAAAGTGTGACACCGATAAGTGGCCTGAATGTTTCAGCCTGTGTTCGCATGCTAACGTGCACGGCTGCACACACACTCTGTTGAATCTCTTGAAAACGCAGCCTAAAGCACTCCACCGAGGGTTAAAGGGTTATGTTGGAGTGTGGCAGCAGAGGAGGAAAGAGTGAGAGTTGTGTGAAACTGTGCCACTTGAACCTCCAGGGCGGCAGGATGGCGCTTATCTGGGTCACATTCTGGAGAGGAGGATCATTAAATTTGGAGCATTAGAAATCAGCTACATGAGAGCAAACACACACTAATGCATATGCATGGTTCAAACACAAATTACACAGTGACACAAAGTGTAAGCTACACACTGCCTGAGCTTGCCATCCTTTTCCTTTATGTTGCTGCTGAAGCTGAAATTGGCATTGTGAGATAAAAGCACTCCTCGCTGTGTGTTTGGGTTTTGATTAACCCGATCCACTGGGGTTGATGCCCCGATGCACCACAACCGGTGAGCTCGGCGGCTCCAAGGAACTCCCACTCCGTTCTTACCAGTAATAAGTCATCATCTGTTTGCGCACATACATACACACTCGTCTTTGTCTCTGCCATGGGAATTGTGTAAAAGAAATAAAGCAGGAACTAATGTGCAGACAT